>JAVTVJ010011989.1:0-27724 GCA_034509425.1 Eopsaltria australis | reverse complement strand
TCCCCTTCCCCTTCGCTTTCCCTTTCCCTTTCCCTTTCTTTCCCTTTCCCTTTCCCCTTTCCCTTTTCCCTTTTCCCTTTCAGGACCCGGGACAGCTCCGGCCCCGCCCCTCCCCGCCGGTGGGCGTGTCCCGTGCGTGGATGGGCGTGTCCCGTGCGTGGATGGGCGTGTCCCGTGCGTCACCGGGCGTGTCCCTCCCCGCGCTATAACCGCGCATGCGCAGCCCCCTCCCCTCAGAGCCGGTCCAAGATGGCGGCGGTGCGGGCGCTGCGCGGGGCCGTGAACGGCGCCGGGCCCGGCGGGCCCCGCGAGCAGGCGGCGGCTCTGACCCGCGACTTCCTGTCCCAGCCGCGCCTCAGTGAGTGCGGGACACCGGGAGGGACCGGGGGGACCCGGGGCGCTGCGGGGAGCGGGGTGGGCCCGCCTCGGGGGCCGCGCTCAGGCCCGGGCAGGCCGCGGCCTGGGGCTCGCCCACCCCCTCAGAGCAGCCTGGGCTGTTAATTAACCACCTTAATTATTTAATTAACCCGCTGGGGGCACGGCCCGGCTCGGGGGCCGCGCAGAGGCCCTGCTGAAGCCCTGAGCTCGCCCACCCCCTCAGAGCAGCCTGGGCTGTTAATTAACCACCTTAATTAACCAGCTTCATTAACCCCGGCAGCCCGGGCCGTTCCTGCCGTGTCCTTCCCTGAACGCGGGTTTGCACCGGGAGCTGGAAATGGTGCGGGTGGGATGGACAGACAGATTGCTTTAACGCCGCGTTGGGAAATCGCGTGCAAAAGGGGAAATGCGGGAGCTTGGTGAAATCCCTTCCGTGCAGCGCGGTGGGGAGGGGTCAGAGTGGGGGTTTGGAGATAAAATGGCTTTAGCTGTGCCCTAAACAACACCAGGACCTGGCAGGTGCTGCCCAGGAGCTTCTGGCTGATGGATCCTTTGGAAAGATCAGATTTGGAAGCCAAAGCCAGCGTTGCAGTTCCAGGTTTTTACTCTGGAGCAGAGGTTTCTGTCAGGGCTGGAGCCAAGGTGACTCCAGGGTTTTCCGTGTCCGTTCTGGCTTTTCCCTGAACTGGCACCGGGATGGGATGGAAAATGTTTCGAATTGCGTTTGGTTTGTCACAGAACTGCCTGGTCTTGGTGAAAAGGGGAATTTCCAGCTGCTCTCACGGGATTTGGGGCTGATCTGCCGAGGAAATGTTTTCTCAGGGGAGGAGACAGGAGTGAGAGGCTGATTGAGGAAGGAGGGCCCATGAGACAGTCACGGGATGGGATGTGTCACTCAGGGTCAGCTTTTCCACAGGCTCTGAGCTGATTGATCCAAACCCCTCGGGCTCTGGGCTGATCCAAACCCCTCGGGCTCTGGGCTGATCCAAACCCCTCGGGCTCTGGGCTGATCCAAACCCCTCGGGATCTGGGCTGATCCAAACCCTCGGGATCTGGGCTGATCCAAACCCTCGGGCTCTGAGCTGATTGATCCGAAATCCTGGGGCTCTGGGCTGATCCAAAATCCTGGGGCTCTGGGCTGATTGATCCAAACCCTGGGGCTCTGATTCCTCCTCCTGGATACTCCTGGGTGCCTCTCCCTGCTCAGGACGCAGGAGCAGATCAGGAGGAATCAAGGGGCAGGGTTCATTCATTCATCAAGGGGCAGGGTGTTTAGGAGGATTTTAGGAGTAAAGCTGATAAATTTGAGTTAAATCCCAGCTCCCCAGAGCAGTTTGGTTGTTGCCCATTAAGATCTGACTTTGCAACATTTTAAGCTCGCTCAGGGTCAGCTTTTCCACAGCTCGTGGGGTGATTTAAGCCCTCAGGCTCAGAGCTGATTGATCCAAACCCTTGGGATCTGAGGTGATCCAAACCCTGGGGCTCTGGGCTGATTGATCCAAACCCTGGGGATCTGAGCTGATTGATCCAAACCCTGGGGATCTGAGCTGATTGATCCAGATCCTGGGGCTCTAAACTGATCCAGACCCTCAGGATCTGAGCTGATCCAAACCCTGGGGCTCTGATTCCTCCTCCTGGACAATCCTGGCTGCCTCTCCCTGCTCAGGGCACAGGAGCAGATCAGGAGGAATCAAGGGTCAGGATGTTCAGAAGAATTCCAGGACTAAAACTGAGAGGTTGAGTTAAAGCCCAGCTCCCCTGAGCCCGGGGTTGGCACAGTCTGGTTGTTGCCTGTTCAGGTCTGGCTTTGCAACATTTGGAGCAGTTTTATTGCAGTGTAAACACGGAGCTGTTGGCAGTGCACACAGCACCTGGGGAGCTGCCAGCCCTGGAGATTCCCTGGTTCTGGTGGAATTTGGGATCCTGGATGGGCTCTGGGTGGCTCCACTCCCCCATTTCCCCTCCTGGGGATCAGGCCCAGCTGCTCCTCGTGACCCTGAGGGGGCTCTGACTCAGGGTTTCCTCCATCTGGGGTCAAGTGATGCTTTTTCCCTGGGCTGGCAGCAAAATCCTCACTTGGAATCCCGAAATCATGGAATTATTTGGGCTGGAAGGGCCTCAAAGCCCATCCAGTGCCATGGGGACACCTCCCACTGTCCCAGGCAGGGAATTCCTGTGATAGCCAAGAAACCACCAGCATCATCTCAGGATCAGCCCCAGGGAGCAGGAAAAACACTGGGCACCCAATCCTGTCCCTAATGCTGCTCGTGGAATTCACAACAAACAGAAATCAGGCCCCAAATCTGAGCCTGGGGATGGGAATGGAATGGAAAAATGGGATTTGGGATGTGCCTGAGCTGACAGCAAAATCCTCACTTGGAATCCCGAAATCATGGAATTATTTGGGCTGGAAGGGCCTCAAAGCCCATCCAGTGCCATGGGGACACCTCCCACTGTCCCAGGCAGGGAATTCCTGTGATAGCCAAGAAACCACCAGCATCATCTCAGGATCAGCCCCAGGGAGCAGGAAAAACACTGGGCACCCAATCCTGTCCCTAATGCTGCTCGTGGAATTCACAACAAACAGAAATCAGGCCCCAAATCTGAGCCTGGGGATGGGAATGGAATGGAAAAATGGGATTTGGGATGTGCCTGAGCTGACAGCAAAATCCTCACTTGGAATCCCGAAATCATGGAATTATTTGGGCTGGAAGGGCCTCAAAGCCCATCCAGTGCCATGGGGACACCTCCCACTGTCCCAGAGCAGGGAATTCCTGTGATGGCCAAAAATCCACCAGGATCACCTCAGGGTCAGCCCCAGGGAGCAGGAAAAACACTGGACACCCAATCCTGTCCCTAATGCTGCTTGTGGAATTCACAACAAACAGAAATCAGGCCCCAAATCTGAGCCTGGGGATGGGAATGAAGTGGAAAAATGGGATTTGGGATGTTCCTGACTCGTGCCTTGTGGTTTTTCTACCCTACAAACTGGGAAAATGGGATGTGGGATATTCCACATTGGAAAATGGGAAGTTTCTGACTCATGCCTTGTGGTTTTTTCGGCCTAAAGCTGTTTTATGTAAAAAACAAACTGGAAAAGTGGGATTTGGGATATTCCTGAGGGAGTTCCTGACTCGTGCCTTGTGGGGTTTTTTTTTCCAGCTTACAAAACCGTGTCGGGTGTGAACGGGCCCCTGGTTATCCTGGACCAGGTGAAGGTAAATATCCAGCTCTTCATGGAGCTTTTCTGGGGGGGATTTTACAGGAAAAGCTGAGAAAGGAAAAATCCAGAGTGATTCTGATCCATTTCTGAGTGCTGGGATAAATGGGAATGTGGAAATTCCTCCATATCCTACAGCAAAAGGAGAGGTTTTGGGGAAAGAGAGGGAGCAGAGTTTGAGTTTTCCCAAAGCCCTGGGTTGTTGTTTGAATTCCAGGTTGAAATGAACCAATTTGCTTCATTCCTGACCTTTCTGTTTCCACATCAGTGCTCTGGAAAAGGAAATTGTGGACACTCCTGGCTTCTTTTCAGGCTCCTCTCGAGGGCAAACAGTTCCTGCAGGTTTTTCTGCTTCTCAGAGGCTGCACTGGGGCTTTTTGTCGCTTTTTTTGGAACTCCCAGGGGTTTTAGAAATGATTCTGACATTTAGAAATGATTCTGCAGCTCCAGCCCTGCAAATATTCCTATAAAAATGGCTTTAAGCTGGGAATTTTGCTATCTTTGAAAGGAGTTTGGTTCTGATGATAAAATATCCTTAAAAACCGAGCAGTTCCTGCCTTGGAGCTGGTGGTTTTTGTTTGCTGAGGAGTTTTTGATGCCTTTTCTCCTCCCCCTGCCCCCTCAGTTCCCCAGCTACGCTGAGATCGTGCACCTGACCCTGAAAATGCTGCAAAAATGGCTTTAACCTGGGGAATTCAATATCCTGGGAAGGAGTTTGGTTCTGATGATAAAATATTCTTTAAAAATGAGCAATTTCTCAGTTTGGAGCTGGTGGTTTTTGTTTGCTGAGGAGTTTTTGATGCCTTTTCTCCTCCCTCTGCCCCCTCCGTTCCCCAGCTACACCAAGATCGTGCACCTGACCCTGCAAAAATGGCTTTAAGCTGGGAATTTTTATATCTTTGAAAGGAGTTTGGTTCTGATGACAAAATATTCTTTAAAATGAGCAATTTCTCAGTTTGGAGCTGGTGATTTTAGTTTGCTGAGGAGTTTTTGATGCCTTTTCTCCTCCCCCTGCCCCCTCAGTTCCCCAGCTACGCTGAGATCGTGCACCTGACCCTGCAAAAATGGCTTTAACCTGGGGAATTCAATATCCTGGGAAAGACTTTAGTTCTGATTATAAAATTATCTTAAAAATGAGCCATTTCTCAGTTTGGAGCTGGTGATTTTTGTTTGCTGAGGAGTTTTTGATGCCTTTTCTCCTCCCCCTGCCCCCTCAATTCCCCAGGTGTGCTGAGATCGTGCACCTGACCCTGCAAAAATGGCTTTAACCTGGGGAATTCAATATCCTGGGAAGGAGTTTGGTTCTGATGATAAAATATTCTTTAAAATGAGCCATTTCTCACTTTGGAGCTGGTGGTTTTATTTTCCTGACTGGGGTTTGATGCCTTTTCTCCCCTCTCAGTTCCCCAGGTACGCCGAGATCGTGCACCTGACCCTGCCTGATGGCACCAGGAGGAGTGGGCAGGTGCTGGAAGTCAGTGGCTCCAAAGCTGTGGTTCAGGTAGGAGCAGGAATCTCTTTTCCCATTATTTTCTTCATCAGGACGAGCCCTGACCCAAATCAAACCTGTGTGAAGATGTGGTTTTTTAAAATGAAAACAATCAATCAGCTGCTTATTCCAAGTGTGGGTGGCATCAATAATTTCAGGACATTTCTGACAGTGCACAGGGATTTTTTATTTCCATTCTCCCTGGGTTTATTTCATTTCCATCTTCCTGGATTCCTCTGCTCCTGGATCAAAGGAATCCCCTGGAATTTGCAGGGGATTTTCCAAATCAAACCTGTCTGGAGATCTGTTCTTTTTTAAAATCAGTTGCTTATTCCAAGTGCAGGTGACATCAATAATTTCAGGATATTTCTGACAGTGATTTATTTCATTTCCATCCCCCCTGGATTGATTTCATTTCCACCCCCTTGGATTTATTTCATTTCCATCCTCCTGGATTCCTCTGCTGCTGGATCAAAGGGATCCCCTGGAATTTGCAGTGTTAGATTCCAAATCAAACCTGTCTGGAGATCTGTTCTTTTTTAAAATCACCTGCTTATTCCAAGTGCAGGTGGCATCAATAATTTCAGGACATTTCTGACAGTGCACAGGGATTTATTTCATTTCCACTCCCCCCTGGATTTATTTCATTTCCACTCCCCCCTGGATTTATTTCATTTCCACCCCCTTGGATTTATTTCATTTCCACCCCCCTTGGATTCCTCTGCTGCTGGATCAAAGGAATCCCCTGGAATTTGCAGTGTTAGATTCCAAATCAAACCTGTCTGGAGAGCTGTTCTTCTTAAAAATCAGTTGCTTATTCCAAGTGCAGGTGGCATCAATAATTTCAGGATATTTCTGACAGTGATTTATTTCATTTCCACTCTCCCCAGGATTTATTTCATTTCCATCCCCCCTGGATTTATTTCATTTCCACCCCCCTTGGATTTATTTCATTTCCACCCCTCTTGGATTCCTCTGCTGCTGAATCAAAGGAATCCCCTGGAATTTGCAGTGTTGGATTCCAAATCAAACCTGTCTGGAGATCTGTTCTTTTCCTCAAAAGCTGTTTCTTGTTCACATTATTTTCCCTGAAGAACTCAGCAGAGGGAAACACTTGAGATCAAAGGGATCTCACCAGGTTTGGTGGTTGGTGCTGATGGAATTCATCAATTCTGTCCAAAGTGGGATTTTGTGGTGTTTTCTGCTTTGTTCTTGAAGCTCCTGCTTTGTTCCCTGGGGCTGCGGGTGAGGCAGCGCTCAGGAGTGATTTTGTGAAGCCCAGAACTTCTCTCCTGTGCTTTCTTTTTATTTTTCCTGTGTCTTTGCAGGTGTTTGAAGGCACCTCAGGGATCGATGCCAAGAAAACCTCGTGCGAGTTCACCGGGGACATCCTGCGCACGCCGGTCTCGGAGGACATGCTTGGTGAGGAGTCACCCGTGAGGGATGAGCACCTGGCTCCAGAATCCACTGATTTGCACCAGAATTCACGTTTTTCCTGCTGTTTCCCACAGGCAGAGTGTTCAATGGATCGGGAAAACCCATAGACAGAGGCCCCATAGTCCTGGCTGAGGATTTCCTGGACATCATGGGTTTGTTTTTCATCCTTTTTGAGTAAAGCCAGGCCTGGTGTGTTTCAGCTTTCTGAATTCATACAGTTCCTTTAGAACATTAAACCTAACTCAGGAGGAGCCTCATCTGATTTTTGAGTGTGTGTGTGGCATCCAATTCTATTTAAATCACCCCAGTGCAGGGAGATGAGGGAGCAGAAATTTTTCTGCAATGCTTGGGAAATGTTCTTTATTATTTGTAGACTTAATTCTACAACTCCTAACTGTGAGAAGCTGATAACCTGGCAGGGTTTTAAATCATTTTTACCACTGACATGAACATTTAACATCAGCCTTTTGGGGTCTGAGAGGTTCAGGTGTGACCAGGAGCAGCTGAAGGTTTGTTGGTGTCACAGTGGGCTTTGTTTTATTTGTTTATTTAAAAAATTATTTAAAATTTATTTTGTTAATTTAATTTATTTATCAGGGGTGTTCAATAAAGCTGATTTAAATTAATTTTAAAATGCTCTTTATTTTGTTTATTTTATTTATCAGGGGGTGTTTGATGAAGCTGATTTACATTTATTTTAAAATTTTATTTATTTTGTTTATTTTATTTATTGGGGTTGTTCAATTAAGCTGATTTAAATTTATTTTGAAATTTTATTTATTTTGTTTATTTTATTTATTGGGGTCGTTCAATTAAGCTGATTTAAATTTATTTTGAAATTTTATTTATTTTGTTTATTTTATTTATTGGGGTTGTTCAATTAAGCTGATTTAAATTTATTTTGAAATTTTATTTATTTATTTGGTTTGTTTTATTGATTGGGGTTGTTCAATTAAGCTGATTTAAATTTATTTCGAAATTTTATTTATTTGGTTTATTTTATTTATTGGGGTTGTTCAATTAAGCTGATTTAAATTTATTTTGAAATTTTATTTATTTATTTTGTTTATTTTATTTCTTTTCAAAATTTTTTTTATTTATTTATCAGGGGGTGTTTGAAGCTTATTTAAATTAATTTTAAAATTGTATTTATTTGTTTTGTTTATTTTATTTATTTAGCAGGGAGTGCTTGATAAAGCTTATTTAAATTCATTTTTTAAATTATTTATTTTGCTAATTTTATTTCTTTACCATGGGGCATTTGATGAAGCTTATTTAAATTTGTTTACATTTATTTATTGGGGTGTTTAATAAAGCTTATTTAAATTTATTTTTAAAATTTATTTATTTTATTGATTTATCAGGGGCTGTTTGATAAAGCTGATTTAAATTAATTTTTAAAAATTATGTATTTATTTTATTTTTTTATGGGGGAGAGTTTGATAAAGTTTATTTGAATTTATTTAAAATTTGTATTTATTTATTTTGTTTATTTTATTTATTTTATTTAGTGGGGGTGTTTTATTTATTTTGTTTATTTTATTTATTGGGGTGTTTTATTTATTTTGTTTATTTTATTTATTGGGGGTGTTTGATGAAAGTTATTTAAATTTATTTTAAAATTCTATTTATTTATTTTCTTTATCAGGGGGTGTTCGACAAAGCTGATTTAAATTTACTTTAAAAATTTATTTATTTATTTTGTTACTTTATTTATTAATCAGGGGGTGTTTGATAAAGCTGATTCAAATGTCTTTTTAAAATTTATTTATTTATTTTATGTATTGGGGAGTGTTGGATGAAGCTTATTTAAATTTGTTTAAAATTTGTATTTATTTATTTCATTTATTTTATTTATTGGGGGTGTTGGATAAAAGTTATTTAAATTTATTTTAAAATTCTATTTATTTATTTTCCATATTTATCAGGGGGTGTTTGACAAAGCTGATTTAAATTTACTTTAAAAATTTATTTATTTAGTTAGTTATTTTATTTATTGAGGGTGTTTGATAAAGCTGATTCAAATGTCTTTTTAAAATTTATTTATTTTGTGTATTGGGGAGTGTTGGATGAAGCTTATTTAAATTTATTTAAAATTTGTGTCTATTTACTTTGTTTATTTTATGTATCAGGGAATGTTTGACGAAGCTTATTTAAATTTATTTAGAATTTGTGTCTATTTTGTTTATTTTATGTATCAGGGAATGTTTGACGAAGCCTATTTAAATTTATTTAAAATCTGTGTTTCTTTGATTGACTGTATTTATTGATTGGGGGTATTTGATCAAGACTGTGCTCTCTGCACCCCCAGGGCAGCCCATCAACCCTCAGTGCCGCATCTACCCCGAGGAGATGATCCAGACCGGCATCTCGGCCATCGATGGCATGAACAGCATCGCCAGGGGACAGAAGATCCCCATCTTCTCCGCAGCTGGGCTGCCCCACAACGAGGTCAGGCCCCTGAACTGAATTTAATCCTGGTGGTGCCTGAAGAATTTTTTTGCTTTTCTCCTCAATACTTCCTACACAGTTCTCCATATTCACCAGGATCAGCGGGCACACTCGTGATGCTTTGGGTGGTAGCTCAGCCTGGTTTCATGGTGTGGAGGTTGAGGGTTGGTTTCAGACGGCCGGGACAGACGAGAGATCTCTGTGGTTGGGTTGGAGAGCAGGAGGTTCATTGTGAAAGAGCGTGAGTGTGAGAGAGCTGCTGAGAGCTGCCAGACACAGCCTGGAGCAGGGCAGAGAGGAGAGAGAAGAGCTGAGAGCGGGGATCTAAGAGAGCTGAGAGCGGGGATCTAAGAGAGCTGAGAGCGGGGATCTAAGAGAGCTGAGAGCCAAGGTCTAAGAGGAGTTGAAGAAGAAGAGAGCTGAGAGAGCTGAGAGAGTGAGCTTGTTGCTTACAATCCCATAAATCATCTTCTGTGCTGAATATTCTCATTTTCAGTAACCAATCTAGAACAAACTACAAATCCTATAACATTTGCATCCAGCCTGTGAGAACTATTGCATCACCATCCAGTGTTCTATTTGAAACCCTAAAAGCTGCTTTTTGGCCCCTCTGCCAGGTTGGTGGGGTCTGCTCTGAGCCTTGGGCCTGTCTGCAAGCAGAGGGGATTGTTCAATCCCAGGGGATCACCTGCCCTGGCCATGCCATTGTTTGTTCAATCCAAGGGGGATCACCTGCCCTGGCCATGCCATTGTTTGTTCAATCCAAGGGGGATCACCTGCAGTGGCCATGCCATTGTTTGTTCAATCCAAGGGGGATCACCTGCAGTGGCCATGCCATTGTTTGTTCAATCCAAGGGGGATCACCTGCAGTGGCCATGCCATTGTTTGTTCAATCCAAGGGGGATCACCTGCAGTGGCCATGCCATTGTTTGTTCAATCCCAGGGGATCACCTGCAGTGGCCATGCCATTGTTTGTTCAATCCAAGGGGGATCACCTGCAGTGGCCATGCCGTTGTTTTCCAGTTGTTCAGGAGCTGGGCTTTGGGATCTCAAAGCTTGGCTTCATTCCAATCTCGCTTACAGTTTCTGCATTCTCAGCACCTTTAGCCAGGCAACCACATTGATGAGGCTTTCTTATTTCACCTTCCCCAACACATGGTGTTTGTAGCTGGGAGGCCAAACACCCCTGAAACCACGGAGAGTTAGAGACCAAACACTCTGTTTTTGTGGGCCCTCAAGGTCTCCCAGTAGGACAGATTTTGTAAACTGGAAGTGAGCCCAGCCCAGCCCCTTATTGGGCGCTCTCGTTAGATATGCTAATGAGTAGAGTCTTTAATTGTACCCTCGACTGGGGGGACGGGGCTTTGGCGACGCGTTCTACCTGGAGGGCAGAAGCCATGGAATGGGATCCTATTAAATACCGAGGGAAACGACCCCAGCCCTCTGACCCCAACCCTCTGACCCCAACCCTCTGACCCCAACCCTCTGACCCCAACCCTCTGACCCCAACCCTCTGACCGTGTCTGAGCCTTTATTTCCTAAGAGCAGGAAAAGGCATCACTGGGCTGTGGAATGCAGCATTCACACAAGGGCATGGATTTTGCACAAGATGGAGAAGTGCAAAGACCTTCATTGTGCAGTGAAAACTCTTTAAATCCCAGCACACAACCAGGATATAATCCCATATAAACAGGAAAGATGCAGCCCAGAGTGTCCCCAATCCCCTGCAGCGTTGCCCGGATGTTCCCTGTGATGGGAACAGGTGAACAATGCCCTGGAAGGTCACACACCACAATATTCCCACACAATTGCTCCAGAAGGTCACAAACCCAGCATTCTTTTCCCCAGCTCATCCCAGGTGTCCTGGATGTGTTTCCATGCTCACCTCCAGGCTTAGGGAAAAGGCCAATTCTGGGCCTTCCAGGCCTGCTCTTCTATAACCCCCGTGGTGTGACCCTACAGTGGAACAGCAGCAGATGCAATGTTTGGGATATTTCTCTTCTAGATTGCAGCTCAGATCTGTCGCCAGGCTGGCTTGGTGAAGAAATCCAAAGACGTGATGGATTACAGCGAGGAGAACTTTGCCATTGTCTTTGCTGCCATGGGGGTGAGCCCACAGTGCTGGGGGAATCCATGAGGTTCTGAGAAAGGCTCAAATCTGAGCAGGATTTGTGTGTGTGGAGTTGAAGAAAGGGTGAAAATCCCAAAAATCAAAAGTGCTGGAATGTGGCTCTGAAGAGAAGCTGTGGCTGCCGTGGGGTTGAGCCCATAGTTCTGGGGGAATCTGAGGTTCTGAGAGAGGCTCAAATCTGAGCAGGATTTGTGTGTGTGGAGTTGAAGAATGGGTGAAAATCCCAAAAATCAAAAGTGCTGGAATCTGGCTCTTGTCCAGAGAAGCTGTGGCTGCCAATGGGGTGAGCCCATGGGGAAAATGGGGCTGGAGGAATCAGTGAGGTTCTGAGTGGCTGAAATCTGAGCAGGTTCTGTATTTATGGAATTCAAGAATGGGTGAAAATCCCAGACGCCAGAAGTGCTGGAATCTGGCACAGGCTGCCCAGAGAAGCTGTGGCTGCCAGGCGGGCGAGCCCATGTGAAAGTGGGGCTGGAGGAATCAGGGAGAGTGGCTGAAATCTGAGCAGATTTTGTATTCATGGAATTAAAGAATGGATGAAAATCCTCAGAAGCCAGAAGTGCTGGAATCTGGCTTTTGTTCTCCAGAGAAGCTGTGGCTGCCATGGGGGTGAGCCCACAGTGCTGGGGGAATCCATGAGGTTCTGAGAGAGGCTCAAATCTGAGCAGGATTTGTGTGTGTGGAGTTGAAGAATGGGTGAAAATCCCAAAAATCAAAAGTGCTGGAATCTGGCTCTTGTCCAGAGAAGCTGTGGCTGCCAACGGAGTGAGCCCATGGGGAAAATGGGGCTGGAAGAATCAGGGAGGTTCTGAGTGGCTGAAATCTGAGCAGGTTCTGTATTTATGGAATTCAAGAATGAGTGAAAATCCCCAAAGCCAGAAGTGCTGGAATCTGGCTCTTGTTGCCCAGAGAAGCTGTGGCTGCCAGGCGGGCGAGCCCATGTGAAAGTGGGGCTGGAGGAATCAGTGAGGTTCTGAGTGGCTGAAATCTGAGCAGGTTCTGTATTTA
Source organism: Eopsaltria australis (assembly GCA_034509425.1). NCBI lineage: Eukaryota > Metazoa > Chordata > Aves > Passeriformes > Petroicidae > Eopsaltria > Eopsaltria australis. Next base: position 15,610 of record JAVTVJ010011989.1, on the reverse strand, counting down.
TGGAATTCAAGAATGGGTGAAAATCCCAGACGCCAGAAGTGCTGGAATCTGGCACAGGCTGCCCAGAGAAGCTGTGGCTGCCATGGGTGTGAGCCCATGTGAAAGTGGGGCTGGAGGAATCAGGGAGGGTGGCTGAAATCTGAGCAGATTTTGTATTCATGGAATTAAAGAATGGATGAAAATCCTCAGAAGCCAGAAGTGCTGGAATCTGGCTTTTGTTCTCCAGAGAAGCTGTGGCTGCCATGGGGGTGAGCCCACAGTGCTGGGGGAATCCATGAGGTTCTGAGAGTGGCTCAAATCTGAGCAGGAGTTGTGTGTGTGGAGTTGAAGAATGGGTGAAAATCCCAAAAATCAAAAGTGCTGGAATGTGGCACAGGTTGTCCAGAGAAGCTGGGCCTGCCAATGGGGTGAGCCCATGGGGAAAATGGGGCTGGAGGAATCAGTGAGGTTCTGAGTGGCTGAAATCTGTATTTGTGGAATTCAAGAATGGGTGAAAATCCTCAGAAGCCAGAAGTGCTGGAATCTGGCTTTTGTTCTCCAGAGAAGCTGTGGCTGCCATGGGGATGAGCCCACAGTGCTGGGGGGGAATCCATGAGGTTCTGAGAGTGTCTCAAATCTGAGCAGGAGTTGTGTGTGTGGAGTTAAAAAATGGGTGAAAATCCCAAAAACCAGAAGTTCTGGAATCTGGCTCTGGAGTGAAACTGTGGCTGCCATAGGGGTGAGCCCACAGTGCTGGAGAAATCAGTGAGGATTCTGAGAGTGGCTCAGAATTTGTGTATGTGGAGTTGAAGAATGAGTGAAAATCCCAAAAACCAGAAGTGCTGGAATCTGGCACAGGTTGTCCAGAGAAGCTGGGGCTGCCATGGGAGTGAGCCCATGGAGGAGTGAGGCTGCAGGAATCAGAGAGGTTCTGAGAGTGGCTGAAATCTGAGCAGGATTTGTGTGTGTGAAATTAGAGAATGGGTGAAAATCCCAAAAAATGGAGGTGCTGGAATCTGCCTCTGGCACAGGTTACCCCATCCCTGCCGGTGTCCAAGGTTGGGTGAGGCTTGGAGCACCCTGGCACAGTGGGAGGTGTCCATGCCCATGGCAGGGGTGGCACTGGAGGGGTTTTGGGGTCCCTTCCCACCCAAACCATGGCAGGGGTGGCACTGGAGGGGTTTTGGGGTCCCTTCCCACCCAAACCATGGCAGGGGTGGCACTGGAGGGGTTTTGGGGTCCCTTCTCACCCAATCCATGGCAGGGGTGGCACTGGAGGGGTTTTGGGGTCCCTTCCCACCCAAACCATGGCAGGGGTGGCACTGGAGGGGTTTTGGGGTCCCTTCTCACCCAAACCATTCCATGATCCTCACAAGGCGTGGCTGACCAGGATAAAGTGTCTCAGACTTGAGCTCCAGCCTGGAATTCCAGAAGCTGCTCACTCTGGGAGTGTAGAGGGGTTTAATGGATTATGCTGTGGGTTATTAATGAGCTCATCAGCCGTTAATTGGATGCAGAACATGCCAGGTTAAAGCTGGGACTGTGCTTTAGGTGAACATGGAAACCGCTCGGTTCTTCAAGTCCGACTTCGAGGAGAACGGCTCCATGGACAACGTGTGCCTGTTCCTGAACCTGGCCAACGACCCCACGTGAGTGCCCCTCCCTGGGCAGGGGAGCAGCTGGGAGGGACAGACAGCTCAGGGGGATGGAGCCACGCTGGGGTCCTGCAGGTGCCACCTGGGGGGGGAGGGTGACAGCAGAATTGCAGCTGGAACCCTGGTGGTGCTCCTGCTGCTCCAGGGGGAATGCTGGGGGAGCTGCAGGGGGAATGCTGGTGGAGCTCCAGCTCCTCCAGGTGAAATCCTGGTGCTATTTCAGCTCCTCCAGGTGAAATCCTGGTGCTCTTCCAGCTCCTCCAGGTGAAATCCTGGTGCTCTTCCAGCTCCTCCAGGTGAAATCCTGGTGCTCTTCCAGCTGCTCCAGGTGAAAGCCTGGTGCTCCAGGTGAAATCCTGGTACTCTTCCAGCTCCTCCAGGTGAAATCCTGGTGCTATTTCAGCTGCTCCAGCTGAAATGCTGGTGCTCTTCCAGCTCCTCCAGGGGAAAGCCTGGTGCTCTTCCAGATGCTCCAGCTGAAATGCTGGTGGAGCTCCAGCTGAAATGCTGGTGCTGCTCCAGGGGAAATCCCGGTGGTGCTCTGGGTGGAAATCCAGGTGCTCCAGGTGAAATCCTGGTGCTCCTCCAGCTGCTCTGAGTGGAAATCCTGGTGCAGCTGCAGGTGGAATCCTGGTGCAGCTGCAGGTGAAATGATGCAGCTGCAGGTGGAATCCTGGTGCAGCTGCAGGTGAAATGATGCAGCTGCAGGTGGAATCCTGGTGCAGCTGCAGGTGAAATGATGCAGCTGCAGGTGGAATCCTGGTGCAGCTGCAGGTGACATGATGCAGCTGCAGGTGGAATCCTGGTGCTGCTGCTGCAGTGGTGCCTGGAGGCTGGGAGTGGCTCCCAGGGGTCGCTGGCACTCAGGGCAGGGCGCTGGGGCTGTGTTGCAGCATCGAGCGCATCATCACGCCCCGCCTGGCGCTCACCACCGCCGAGTTCCTGGCCTACCAGTGTGAGAAACACGTGCTGGTCATCCTGACAGACATGAGCTCCTACGCCGAGGCCCTCAGAGAGGTGAGTGGTCATTAACGTGTTAATTAATGCCTTTGTTAATAGGCTGGGTGGGGGCAGAAGGGGGTGGTGTGAAGTGAGAAGCAAAGCTGCTGCTCGAGCTGTTGGAGTTAATATTCATTGGAATTTTATATGATGGGCGTGGGTTGGAGTTGATGATCTTAAAGGTCTCTTCTAACCCAGTGATTTGTGTGATTCTGTGATTTCTGTGAATGTTTGGGAACAGCCAGTGAGGATTTTAATTAATCCTTGATTAGCTGGGATTTATTTCACTGGTGGCAATTCCACCCTGGAATGTCCAAGGCCAGGCTGGACCTGGTAACTCCTGTGTGACTTCTGTGTATGTTTGGAAACAGCCAGTGAGGGTTTGAGTTGATCCTGGATCAGCTGGGATTTATTTCACTGGTGGCAATTCCACCCTGGAATGTCCAAGGCCAGGCTGGACAGGACTTGGAGCATGGGTTGGACTCAATCTCAAAGGTGTCTTCCAAGTGTGGGCCTTGTGGTGGGCCTTGTGGTGGGCCTTGTGGTGGGCCTTGTGGTGGGCCTTGTGGTGGGCCTTGTGGTGGGCCTTGTGTGGATGTTTGGGAACAGCCAGTGAGGGTTTGAGTTGATCCTTGATCAGCTGGGATTTATTTCACTGGTGGCAATTCCACCCCTGGAATGTCCAAGGCCAGGCTGGACGGGGCTTGGAGCACCCTGGGACGGTGGGAAGTGTCCCTGCTATGGCAGAGGTGGCACTGGATGATATTTTAGTTTCCTTCCAACCCAAAGCACCCCATAACTCAATGAATCAGCAGTTAATTACCCTAATTCTAGATTTATCTCATCCTGTCACACATGTGACAAACACCTGAGTGGGGTTTGTGTGGCTGCGCTTGGCAGGAAGAGTCTGAATCCCTAAACCCAGGCAGACAGCAGCTCCCTGGGTGGGATCTGACCCCTCAGCAATGTTCTTGTGGCTGTCCCAGGTGTCAGCAGCCCGGGAGGAGGTGCCTGGGCGCCGTGGCTTCCCTGGCTACATGTACACAGACCTGGCCACCATCTACGAGCGCGCCGGGCGCGTGGAGGGCAGGAACGGCTCCATCACCCAGATCCCCATCCTCACCATGCCCAACGACGGTGAGTCACGGCCTGCTGGGCGTCAAAGAGCTGCTCCTGGGGCTCACAGCAGCACAGGAGCCCTGTGGCCTTCAGGTTTCCTTAAAATCCCAGGTTTTGATCAAAATGTTTTGCCCTTTGAGGCCTCAGGCTCGGTGCTCACAGCCCTGATCCGACAGCACTCAGGATTTGTGCAGGGAATGGTTGCCAATATCATCTAATAATAAAAAGCAGCAGCTCAGTGCTAAAGTGGATATAAAAAGACTGAAAACTTTCAAACCATTTTTCTTTTCCCTCACAGATATCACCCACCCCATCCCTGACTTGACTGGGTACATCACTGAGGGACAGATCTACGTGGACAGGCAGCTGCACAACAGGCAGGTGTGTGCCTCGCTGCTCACCAGGTGCTTAGGGTTATTCTCATTCCTCTTTTTAAGGATTCCTGTTAACTCCCGGGTGTTTTCCCCCCAGATTTACCCCCCCATCAACGTCCTGCCCTCCCTGTCCCGGCTGATGAAGTCGGCCATCGGCGAGGGGATGACCAGGAAGGACCACGCCGATGTGTCCAACCAGCTGGTGGGTGCAAAACCCCTCTGGGAGCACAGCTCTGGCTGCCCTGCCCGGAGCAGCTGGGATTCAGAATGTTCCTGAGGCTGCTTTAGAACCTTCACTGAGTGTTCAGGGAGAGGTTTTCGGTCTGAACAGGAATTGTGGGATCCAGAACGTTCTTGAGGCTGATTTAAAGCCTTGGTTCAGTGTTCAGGGAGAAGTTTTGGGTTTGAACAGGAATTGTGGATGATCAGAGAGGAGGGATAAGCTGAGCTGGGAATGTTCACCTGGAGAAGCTCCAGGGAGAGCTCAGAGCCCCTCCCAGAGCCTGAAGGGGCTCCAGAAGAGCTGGAGAGGGATTGGGACAAGGGATGGAAGGACAGGACACAGGGAATGGCTTCCCACTGGAAAAGGAGAGGTTTACTTGGGATATGGGGTAGGAATTCCTGGCTGTGAGGGTGGGGAGGGGCTGGGCTGGAATTCCCAGAGGAGCTGTGGCTGCCCCTGGATCCCTGGCAGTGCCCAAGGCCAGGCTGGGATAACCTGGACCCATGGGAAGTGTGGGAGTCGTGGTGGGACTGAGGGAACATTGGGGTCCCTCCCAACCCAAACCACTCAGGGATTCCCGGTGGAGATTTCAGTGGGATTTTGGGAAGGAATTCTTCCTTTTGTGGGCAGAGAGGGGCTGGGATGGAATTCCCAGAGCAGCTGTGGCCGCCCCATCTCTGGCAGTGCCCAAGGCCAGGTTGGGGTAACCTGGGGCAGTGTGGGGTGTCCCTGCCGTGTCAGGAGTGGGGTGAGGTGATGTTTGGGGCCCTGTGGCCATCCCAGTACCCCTGAGCTGGGTCCAATCCCATTCCCAATCCCAGTACGCCTGCTACGCCATCGGCAAGGACGTGCAGGCCATGAAGGCCGTGGTGGGGGAGGAGGCGCTGACCTCGGACGATCTCCTGTACCTGGAGTTCCTGCAGAAGTTTGAGAAGAACTTCATCGCTCAGGGTGAGATCCCAGCGGGGCAGGGCTCAGCCGGGGGCTGCCCGTGGGGATCCCTGCCCCACGTTCCCCCAAGGGCTCATCTCAGGACATTCCCAGCCCCACATCCCCATCCCAGGGCTGCCTGTGCAGCTCCCTGCCCCACATCCCCCCAGGGGCTCATCCCGGGGCATTCCCAGCCCCACATCACCCCCGTGGCTGTTCCTGCATCCCTCCAGGGGCTCGTCCTAGGGCATTCCCTGCCCCACATCCTCCCCAGGGGCTCATCCCAGGATATTGCCTGCCCCACATTCCCCCATGGCTGTCCCAGCCCTACATTCCCCCATGGCTGTCCCAGCCCTACATTCCCCCATGGCTGTCACTGGCATTCCCAGCCCCACATTCCTGGGGCTGCCCGTGGGGCTCTCTGCCCCACATCATTCCCTAGGGGCTCATCCTGGGGCATTCCCTGCCCCACATCCTCCTCAGGGGCTCATCCCAGGACATTCCCAGCCCCACATCCCCCCATGGCTGTCACTGGCATTCCCTGCCCCACATCCCCCCCGTGCCATTCCCAGCCCCACATCCCCCCGTGTCTGTCCCCGCAGGGCCCTACGAGAACCGCACGGTGTTCGAGACGCTGGACATCGGCTGGCAGCTGCTGCGGATCTTCCCCAAGGAGATGCTCAAGAGGATCCCCCAGAGCACCCTGGCCGAGTTCTACCCCCGGGATGCCAAGCACTAGCCCGGCTCCCTGCTCCCTGCTGCTCTGGTTTCCTTCTCCATGTGTTGGTGTTCCCCTGTCGCCCTCCCAGCTCCGGCCAGCAGCAGGTGGCGCTCATGGCATGGGTGTGACACTCATGGCACAGGTGTGGCACTCGTGGCACAGGTGTGACACTCATGGCACAGGTGTGGCACTCGTGGCACAGGTGCTGCTCGTGGCACAGGTGACACTTGTGGCACAGGTGTGACACTCGTGGCATGGGTGACACTCATGGCACAGGTGACACTCGTGACACAGGTGTGACATTCATGGCATGGGTGCTGCTCGTGGCACAGGTGACACTCGTGGCACAGGTGTGACACTCATGGCACAGGTGACACTCGTGGCACAGGTGTGACATTCATGGCATGGGTGCCGCTCGTGGCACAGGTGTGACACTCGTGGCATGGGTGACACTCATGGCACAGGTGACACTCATGGCACAGGTGTGGCGTTCGTGGCATGAGTGCTGCTCGTGGCACAGGTGACGCCTGTGGCCATGTTCCCACTGAGAGCAGTTTGGAAAATATCCCTTCTCCCAAAACCTGGGTCTCCGGGAGGGTGTTTAGGCCAGCTCTAAAAATGTGCAATATCCACCACGAGGTTTGGGGTTTGAAATGAGCTTTTTGGTTTGGCTTTTTTTTTTTTTTGCTGGGGTTTTCAAGGCTGAGCGTGACCAGAAACTGCAGATTTTCACATTGATTCAGGTTTGAAATGAACCTTTTTGTGGGGTTTGCAATGACCAGGAATTGCAAATCTTCACTTTGAAACTGTGGGTTAGAAAACACCAGAGAGGAGATGTGACCTGCAGGACAGCACTGCTGGGTGGAAATGCAGGTTTGTAACCAGGGCTGCACATTCTGAAGAGTTGGCTTGAACTGGGCCTTTTGTGGGGTTTTCAAAGCTGAGCATGACCAGAAATTGCAAATCTTGACTTTCAAACCATGGGTTAGAAAACGTCAGGAAGGAAATGTGACCGCCAGGACAGCTTTGCTGGGTGGGAAATGCAGATTTCTGACCAGGGCTGCACATTCTGAAAGGTTTGTGTGAGGTAACATTGAGGACTTTGCCACCAGCAAAGCTGGAAAAGTCCTCATCCTTTCAGAGGAAAAAGGCCAGTGAGGTGCTGGATAAAAGCTTAATTAATGAATTACAGGCTTTTAATTGAAGTTTGCAGAGTAAATTTCCTCCTTAAACCCTTTTTTGGTTGAATTCTGGAGATGCCAGACAGCACCAGCAGCTCAGACTGAGCTCAGCAGCGTCACCACAGCTTTTGAGTGATCCAAGGCTTTGTGCTGCTGCTGCAGGGGGATCCTGAGAGGTGAAAACCACCCTAAAACCTGGCCCAGATGTGCTGGTGGGAGCTCAGCTTTTAACTTCCTGAGAGGTGAAAACCACCCTAAAACCTGGCCCAGGTGTGCTGGTGGGAGCTCAGCTTTTAACCCCTGAGAGGTGAAAACCACCCTAAAACCTGGCCCAGGTGTGCTGGTGGGAGCTCAGCTTTTAACCCCTGAGAGGTGAAAACCACCCTAAAACCTGGCCCAGGTGTGCTGGTGGGAGCTCAGCTTTTAGCCCATGGCCTGAACTCCACCAGGCAACAGGAATTAATAAAAGGACTTAACAAAAAAGGCAGCTTTTAACGTGAGAGAGGATATTCTGAACCTGCTCCAGGTGTGCCGTGGCTGGAGCTGTTGTGGTTTGCACTCCAGGCACGGATTTGCCTCAGCCCTGAGCTCAGCATTCCCAAATTCCCATCCTGGCTGGGCAATTCCGTGCTGTTCCTTTTCCAGCGGGTTCAGCCGAGGTTCCGGGTCCCTGCTGCTGCTGCTGGCACAATTCCAGGCTTTTTTCCAGGCTTTTCCTGTAGTCTGAGCTCTGGGCTGGCTCACCAGGGCGTGTTGCACCTCCCTGCACGCCCCCAGGCCCGTCTGGGAAGGTGCTGACATGACTGGAATGTGCTAATTCCAGCTTTTCCCTCCCGTGTGTGCAGTTCTCTGGTTTTGTCCCGTGTTCTCCGTGGCTGCAACAGCAACTTTATCCCAGTGCATTCCACCCCAAAGCCGTGTCCAGTCTCTTCCCCGAGGTCAGGATGGGAGGGCATGAAAACACTTTTGATGTAGAAAATCTCTAAATAAATTAAATATGGAAGGTGTCAAACCCACGGGGGCTTCTGTGACTGCGGGGTTGGAAAATCCCTTTGGGTGTTTGGTGGGGGTGTTCTGTCCCCAGGGATCCTGGGATTGGAGCAATTCCAGCGGGGATTAAGGGTCGCTGGAGACACCCCCAGGTTGTCCCTGGAGCTGAGGAGGAGGAGGAGGAGGAGGAGGAGGGTCTGACCTTCAGCCCCAGTCTGGGAGCAGTCACGGGGAAAGGCTTTGCAGGAATGTGATCCCTGTGTCCCCACATCCCTCCCTCTCCAGGGGCTGGGGGAGGCTTGGAAACCTTAAACTCCTGGAAAATGAGCTTGAGGCCCAGGTTTGGGATTTGGGATGGGGTCAGGCAGTGACCCAGCCCCGTTCCCTCCCCTGGGCAGGTCCCAGATTGGGATCAGCCTGAGCCTGGCACAGGGCCCTGGAAAATGGGAATGACAAACCTGGGAATGACCAAATCTGGGAATGACCAAATGCAGGAATGGACAAAGGCAGGAATGACCAAACCCAGCTTTAATTCCCCTCTCCAAAGGCCTCAGGACAGGCTCGGGCTCAGCACAAGGATGCTGTGGGATGAACAAAGGCTGCTCCGGGCCGGCCGTGGCGCTGTCGCTGTCCCCTGGCAGCGCTGTGACAGCTCCTGGCACGGCTGGGGACAGCGGGGACAGCGGGGACAGCGGGTACCGGCTCCCGGGGCCGCGCTGCTCTCGCAGCTGCCGCCGCCGCGCTTTTCCAGACCGGCTGCTCCTGTAATTCCGTTTTTTTATCCCATAATGAATAACGAGCAGCGCCCGGGGGCTCAGCCCCGCGCCAAGGGATGGCAGCCGGTCCCTGCCACGGGCACACGCCAGCTGTCCCCTGGCTGCGAGGGGAGGGGACAGCGCCGGGCGGGTCCCTCCGTGGCCCGGGGCTGCGGGCCGGTGGCAGATGCGAGGCAGGGCCGGGGCCAGGCTGGTGGGCAGAGCCGAGGGGCTCATTTGCACATCAAAAGCCGAGTTTTGCACACCCGACCCCGCCCTGCGCGGTGGCTCCGTTTCATTCTCCGTCCCGCGGAGGAGTTTTGGGGCTGGTTCTGCCCCACACACAGCCAGGGTTCGGATTTGGGTTTGGGTTTGGGGCTGGCTCTGCCCCGCACACAGCCAGGGTTTGGGGCTGGGTTTGGGTTTGGGGCTGGCTCTGCCCCGCACACAGCCAGGGTTTGGGGCTGGGTTTGGATTTGGGGCTGGGTTTGGGTTTGGGGCTGGCTCTGCCCCACACAGCCAGGTTTGGATTTGGGTTTGGGGCTGGCTCTGCCCCACACACAGCCAAGGTTCGGGTTTGGGTTTGGGTTTGGGGCTGGCTCTGCCCCGCACACAGCCAGGGTTTGGGGCTGGGTTTGGATTTGGGGCTGGGTTTGGGTTTGGGGCTGGCTCTGCCCCACACAGCCAGGGTTTGGATTGTTGGCGGCTCTGCCCGCACAGCAGGGTTTGGGTTTGGGTTTGGGGCTGGTTCTGCCCCACACAGCCAGGGTTTGGGGCTGGGTTTGGATTTGGGGCTGGGTTTGGGTTTGGGGCTGGCTCTGCCCCACACACAGCCAAGGTTCGGGTTTGGGTTTGGGTTTGGGGCTGGCTCTGCCCCGCACACAGCCAGGGTTCGGATTTGGGTTTGGGTTTGGGGCTGGGTTTGGGTTTGGGGCTGGCTCTGCCCCACACACAGCCAAGGTTCGGGTTTGGGTTTGGGTTTGGGGCTGGCTCTGCCCCGCACACAGCCAGGGTTCGGCTGGGTTTGGGTTTGGGGCTGGGTTTGGGTTTGGGGCTGGCTCTGCCCCACACAGCCAGGGTTTGGATTTGGGTTTGGGGCTGGCTCTGCCCCGCACACAGCCAAGGTTCGGGTTTGGGTTTGGGGCTTGCTCTGCCCCACGCACAGCCAGGGTTTGGGGCTGGGTTTGGGTTTGGGGCTGGCTCTGCCCCACACACAGCCAGGGTTTGGGGCTGGGTTTGGATTTGGGGCTGGGTTTGGGTTTGGGGCTGGCTCTGCCCCGCACACCCCCAGCCCCCCGTGCGGTGTCACGGTTTAAAGGAGATACAAATCCGCTTTTCTCGCCCCGGGGCTCCTTTGCAGGCGCTCATTGCCCCAGCGATCCGCGGCAGCCAGAGCCGGGACCCCCGGCCGGGGAGGGGCTCCTTCTCCTGTCTGCCCCCAAACCTGAGCCGGAGGTGCCCCCCAGGTGCTCCCGGAGCCACCCTGGCCAAGCTCTCCCTGCCCCGAGGGAGCTCTGGCTGCCACCAGGGATTGATTTTCCCCTGGGCTTTCCCGGCCCTGCTGCTCCTTCCTGCAGGAGCAGGATCCCAAATTTCCTGGTGCTCTCCCAGCACCCCGACACGGCTCTGGTGCCAGGTCGGTGCCAGGGACAGAACAAGGCTGGCACAGCTTGTCCTCAGCTGCAGCTTCAGGAGGGGTTTGGTGGGAAAAGAGCGGGACCGTCACCTGCTTTTTGGCAGGAGCAGCCCAAGGCCCTCAGGACTGGGATTTTGGGTCTCCAGGCCTCTCAGGGCTGGGATTTTGCATCTCCAGGGCTCTCAGGACTGGGATTTTGGGTGTCCAGGGTTCTCAGGACTGGGATTTTGGGTGTCCAGGGACCTCAGGACTGGGGTTTGGGTGTCCAGGGCTCTCAGAGCTGAGATTTTGGGTGTCCAGGGCTCTCAGAGCTGGGATTTTGGGTCTCCAGGGCTCTCAGAACTGGGATTTTGGGTCTCCAGGGCTCTCAGGGCTGGGGTTTAGGGTGTCAGGGACCTCAAGGCTGGCGTTTGAGTGTCCAGGGCTCTCAGGACTGCGGTTTGGGTCTCCAGGGATGATGTTTTGGCTTCCCTGGGCGTTCCTAAGAATTCTCTGGAGTGTTTGTGAGCTCAGGGGCGCTGCTCTCCCTCCTGGTTCTGCTGCTCCTGGTGCTGCTCAGCTCGGCTGTGACCTCTGAGGGACAGGGACGTTCCCTGGGAGCTGTGGATGTCCTCTGGAAGTTATGGATGTCCCCTGGGAGTTGTGGATGTCCTCTGGAAGTTATGGATGTCCCCTGGGAGTTGTGGATGTCCTCTGGAAGTTGTGGATGTCCCCTGGGAGTTGTGGATGTCCTCTGGAAGTTGTGGATGTCCCCTGGGAGTTCTTTCTCCCTGGCAGAACTGGGAGCTCAGGGCTCTCCTCGTTGCTGTTCCCGTGTCCCGGATTCCTGGGGAGGCTTTGGCTGCACCCCCAGCCAGGGTGGGGTGACAGTGACAGGAGGGACCCTCAGGGCACAGAGCCCTCACAGGGAATTTCCAACCATTCCCTCCCCAGCAGTTCCAAAATAAACTAAAAATAAACAAACTCTAAAAATAAACTTTTCCCTCACTCCTGGGGCAGCGGGAGCGCAGCCAGGATTTCCCTGGAAAGCAGCAGCAGGTGCCAGGTGCCTTTTTTGGGGTACCCAAATCCTCCCCCATCCCGTGATGAGGCAGGATGAGCAGAGTTCCCTGAAATTGGAGAGTTTTCCCCATTTTCTGCTCCCCAACCTTCCCACACACCTTTTTTTTTTCTTTTTTTCTTTTTTTTTTTTCTTTTTTTTTTTCTTTTTTTTTCTTTTTTTTTTCTTTTTTTTTTTTTTTTCTTTTTTTGTGGAGTTGCTTTGATTTGGAGCAAAACAGCTGAAATAGTCAAAACACGACCTTGGGTTTTGTTTCACCTCTCACTCGGGAATTGTTTTCCTTGGATCTTCTCGGCGTTGGGACCTGCCTGCTCAGGGGTGGGGGGGACGGGGATCAGGGGGGAAATAAGGGGGGAAATAAGGGGGAAAATAAGGGTGGACACCAGGGTGGAAACTAGGGGGAAATGAGGGTGAAAACCAGAGTGAAAATTAGGGAGAAAATCGGGGAAAATCAGAGTGAAAATCAGGGAGAAAATTAGGGAGAAAATCAGGAAGAAAATCAGGGTGAAAATTAGGGAGAAAAATAGGGGGAAAACCAGAGTGAAAATTAGAGAGAAAATCGGGGAAAATCAGAGTGAAAATTAGAGAGAAAATCGGGGAAAACCAGAGTGAAAACTAGAGTGAAAATCAGAGTGAAAATTAGGGAGAAAAATAGGGGGAAAATCAGGGTGAAAACCAGAGTGAAAATTAGGGAGAAAATTAGGGGGAAAACCAGAGTGAAAATTAGGGGGAAAATCAGGGAGAAAATCAGGGTGAAAATTAGAGAGAAAATCAGGGTGAAAATCAGGCTCAGCTGCAGAGCAGGAGGGTAAAGCTGGGGGGCTCAGCCCGGATGGATTATTCCACTTTCCCTGATCCTCCAGAGCCCAATCCCTGCTTTTCCACGCTCAGATTATCCCAGCTGCAGAGCGGAGATAAACCCGGGCTGGAAACAGCAGGGCCAGGTGCGAGGATGTCCCCAAGGGGACCCTGGTGGGTTTGTGATAAACGGGGGGTGGCTTGGGCAGGGAAAACCCCAGGAACTGAGCAGCCAGAGAGGGCCGGCGGAAGTTTTAAAAAATTTATTTATAAATAAAAACATAAAATTAACCAGTAGTTTACATCAGTCACCAGAAAGAACATCCAAAAAATAAAACAAAACAAACAAAACAAAACAAAAAAAACCTGCAGAAAAATAATTCTCTGTCCAGGCCGGGGCTGGGCGTGGCCACGGCTCCCACCTGGAGCGACACACCTGGAATGCGACGGGCACACACAGCGCGGTTGTGCAAAGGCAGCACGGCGAGGCCTCTGGAGATCACATCATCGAGCTGGGGGGGACACGGGGCTGGGGGGACACGGCCGGGGACAGCGACGGTGCCACCGGGGCCAGCGGGAGCAGGAGCGGGGAGCGGCCGGGGTGGGGAATCGGGAATCGGGAATCGGGAATCGGGAATCGGGAAGGGCTCTGCTCCCCTCGGGAGGCTCCGGCCGCGGGGCTGTGCCTTGGGGGAGGCACGAAATCCCCGCCGGCCTCGCCATCCCCGATCCTTCCGTTTAACAAAACTTCCTTCGGCAGGGCAGGGGCTCGGCCCCGGCTGGCCCCGGCTGGAGTCTGAGCTTGGCTTTTCCAGCGGGCCGCGGGTGAGGATCGGTTGTGCCGGTGCCAGGACCGGCTGGGCAGTGCCAGGACTGGCCGGGGAAGTGCCAGGACTGGCCAGGAGGTGAAAGGACTGGCTGGGCAGTGCCAGGATTAGCTGGGAGGTGCCAGGGCTGGCCGGGAAATGCCAGAATTGGCCGGGAAGTGCCAGGACTGACCAGGAAGTGCCAGGACCGGCTGGGCAGTGCCAAGACCGGCTGGGCAGTGCCAGGACCGGCTGGGCAGTGCCAGGACCGGCTGGGCGGTGCCAGCTGGGCAGTGCCAGGACCGGCTGGGCGGTGCCAGGACCGGCTGGGCAGTGCCAAGACCGGCTGGGCAGTGCCAGGACCGGCTGGGCAGTGCCAGGGCTGGCTGGGCAGTGCCAGGACTGACCAGGAAGTGCCAGGGCCGGCTGGGCAGTGCCAGGGCCGGCTGGGCAGTGCCAGGGCTAGCCGGGCAGTGCCAGGGCTGGCTGAGCAGTGCCAGGACCGGCTGGGCAGTGCCAGGGCCGGCTGGGCAGTGCCAGGGCCGGCTGGGCAGTGCCAGGACTGACCAGGACGTGCCAGGGCCGGCTGGGCAGTGCCAGGGCTGGCTGGGCAGTGCCAGGACCGGCTGGGCAGTGCCAGACCCAGCCGGGAGAAGCGGGGCACTGGTTTGGGGTGCTCAGGGCCGGGCGCAGAAGGCACAGACTGGTTGCTGTGTGTGACCTTTCCAGGCTGGAACGGCGCGAGGGACGCGGAATTCTGCTCAGCTCGGAGCCCTCGGCCGAATCGGCGGCGTTGGGATTGTGCAAGACCCCCCTCCCCTCCCCCAGACCCCCGGAATGGGGCAGTGGGTGAATAATTGCAGCAAAATCATCATTGCACGGGCACAGAGGGGCCCGGGCTGGAGCCCCCACCCCACAAACTGTCCCCACTCACGGGGACACGAGGGTCACCAGCAGCGCCACCTCCTCATCCGTGCAGCCACTCGCTGGTGGCAGGAGCAGATTTTAAGAGCTGGGGTGGAAATTTTAAGAGCTGGGGTGGAATTAAGGTGAAAGTGGTTGGTTTGGGGTTTTGAACCAGCTTCCCTCGGCGGGATCAGGGCCCGGGGGGAGATAAGGCAGCCGGGGGTCCCGGGGGGGACGATCCCAGTGAGCGTGGGGTGAACACGAACCCCGTTCCTTGGGCAGACGTGGCTGGGATGTTCCTGTGGATTCCTGGATGCAGCTGCTGGCTGGCAGCCGGGAAAAGGGACGGAGTCCTTGCCGTGGGAGCTGGGAATGCCAGGCAGGGGGAGGACTGGGGGTACTGGGGGTGCTGTGGGTGCAGGGCAGGGTGGGCTGTGCTCGGACTGAATGGTGATTTTGGGGTGATTTGGGGTGATTTGGGGCGTGGGCTGTACCCAGGGGGGCGTGTGCGGGTGGGGACCTTCCTGAGGCCCTCACGGGCTGGGAGCGGGGGATGTGGCAGTGGCAGTGGCGGTGGCAGTGGCAGTGGCAGAAGGTGGCTCTGTGCTCCCACTGCACCCGCGGATCGGTGCCCATGGAGGGTGAGGAGGAGCAGGAGCTTCCTCTGGGGAGTTGGGGCTGATTCCTTTCATGGCAGAGGGCAGGACTGAGCTGTGCCATCCCCGGAGCTGTGCCATCCCCGGAGCTGTGACATGCTCAGGGCTGTGCCATCCATGGAGCTGTGCCAGACCCGGAGCTGTGCCATCCCTGGAGCTGGGCACGCACTGGGGCTGATTCCTGTCACGGCAGCAGGCAGGACTGTGCTGTGCCATGCCCGAAGCTGCGCCATCCTCAGATCCGTGCCATCCCTGGAGCTGTGCTATGTCCAGAGCTGTGCCGTCCCCGGAGCTGTGCCATTCCTGGAGCTGTGCCATCTCTGGAGTTGTGCCATTCCCGGAGCTGTGCCATTCCCGGAGCTGTGCCATCCCCGGAGCTGTGCCATTCCCGGAGCTGTGCCATCCCTGGAGCTGTGCCATTCCCGGAGCTGTGCCAGGCCGGGTTCCCCCGAGCCCGGAGCGGAGCATCCCCTGGGCGCCGGGCACGGATGGCAGAGAATTCCCTGGAGTCCTGGTCCCCGCCCGCTCGGGGGGCAGCGGGGGCGATGCCGGGGCCGTGCCGGGGCAGTGCCGGATCAGTGCCAGAGCGGTGCCGGGGCTGTGCCGGATCAGTGCCGGGGCGGTGCCGGGACGGTGCCGGATCTGTGCCGGGGTGGTGCCGGATCAGTGCCGGGACAGTACCGGATCTGTGCCGGGTCTGTGCCGGGACGGTGCCGGGGCTGTGCCGGGACAGTACCGGATCTGTGCCGGGGCGGTGCCGGGGCGGTGCCGGGACGGTGCCGGGTCTGTGCCGGGGCGGTGCCGGATCAGTGCCGGGACAGT
>JAVTVJ010011988.1:0-22315 GCA_034509425.1 Eopsaltria australis | reverse complement strand
CACTAGCGGCTCAATTGTGTCACAACGGTGTTTCTATGATGACAGTAGAGTGGCTCTATTGTGACACTAGTCGCTCTATTGTGACACTAACGTGGCTCTATGGTGACACCATGGTGGCTCTATAGTGACATAAAGGAGCTGTATTGTGACACCGCATGGGCCCTATTATGACGCTAGCGGCTCTGTTGAGACACAACAGTGTTTCTCTTTTGACAGTCTAGTGGCTCTATTGTTTCAGTGGCAGCACTGTTGTGACACAATAGTGGCTGTATTGTGGCAGTATAATGGCAGTCTAATTGCTACACGAATGGCTCTACTGTGACACTGGAGTTGCTTGATTGTGACACAATAGTGGCTGTATTGTGACACAATAGTGGATGTACTGTGACCCTAGATTGGCTCTATGATGACATGATAGTGGCTCTATGTGGACATGATTTTGCCTGTATTGTGACAACCCAAATGGCTCTATTGTGACACCATTGTAGCTGTATTGTGACATTAGAGTGGCTCTTTAGTGACACTAGCGGCACTATTGTGGCACAATGGTGGCTACATTGTAAAGCTAGAGTAGCTCTATTGTGACTCTAGTGGCTCACTTGTGACATTAGAGTGGCTCTCTTGCGAGATTACAGTGACTCACTTGTGACACTACAGCATCTCGATTGTGACACTATAGCTGCTGTATTGTGACACTCTAGTTGCTCTCTTGTGACAATAGAGTGACTCCATTGTGACCCTCTAGTGGCTCTATTGTGACACAATAGTAGATCTATTAGGACACAATAGTGGCTCTACTGGGGCACTAGAATTGTTTCATTGTGACACAAGAATGGCTTTCTTGTGACACTAGAGTGGACGTACTGTGACACTACAGTGGCAGTATTGTGACACTCTAGTGGTGCTATGGGGACAGTATAGTGGCTCTATTGTGAGCCTAGAGTGGCCCTATTGTGACACAATAATGGCTCTGCTGGGACGACTGGGCTGACGTTGGACACTAGTGTTCATCTATGATACTCTAGTGTGTCGACAGTGATATTAGAGGGCTCTATTGACACTCTCTGGGCTCCATGTGTGACATCTCTGGGCTCTC
The DNA here is from genome assembly GCA_034509425.1 of Eopsaltria australis. Classification (NCBI taxonomy): domain Eukaryota; kingdom Metazoa; phylum Chordata; class Aves; order Passeriformes; family Petroicidae; genus Eopsaltria; species Eopsaltria australis. The sequence goes on along the minus strand of JAVTVJ010011988.1, from coordinate 21,219 downwards.
TTGGGACACTAGCGCTCAATTGTGACACACCCGGTGTTTCTTACACGGTAGACGGGCTCTATTGTGACATAGTCGCCTATTGTGACGACGAACGTGGTTCTATAGGGACACCATGTGGCTCTATTGTGCATAAAGGAGCTTGTATTGTGACACCGCATGGGCGCGATTATGACTCCCTAGCGTCTCAGTTGTGACACAACAGTGTTTCTCTTTTACAGTTTTAGTGGCTCATTGTTTCAGTTGCGCCGATGTAGTGACACAATAGTGGCTGTATTGTGGCAGTATAATGGCAGTCTAATTGTTACACTAATGGCTCTATTGTGACACTGGAGTTGCTTTCTTGTGACACCATAGTGGCTGTATTGTGACACAATAGTGGATGTACTGTGACCCTAGAGTGGCTCTATGATGACATGATAGTGGCTCTATGTGGACATGATAGTGGCTCTATTTGGACGTGATTTTGCCTGTATTGTGACAACATTGTAGCTGTATTGTGACACCATTGTAGCTGTATTGTGACATTAGAGTGGCTCTATAGTGACAGTAGCGGCACTATTGTGGCACAATGGTGGCTACATTGTAAAGCTAGAGTAGCTCTATTGTGACACTAGTGGCTCTCTTGTGACCTTAGTGTGGCTCTCTTGCGAGACTACAGTGGCTCACTTGTGACACTACAGCATCTCTATTGTGACACTCTAGCTGCTGTATTGTGACACTCTAGTTGCTCTCTTGTGCCAATAGAGTGACTCCATTGTGACCGTCTAGTGGCTCTATTGTGACACAATAGTGGATCTATTAGGACACAATAGTGGCTCTACTGGGGCCCTAGAATTGTTTCATTGTGACACAAGAATGGCTTTCTTGTGACACTAGAGTGGACGTACTGTGACACCACAGTGGCAGTATTGTGACACTCTAGTGGTGCTTTGGGGACAGTATAGTGGCTCTATTGTGAGCCTAGAGTGGCCCTATTGTGACACAATAATGGCTCTGCTGGGACACTCGGGTGGAACTGTTGTGACACTAGTGATTCCACTATGATACTCTAATAGTTCGACAGTGATATTAGAGTGGCTCTATTGGGACACTCTCTGGGCTCCATTGTGACACTCTCTGGGCTCTCTTGTGACACTAGCAGCTCAATTGTGACACAACGGTGTTTCTATGATGACAGTAGAGTGGCTCTATTGTGACAGTAGTGGCTCTATTGTGACACTAACGTGGCTCTATGGTGACACCATGGTGGCTCTATTGTGACATAAAGGAGCTGTATTGTGACACCGCATGGGCCCTATTATGACCCTAGCGGCTCTGTTTTGACACAACAGTGTTTCTCTTTTGACAGTCTAGTGTCTCTATTGTTTCAGTGGCGGCACTATTGTGACACATTGGTGGCGGTATTGTGGCAGTATAACAGCAGTCTAATTTTTGTACCAGTGACTCTATTGTGACAGAATAGTGGCTCTATTGTGACACCATGCTGGCTATATTGTGACATAATAGTGGCTCACTTGTGACACTAGCGGCTGTATTGTAAAATTACCGTGGCTGACTTGTGATATTACAGTGTCTATTGTGACCCTATAGCTGCTGTATCGTGACACACTAGTTGCTCTATTGTAACACTATAGTTGCTCTCTTGTGACACTAGAATCACTCCATTGTGACCCCATAGTGGCTCTATTGTGAGCCGAGAGTGGCCCTATTGTGACACAATAATGGCTCTGCTGGGACACTCGGGTGGAACTGTTGTGACACTAGTGATTCCATTATGATACTCTAGTAGTTCGACAGTGATATTAGAGTGGCTCTATTGGGACACTCTCTGGGCTCCATTGTGACACTCTCTGGGCTCTCTTGTGACACTAGCAGCTCAATTGTGACACAACGGTGTTTCTATGATGACAGTAGAGTAGATCTATGGTGACACCATGGTGGCTCTATTGTGACATAAAGGAGCGGTATTGTGACACCGCATGGGCCCTATTATGACCCTAGCGGCTCTGTTGTGACACAACAGTGTTTCTCTTTTGACAGTCTAGTGGCTCTATATTTTCAGTGGCGGCACTATTGTGACACATTGGTGGCTGTATTGTGGCAGTATAACAGCAGTCTAATTTTGGTACCAGTGACTCTATTGTGACAGAATAGTGGCTCTATTGTGACACCATGCTGGCTGTATTGTGACAAAATAGTGGCTCACTTGTGACACTAGCGGCTCTATTGTAAAATTACCGTGGCTCACTTGTGATATTACAGTGTCTATTATGACCCTATAGCTGCTGTATTGTGACACAATAGTTGCTCTATTGTTACACTCGAGTTGCTCTCTTGTGACACTAGAATCACTCCATTGTGACCCCATAGTGGCTCTATTGTGAGCCTAGAGTGGCTCTATTGTGACACAATAATGGCTCTGCTGGGACACTCTAGTGGAACTGTATCAACACGAGTGACTCTATTGTGATGCTATAGTGGTTTGACAGTGATATTAAAGTGGCTCTCTTACGTCACTCTAGGGGCCCCACTGTGACACTCTCTGGGCTCTCTTGTTACACTAGCGGCTCAATTGTGTCACAACGGTGTTTCTATGATGACAGTAGAGTGGCTCTATTGTGACACTAGTTGCTCTATTGTGACACTAACGTGGCTCTATGGTGACATCATGGTGGCTCTATAGTGACATAAAGGAGCTGTATTGTGACACCGCATGGGCCCTATTATGACGCTAGCGGCTCTGTTTTGACACAACAGTGTTTCTCTTTTGACAGTTTAGTGGCTCTATTGTTTCAGTGGCGGCAATGTAGTGACACAATAGTGGCTGTATTGTGGCAGTATAATGGCAGTCTAATTGTTACACTAATGGCTCTATTGTGACACTGGAGTTGCTTGATTGTGACACAATAGTGGCTGTACTGTGACACAATAGTGGATGTACTGTGACCCTAGAGTGGCTCTATGATGACATGATAGTGGCTCTATGTGGACATGATTCTGCCTGTATTGTGACACCATAGTGGCTGCATTGTGACATTAGAGTGGCTCTATAGTGACAGTAGCGGCACAATTGTGTCACAATGGTGGCTACATTGTAAAGCTAGAGTAGCTCTATTGTGACACTAGTGGCTCTCTTGTGACCTTAGAGTGGCTCTCTTGCGAGATTACAGTGGCTCACTTGTGACACTACCGCATCTCTATTGTGACACTATAGCTGCTGTATTGTGATGCTCTAGTTGCTCTCTTGTGACAATAGAGTGACTCCATTGTGACCCTCTAGTGGCTCTATTGTGACACAATAGTAGATCTATTAGGACACAATAGTGGCTCTACTGGGGCACTAGAATTGTTTCATTGTGACACAAGAATGGCTTTCTTGTGACACTAGAGTGGACGTACTGTGACACTACAGTGGCAGTATTGTGACACTCTAGTGGTGCTATGGGGACAGTATAGTGGCTCTATTGTGAGCCTAGAGTGGCCCTATTGTGACACAATAATGGCTCTGCTGGGACACTCGGGTGGAACTGTTGTGACACTAGTTATTCCATTATGATACTCTAGTAGTTCGACAGTGATATTAGAGTGGCTCTATTGGGACACTCTCTGGGCTCCATTGTGACACTCTCTGGGCTCTCTTGTGACACTAGCGGCTCAATTGTGACACAACGGTGTTTCTTACAGTAGAGTGGCTCTATTGTGACACTAGTCGCTCTATTGTGACACTAACGTGGTTCTATGGTGACACCATGGTGGCTCTATTGTGACATAAAGGAGCTGTATTGTGACACCGCATGGGCCCGATTATGACCCTAGCGTCTCTGTTGTGACACAACAGTGTTTCTCTTTTGACAGTTTAGTGGCTCTATTGTTTCAGTGGCGCCGATGTAGTGACACAATAGTGGCTGTATTGTGGCAGTATAATGGCAGTCTAATTGTTACACTAATGGCTCTATTGTGACACTGGAGTTGCTTTCTTGTGACACCATAGTGGCTGTATTGTGACACAATAGTGGATGTACTGTGACACTAGAGTGGCTCTATGATGACATGATAGTGGCTCTATGTGGACATATAGTGGCGCTATTTGGACTGATTTTGCCTTATTTGACACATTGTAGCGTATTGTGACACCATTGTAGCTGTATTGTGACATTAGAGTGGCTCTATAGTGACAGTAGCGGCACGATTGTGGCACAATGGTGGCTACATTGTAAAGCTAGAGTAGCTCTATTGTGACACTAGTGGCTCTCTTGTGACCTTAGTGTGGCTCTCTTGCGAGACTACAGTGGCTCACTTGTGACACTACAGCATCTCTATTGTGACACTCTAGCTGCTGTATTGTGACACTCTAGTTGCTCTCTTGTGCCAATAGAGTGACTCCATTGTGACCGTCTAGTTGCTCTATTGTGACACAATAGTGGATCTATTAGGACACAATAGTGGCTCTACTGGGGCACTAGAATTGTTTCATTGTGACACAAGAATGGCTTTCTTGTGACACTAGAGTGGACGTACTGTGACACCACAGTGGCAGTCTTGTGACACTCTAGTGGTGCTTTGGGGACAGTATAGTGGCTCTATTGTGAGCCTAGAGCGGCCCTATTGTGACACAATAATGGCTCTGCTGGGACACTCGGGTGGAACTGTTGTGACACTAGTGATTCCATTATGATACTCTAGTAGTTCGACAGTGATATTAGAGTGGCTCTATTGGGAAACACTCTGGGCTCCATTGTGACACTCTCTGGGCTCTCTTGTGACACTAGCAGCTCAATTGTGACACAACGGTGTTTCTATGATGACAGTAGAGTGGCTCTATTGTGACACTAGTCGCTGTATTGTGACACTAACGTGGCTCTATGGCGACACCATGGTGGCTCTATTGTGACATAAAGGAGCGGTATTGTGACACCGCATTGGCCCTATTATGACCCTAGCGGCTCTGTTGTGACACAACAGTGTTTCTCTTTTGACAGTCTAGTGTCTCTAGTGTTTCAGTGGCGGCACTATTGTGACACATTGGTGGCGGTATTGTGGCAGTATAACAGCAGTCTAATTTTTGTACCAGTGACTCTATTGTGACAGAATAGTGGCTCTATTGTGACACCATGCTGGCTATATTGTGACATAATAGTGGCTCACTTGTGACACTAGCGGCTCTATTGTAAAATTACCGTGGCTGACTTGTGATATTACAGTGTCTATTGTGACCCTATAGCTGCTGTATCGTGACACACTAGTTGCTCTATTGTAACACTATAGTTGCTCTCTTGTGACACTAGATCACTCCATATGTGACCCCATAGTGGCTCTATTGTGAGCCCTAGAGCGCCCTATTGTGACACAATAATGGCTCTGCTGGGACACTCGGTGGCAACTGTTGTGACACTGTTGATTCATTATGATACTCTTAGTAGTCGACAGTGATATTAGAGTGGCTCTATTGGACACCTCGGGCCTCCTTGTGAGACACTCTTTGGGCTCTCTTGTGCAGCTAGCAGCTCAATTGTAACACACCGGTGTTTCTATGATGACAGTAGAGTAGATCTATGGTGACACCATGGTGGCTCTATTGTGACATAAAGGAGCGGTATTGTGACACCGCATGGGCCCTATTATGACGCTAGCAGCTCTGTTGTGACACAACAGTGTTTCTCTTTTGACAGTCTAGTGGCTCTATTGTTTCAGTGGCGGCACTATTGTGACACATTGGTGGCTGTATTGTGGCAGTATAACAGCAGTCTAATTTTGGTACCAGTGACTCTATTGTGACAGAATAGTGGCTCTATTGTGACACCATGCTGGCTGTATTGTGACAAAATAGTGGCTCACTTGTGACACTAGCGGCTCTATTGTAAAATTACCGTGGCTCACTTGTGATATTACAGTGTCTATTATGACCCTATAGCTGCTGTATTGTGACACAATAGTTGCTCTATTGTTACACTCTAGTTGCTCTCTTGTGACACTAGAATCACTCCATTGTGACCCCATAGTGGCTCTATTGTGAGCCTAGAGTGGCTCTATTTTGACACACAATAATGGCTCTGCTGGGACACTCTAGTGGAACTGTATCGACACGAGTGACTCTATTGTGATGCTATAGTGGTTTGACAGTGATATTAGAGTGGCTCTCTTACGTCACTCTAGGGGCCCCACTGTGACACTCTCTGGGCTCTCTTGTTACACTAGCGGCTCAATTGTGTCACAACGGTGTTTCTGACAGTAGAGTGGCTCTATTGTGACACTAGTCGCTCTATTGTGACACTAACGTGGCTCTATGGTGACACCATGGTGGCTCTATTGTGACATAAAGGAGCTCTATTGTGACACCGCATGGGCCCTATTATGACCCTAGCAGCTCTGTTGTGACACAACAGTGTTTCTCTTTTGACAGTCTAGTGGCTCTATTGTTTCAGTGGCGGCAATGTAGTGACACAATAGTGGCCGTATTGTAGCAGTATAATGGCAGTCTAATTGTTACAATAATGGCTCTATTGTGACACTGGAGTTGCTTGATTGTGACACAATAGTGGCTGTATTGTGACACAATAGTGGATGCACTGTGAAACTAGAGTGGCTCTATGATGACATGATAGTGGCTCTATGTGGACATGATTTTGCCTGTACTGTGACACCATAGTGGCTGTATTGTGACACCATTGTAGCTGTATTGTGACATTAGAGTGGCTCTATAGTGACAGTAGCGGCACAATTGTGGCACAATGGTGGCTACATTGTAAAGCTAGAGTAGCTCTATTGTGACACTAGTGGCTCTCTTGTGACATTAGTGTGGCTCTCTTGCGAGACTACAGTGGCTCACTTGTGACACTACAGCATCTCTATTGTGACACTATAGCTGCTGTATTGTGACGCTCTAGTTGCTCTCTTGTGACAATAGAGTGACTCCATTGTGACCCTCTAGTGGCTCTATTGTGACACAATAGTAGATCTATTAGGACACAATAGTGGCTCTACTGGGGCACTAGACTTGTTTCATTGTGACACAAGAATGGCTTTCTTGTGACACTAGATGTGGATGCTAGTTGTGACACTACCAGTGCAGTATTGTACACTCTAGTGTGCTATGCGGACGTATAGTGGCTCTATTGTTGAGCCTAGAGGCCTATATTGTGACACCAATAAGGCTCTGCTGGACACTCTGCGAAACTGTTGTACACTCTAGGTGATTCCATTATATACTCTAGTACTAGTTCGACAGTGATATTAGAGTGCTCTATTGGGACACTCTCTGGCTCCATTTACACTCTCTGGCTCTCTGTGACACTAGTGGCTCAATTGTGACGACAACGGTTTCTATATGACAGAGAAAAAACAAATGGCTCTATTGACACTAGTCGCTCTATTGTGACACTAACGTGGTTCTATGGTGACACCATGGTGGCTCTATTGTGACATAAAGGAGCGGTATTGTGACACCGCATGGGCCCTATTATGACCCTAGCGGCTCTGTTGTGACACAACAGTGTTTCTCTTTTGACAGTTTAGTGGCTCTATTGTTTCTGTGGCGCCGATGTAGCGACACAATAGTGGCTGTATTGTGGCAGTATAATGGCAGTCTAATTGTTACACTAATGGCTCTATTGTGACACTGGAGTTGCTTGATTGTGACACAATAGTGGCTGTATTGTGACACAATAGTGGATGTACTGTGACCCTAGAGTGGCTCTATGATGACATGATAGTGGCTCTATGTGGACATGATTTTGCCCGTATTGTGACACCATAGTGGCTGTATTGTGACACCATTGTAGCTGTATTGTGACATTAGAGTGGCTCTATAGTGACAGTAGCGGCACTATTGTGGCACAATGGTGGCTACATTGTAAAGCTAGAGTAGCTCTATTGTGACACTAGTGGCTCTCTTGTGACCTTAGTGTGGCTCTCTTGCGAGACTACAGTGGCTCACTTGTGACAGTACAGCATCTCTATTGTGACACTATAGCTGCTGTATTGTGACACTCTAGTTGCTCTCTTGTGCCAATAGAGTGACTCCATTGTGACCGTCTAGTGGCTCTATTGTGACACAATAGTGGATCTATTAGGACACAATAGTGGCTCTACTGGGGCACTAGAATTGTTTCATTGTGACACAAGAATGGCTTTCTTGTGACACTCGAGTGGACGTACTGTGACACCACAGTGGCAGTATTGTGACACTCTAGTGGTGCTTTGGGGACAGTATAGTGGCTCTATTGTGAGCCTAGAGCGGCCCTATTGTGACACAATAATGGCTCTGCTGGGACACTCGGGTGGAACTGTTGCGACACTAGTGATTCCATTATGATACTCTAGTAGTTCGACAGTAATATTAGAGTGGCTCTATTGGGACACTCTCTGGGCTCCATTGTGACACTCTCTGGGCTCTCTTGTGACACTAGGGGCTCAATTGTGACACAACAGTGTTTCTATGATGACAGTAGAGTGGCTCTATTGTGACACTAGTCGCTCTATTGTGACACTAACGTGGTTCTATGGTGACACCATGGTGGCTCTATTGTGACATAAAGGAGCGGTATTGTGACACCGCATGGGCCCTATTATGACCCTAGCAGCTCTGTTGTGACACAACAGTGTTTCTCTTTTGACAGTCTAGTGTCTCTATTGTTTCAGTGGCGGCACTATTGTGACACATTGGTGGTGGTATTGTGGCAGTATAACAGCAGACTAATTTTTGTACCAGTGACTCTATTGTGACAGAATAGTGGCTCTATTGTGACACCATGCTGGCTATATTGTGACATAATAGTGGCTCACTTGTGACACTCGCGGCTCTATTGTAAAATTTACTGTGGCTGACTTTGGATTATTACCAGTGTTCTACTGGACCCCTATAAGCTGCATGCTATCGTGACCACCTATGTTGCTCATTGTAGCACTATAGTGCTCTCTTGTACACTAGAATCACTCCATTGTGACCCATAGGTCTCCTATTGTGAGCCCATAGAGTGCCTATTGTGACACAATAATGCCTCTGCTGGGACACTCTAGTGGAACTGCTGCGACACGAGTGACTCTATTGTGATGCTATAGTGCTTTGACAGTGATATTAAAGTGGCTCTATTACATCACTCTAGGGGCCCCATTGTGACACTCTCTGGGCTCTCTTGTGACACTAGTCGCTCAATTGTGACACAACAGTGTTTCTGACAGTAGAGTGGCTCTATTGTGACACTAGTCTCTCTATTGTGACACTAAGGTGGCTCTATGGTGACACCATGGTGGCTCTATTGTGACATAAAGGAGCGGTATTGCGACACCGCATGGGCCCTATTATGACGCTAGCGGCTCTGTTGCGACACAACAGTGTTTCTCTTTTGACAGTCTAGTGGCTCTATTGTTTCAGTGCGCCAGTAGTGACACAATATGGCTGTATTGTTGCAGTATAAGCAGTCTAATTGTTACACTAAAATGGCCTCTATTGTGCACACTGGAGTTGCTTTTCTTTGACACCATAGGCTATTGTGACACAATAGTGGATTGTACTGCTGACTAGAAGTGGCTCTATGATGACATGAAGGGCTCTATTTGGACGTGATTTTGCCTGTATTGTGACACCATTGTAGCTGTATTGTGACACCATTGTAGCTGTATTGTGACATTAGAATGGCTCTATAGTGACTGTAGCGGCACAATTGTGGCACAATGGTGGCTACATTGTAAAGCTAGAGTAGCTCTATTGTGACACTAGTGGCTCTCTTGTGACCTTAGTGTGGCTCTCTTGCGAGATTACAGTGGCTCACTTGTGACACTACAGCATCTCTATTGTGACACTATAGCTGCTGTATTGTGACACTCTAGTTGCTCTCTTGTGACAATAGAGTGACTCCATTGTGACCCTCTAGTGGCCCTATTGTGACACAAGAGTGGATCTATTAGGACACAATAGTGGCTCTATTGGGGCACTAGAATTGTTTCATTGTGACACAAGAATGGCTTTCTTGTGACACTAGAGTGGATGTAGTGTGACACTACAGTGGGTGTATTGTGACACTCTAGTGGTGCTATGGGGACAGTATAGTGGCTCTATTGTGAGCCTAGAGTGGCCCTATTGTGACACAATAATGGCTCTGCTGGGACACTCGGGTGGAACTGTTGTGACACTAGTGATTCCATAATGATACTCTAGTAGTTCGACAGTGATATTAGAGTGGCTCTATTGGGACACTCTCTGGGCTCCATTGTGACACTCTCTGGGCTCTCTTGTGACACTAGGGGCTCAATTGTAACACAACGGTGTTTCTATGATGACAGTAGAGTAGATCTATGGTGACACCATGGTGGCTCTATTGTGACATAAAGGAGCGGTATTGTGACACCGCATGGGCCCTATTATGACGCTAGCAGCTCTGTTGTGACACAACAGTGTTTCTCTTTTGACAGTCTAGTGGCTCTATTGTTTCAGTGGTGGCACTATTGTGACACATTGGTGGCTGTATTGTGGCAGTATAACAGCAGTCTAATTTTGGTACCAGTGACTCTATTGTGACAGAATAGTGGCTCTATTGTGACACCATGCTGGCTATATTGTGACATAATAGTGGCTCACTTGTGACACTAGCGGCTCTATTGTAAAATTACCGTGGCTCACTTGTGATATTACAGTGTCTATTATGACCCTATAGCTGCTGTATTGTGACACAATAGTTGCTCTATTGTTACACTATAGTTGCTCTCTTGTGACACTAGAGTGGCTCTATAGTGACAGTAGCGGCACGATTGTGGCACAATGGTGGCTACATTGTAAAGCTAGAGTAGCTCTATTGTGACACTAGTGGCTCTCTTGTGACATTAGAGTGGCTCTCTTGCGAGACTACAGTGGCTCACTTGTGACACTACAGCATCTTGATTGTGACACTATAGCTGTTGTATTGTGACACTCTAGTTGCTCTCTTGTGCCAATAGAGTGACTCCATTGTGACCGTCTAGTTGCTCTATTGTGACACAATAGTGGATCTATTAGGACACAATAGTGGCTCTACTGGGGCACTAGAATTGTTTCATTGTGACACAAGAATGGCTTTCTTGTGACACTAGAGTGGACGTACTGTGACACTACAGTGGCAGTATTGTGACACTCTGGTGGTTCTTTGGGGACAGTATAGTGGCTCTATTGTGAGCCTAGAGCGGCCCTATTGTGACACAATAATGGCTCTGCTGGGACACTCGGGTGGAACTGTTGTGACACTAGTGATTCCATTATGATACTCTAGTAGTTCGACAGTGATATTAGAGTGGCTCTATTGGGACACTCTCTGGGCTCCATTGTGACACTCTCTGGGCTCTCTTGTGACACTAGGGGCTCACTTGTGACACAACGGTGTTTCTATGATGACAGTAGAGTGGCTCTATTGTGACACTAGTCGCTCTATTGTTACACTAACGTGGCTCTATGGTGACACCATGGTGGCTCTATTGTGACATAAATGAGCTGTATTGTGACACCGCATGGGCCCTATTATGACCCTTAGCGGCTCTGTTGTGACACAAACAGTGTTTCTCTTTTTGGACAGTCTTAGTGTCTCTATTGTTTCCAGTGCGCAGGCACTATTGTGACACATTGTGCGTATTTGTTTGGCAGTATAAACAGCATCTAATTTTTGTACCCAGTGACTCTATTGTGGACAGCAATAGTGCGCTTCTTATTGTACACCATGCTGCTATATTGTGACAATAATAGTGGCTCACTTGTGACACTAGCGCGCTGTATGCTAAAATCCGTGGGTGACTTGTGAATTACAGTGTCTAATTGTGACCCATATAGCTGCTGTATCGGTGACACACTTAGTTGCTCTATTGCTAACACATAGTGGCTCCTCTTTACACTAGAATCACTCCATTGTGACCCCATAGTGGCTCTATTGTGAGCCTAGAGTGGCCCTATTGTGACACAATAATGGCTCTGCTGCGACACTCGGGTGGAACTGTTGTGACACTAGTGATTCCATTATGATACTCTAGTAGTTCGACAGTGATATTAGAGTGGCTCTATTGGGACACTCTCCGGGCTCCATTGTGACACTCTCTGGGCTCTCTTGTGACACTAGCAGCTCAATTGTAACACAACGGTGTTTCTATGATGACAGTAGAGTAGATCTATGGTGACACCATGGTGGCTCTATTGTGACATAAAGGAGCGGTATTGTGACACCGCATGGGCCCTATTATGACCCTAGCAGCTCTGTTGTGACACAACAGTGTTTCTCTTTTGACAGTCTAGTGGCTCTATTGTTTCAGTGGCGGAACTATTGTGACACATTGGTGGCTGTATTGTGGCAGTATAACAGCAGTCTAATTTTTGTACCAGTGACTCTATTGTGACAGAATAGTGGCTCTATGGTGACACCATGCTGGCTGTATTGTGACATAATAGTGGCTCACTTGTGACACTAGCGGCTCTATTGTAAAATTACCGTGGCTCACTTGTGATATTACAGTGTCTATTATGACCCTATAGCTGCTGTATTGTGACACAATAGATGCTCTATTGTTACACTATAGTTGCTCTCTTGTGACACTAGAGTGACTCCATTGTGACCCCATAGTGGCTCTATTGTGAGCCTAGAGTGGCTCTATTGTGACACAATAATGGCTCTGCTGGGACACTCGGGTGGAACTGTTGTGACTCTAGTGATTCCATTATGATACTCTAGTAGTTCGACAGTGATATTAGAGTGGCTCTATTGGGACACTCTCTGGGCTCCATTGCGACACTCTCTGGGCTCTCTTGTGACACTAGGGGCTCAATTGTGACACAACGGTGTTTCTATGATGACAGTAGAGTGGCTCTATTGTGACACTAGTCGCTCTATTGTGACACTAACGTGGCTCTATGGTGACACCATGGTGGCTCTATTGTGACATAAAGGAGCTGTATTGTGACACTGCATGGGCCCGATTATGACCCTAGCGTCTCTGTTTTGACACAACAGTGTTTCTCTTTTGACAGTCTAGTGGCTCTATTGTTTCAGTGGCGGCAATGTAGTGACACAATAGTGGCTGTATTGTGGCAGTATAATGGCAGTCTAATTGTTACACTAATGGCTCTATTGTGACACTGGAGTTTCTTGATTGTGACACCATAGTGGCTGTATTGTGACACAATAGTGGATGTACTGTGACCCTAGAGTGGCTCTATGATGACATGATAGTGGCTCTATGTGGACATGATTCTGCCTGTATTGTGACACCATAGTGGCTGTATTGTGACATTAGAGTGGCTCTATAGTGAATGTAGCGACACGATTGTGGCACAATGGTGGCTAGATTGTAAAGCTAGAGTAGCTCTATTGTGACACTAGTGGCTCTCTTGTGACCTTAGAGTGGCTCTCTTGCGAGATTACAGTGGCTCACTTGTGACACTACAGCATCTCGATTGTGACACTATAGCTGCTGTATTGTGACGCTCTAGTTGCTCTCTTGTGACAATAGAGTGACTCCATTGTGACCCTCTAGTGGCTCTATTGTGACACAATAGTGGATCTATTAGGACACAAAAGTGGCTCTACTGTGGCACTAGAATTGTTTCATTTTGACCCAAGAATGGCTTTCTTGTGACACTAGAGTGGATGTAGTGTGACACTACAGTGGCAGTATTGTGACACTCTAGTGGTGCTATGGGGACAGTATAGTGGCTCTATTGTGAGCCTAGAGCGGCCCTATTGTGACACAATAATGGCTCTGCTGGAACATTCGGATGGAACTGTTGTGACACTAGGGACTCTATTGTGATACTCTAGTAGTTCGAGAGTGATATTAGAGTGGCTCTATTGTGACACTCTCTGGGCTCTCTTGTGACACTCTCTGGGCTCTCTTGTGACACTAGTGGCTCAATTGTGACACAATGGTGTTTCTATGATGACAGTAGAGTGGCTCTATTGTGACACTAGTCGCTCTATTGCTTGACACTAACGTGTTCTTATGGTGACACCATGGTTGGCTCTATTGTGACATAAAAGAGCGTATTTGACACCCCATGGCCCGAATTAAAACCCTGAGCGTCTCTTTTGTGGACACACAGTGTTTCTCTTTTGCACAGTTTAATGGGCTCTATTGTTTCAGTGGCGCCGAATGTAGTGACAACAATAGGCTGTATGTGGCAAGTATAATGGCAGTTAATTGTTACAACTAATGGCTTCTATTGTGACACTGAGTTGCTTTCTTTGTGACCCACCATAGTGGCTGTATTGTGACAAAATAGTGGATGTACTGTGACCCTAGAGTGGCTATATGATGACATGATAGTGGCTCTATGTGGACATGATAGTGGCTCTATTTGGACGTGATTTTGCCTGTATTGTGACACCATTGTAGCTGTATTGTGACACCATTGTAGCTGTATTGTGACATTAGAGTGGCTCTATAGTGACAGTAGCGGCACGATTGTGGCACAATGGTGGCTACATTGTAAAGCTAGAGTAGCTCTATTGTGACACTAGTGGCTCTCTTGTGACCTTAGTGTGGCTCTCTTGCGAGACTACAGTGGCTCATTTGTGACACTACAGCATCTCTATTGTGACACTCTAGCTGCTGTATTGTGACACTCTAGTTGCTCTCTTTGCACAATAGAGTGACTCCATTCGTGGACCGATCTAGTGGCTCTATTGTGACACAATAGGGATCATTAGACACAATAGTGCTCACTGGGCCACTAGAATTGTTCATTGTGACACCAAGAATGGCTTTCTTGTGACACTTGTAATGGACGTACTGTGACACCACAGTGCAGTTATGGTGACACTCTAGTGTGCTTTGGGACAGTATAGTGGCGTTTATTGTGAGCCTAGAGCGGCCCTATTGTGACACAAAATGCTCTGCTTGGACACTCGCGGTGGAACTGTTGTGACACTAGTGATTCCATTATGATACTCTAGTAGTTCGACAGTGATATTAGAGTGGCTCCATTGTGACAGTCTCTGGGCTCTCTTGTGACACTAGTCGCTCTATTGTGACACTAACGTGGTTCTATGGTGACACCATGGTGGCTCTATTGTGACATAAAGGAGCTGTATTGTGACACCGCATGGGCCCTATTATGACCCTAGCGGCTCTGTTGTGACACAACAGTGTTTCTCTTTTGACAGTCTAGTGTCTCTATTGTTTCAGTGGCGGCACTATTGTGACACATTGGTGGCTGTATTGTGGCAGTATAACAGCAGTCTAATTTTTGTACCAGTGACTCTATTGTGACAGAATAGTGGCTCTATTGTGACACCATGCTGGCTATATTGTGACATAATAGTGGCTCACTTGTGACACTAGCGGCTGTATTGTAAAATTACCGTGGCTGACTTGTGATATTACAGTGTCTATTGTGACCCTATAGCTGCTGTATCGTGACACAATAGTTGCTCTATTGTAACACTATAGTTGCTCTCTTGTGACACTAGAATCACTCCATTGTGACCCCATAGTGGCTCTATTGTGAGCCTAGAGTGGCCCTATTGTGACACAATAATGGCTCTGCTGGGACACTCGGGTGGAACTGTTGTGACACTAGTGATTCCATTATGATACTCTAGTAGTTCGACAGTGATATTAGAGTGGCTCTATTGGGACACTCTCTGGGCTCCATTGTGACACTCTCTGGGCTCTCTTGTGACACTAGCGGCTCAATTGTGACACAACGGTGTTTCTTACAGTAGAGTGGCTCTATTGTGACACTAGTCGCTCTATTGTGACACTAACGGTTCTACATGGTGACACACCATGGTGGCTCCATTGTGACATAAAGGAGCTGTATTGTGACACCCTTGATGCACTATTATGACCCAAGTGGCTCTGTTGTGACACAACAGTGTTTCTCTTTTGACAGTCTAGTGGCTCTATTGTTTCAGTGGCGGCACTGTTGTGACACAACAGTGGCTGTATTGTGGCAGTATAATGGCAGTCTAATTGTTACACTAATGGCTCTATTGTGACACTGGAGTTGCTTGAATGTGACACAATAGTGGCAGTATTGTGACACAATAGTGGATGTACTCCGTGACCCTAGAGTGGCTCTTAAGGATGACATGGATAGTGGCTCCATGTGGACATGATAGTGGCTCCATTTGGACGCAGGATTTTGCCTGCACAGCCACCAATAGCTGTATTGTGACACCCATTGTAGCTGTATTGTGACATTAGAGTGGCTCTATAGTGACAGTAGCGGCACAATTGTGGCACAACAATGGTGGCTACATTGTAAAGCTAGAGTAGCTCTATTGTGACACTAGTGGCTCTCTTGTGACCTTAGTGTGGCTCTCTTGCGAGACTACAGTGGCTCACTTGTGACACTACAGCATCTCTAGTGTGACACTATAGCTGCTGTATTGTGACACTCTAGTTGCTCTCTTGTGCCAATAGAGTGACTCCATTGTGACCGTCTAGTGGCTCTATTGTGACACAATAGTGGATCTATTAGGACACAATAGTGGCTCTACTGGGGCACTAGAATTGTTTCATTGTGACACAAGAATGGCTTTCCTGTGACACTAGAGTGGACGTACTGTGACACCACAGTGGCAGTATTGTGACACTCTAGTGGTGCTTTGGGGACAGTATAGTGGCTCTATTGTGAGCCTAGAGCGGCCCTATTGTGACACAATAATGGCTCTGCTGGGACCCTCGGGTGGAACTGTTGTGACACTAGTGATTCCATTATGATACTCTAGTAGTTCGACAGTGATATTAGAGTGGCTCTATTGGGACACTCTCTGGGCTCCATTGTAACACTCTCTGGGCTCTCTTGTGACACTAGGGGCTCAATTGTGACACAACGGTGTTTCTGTGATGACAGTAGAGTGGCTCTATTGTGACACTAGTCGCTCTAGTGTGACACTAGTCGCTCTGTTGTGACACTAACGTGGTTCTATGGTGACACCATGGTGGCTCTATTGTGACATAAAGGAGCTGTATTGTGACACCGCATGGGCCCTATTATGACCCTAGCGGCTCTGTTGTGACACAACAGTGTTTCTCTTTTGACAGTCTAGTGGCTCTATTGTTTCAGTGGCGGCACTATTGTGACACATTGGTGGCTGTATTGTGGCAGTATAACAGCAGTCTAATTTTTGTACCAGTGACTCTATTGTGACAGAATAGTGGCTCTATTGTGACACCATGCTGGCTATATTGTGACATAATAGTGGCTCACTTGTGACACTAGCGGCTCTATTGTAAAATTGCTGTGGCTGACTTGTGATATTACAGTGTCTACTGTGACCCTATAGCTGCTGTATCGTGACACACTAGTTGCTCTATTGTAGCACTATAGTTGCTCTCTTGTGACACTAGAATCACTCCATTGTGACCCCATAGTGGCTCTATTGTGAGCCTAGAGTGGCCCTATTGTGACACAATAATGGCTCTGCTGGGACACTCCAGTGGAACTGTTGTGACACTAGTGATTCCATTATGATACTCTAGTAGTTCGACAGTGATATTAGAGTGGCTCTATTGGGACACTCTCTGGGCTCCATTGTGACACTCTCTGGGCTCTCTTGTGACACTACCGGCTCAATTGTGACACAACAGTGTTTCTGACAGTAGAGTGGCTCTATTGTGACACTAGTCGCTCTATTGTGACACTAACGTGGTTCTATGGTGACACCATGGTGGCTCTATTGTGACATAAAGGAGCTGTATTGTGACACCGCATGGGCCCGATTAAACCCTAGCGTCTCTGTTGTGACACAACAGTGTTTCTCTTTTGAAAGTCTAGTGGCTCTATTGTTTCAGTGGCGCCGATGTAGTGACACAATAGTGGCTGTATTGTGGCAGTATAATGGCAGTCTAATTGTTACACTAATGGCTCTATTGTGACACTGGAGTTGCTTTCTTGTGACACCATAGTGGCTGTATTGTGACACAATAGTGGATGTACTGTGACCCTAGAGTGGCTCTATGATGACATGATAGTGGCTCTATTTGGACGTGATTTTGCCTGTATTGTGACACCATTGTAGCTGTATTGTGACATTAGAGTGGCTCTATAGTGACAGTAGCGGCACGATTGTGGCACAATGGTGGCTACATTGTAAAGCTAGAGTAGCTCTATTGTGACACTAGTGGCTCTCTTGTGACCTTAGTGTGGCTCTCTTGCGAGACTACAGTGGCTCATTTGTGACACTACAGCATCTCTATTGTGACACTATAGCTGCTGTATTGTGACACTCTAGTTGCTCTCTTGTGCCAATAGAGTGACTCCATTGTGACCCTCTAGTGGCTCTATTGTGACACAATAGTGGATCTATTAGGACACAATAGTGGCTCTACTGGGGCACTAGAATTGTTTCATTGTGACACAAGAATGGCTTTTATTGTGACACTAGAGTGGATGTAGTGTGACACTACAGTGGGTGTATTGTGACACTCTAGTGGTGCTATGGGGACAGTATAGTGGCTCTATTGTGAGCCTAGAGTGGCCCTATTGTGACACAATAATGGCTCTGCTGGGACACTCGGGTGGAACTGTTGTGACACTAGTGATTCCATTATGATACTCTAGTAGTTCGACAGTGATATTAGAGTGGCTCTATTGGGACACTCTCTGGGCTCCATTGTGACACTCTCTGGGCTCTCTTGTGACACTAGGGGCTCAATTGTAACACAACGGTGTTTCTATGATGACAGTAGAGTAGATCTATGGTGACACCATGGTGGCTCTATTGTGACATAAAGGAGCGGTATTGTGACACCGCATGGGCCCTATTATGACGCTAGCAGCTCTGTTGTGACACAACAGTGTTTCTCTTTTGACAGTCTAGTGGCTCTATTGTTTCAGTGGCGGCACTATTGTGACACATTGGTGGCTGTATTGTGGCAGTATAACAGCAGTGTAATTTTGGTACCAGTGACTCTATTGTGAGAGAATAGTGGCTCTATTGTGACACCATGCTGGCTGTATTGTGACATAATAGTGGCTCACTTGTGACACTAGCGGCTCTATTGTAAAATTACCGTGGCTCACTTGTGATATTACATTGTCTATTATGACCCTATAGCTGCTGTATTGTGACACAATAGTTGCTCTATTGTTACACTCTAGTTGCTCTCTTGTGACACTAGAATCACTCCATTGTGACCCCATAGTGGCTCTATTGTGAGCCTAGAGTGGCTCTATTTTGACACAATAATGGCTCTGCTGGGACACTCTAGTGGAACTGTATCGACACGAGTGACTCTATTGTGATGCTATAGTGGTTTGACAGTGATATTAAAGTGGCTCTCTTACGTCACTCTAGGGGCCCCACTGTGACACTCTCTGGGCTCTCTTGTTACACTAGGGGCTCAATTGTATCACAACGGTGTTTCTGACAGTAGAGTGGCTCTATTGTGACACTAGTCGCTCTATTGTGACACTAACGTGGCTCTATGGTGACACCATGGTGGCTCTATTGTGACATAAAGGAGCTGTATTGTGACACCGCATGTGCCCTATTATGACGCTAGCGGCTCTGTTTTGACACAACAGTGTTTCTCTTTTGACAGTCTAGTGGCTCTATTGTTTCAGTGGCGGCAATGTAGTGACACAATAGTGGCTGTATTGTGGCAGTATAACAGCAGTCTAATTGTTACACTAATGGCTCTATTGTGACACTGGAGTTGCTTGATTGTGAGACAATAGTGGCTGTATTGTGACACAATAGTGGATGTACTGTGACCCTAGAGTGGCTCTATGATGACATGATAGTGGCTCTATGTGGACATGATGTTTCCTGTATTGTGACACCATAGTGGCTGTATTGTGACACCATTGTAGCCGTATTGTAACATTAGAGTGGCTCTATAGTGACAGTAGCGGCACTATTGTGGCACAATGGTGGCTACATTGTAAAGCTAGAGTAGCTCTATTGTGACACTAGTGGCTCTCTTGTGACATTAGAGTGGCTCTCTCGCGAGATTACAGTGGCTCACTTGTGACACTACAGCATCTCTATTGTGACACTATAGCTACTGTATTGTGACCCTCTAGTTGCTCTCTTGTGACAATAGAGTGACTCCATTGTGACCCTCTAGAGGCTCTATTGTGACACAACAGTGGATGTATTAGGACACAATAGTGGCTCTACTGGGGCACTAGAATTGTTTCATTGTGACACAAGAATGGCTTTCTTGTGACACTAGAGTGGATGTAGTGTGACACTACAGTGGCAGTATTGTGACACTCTATTGGTGCTATGGGGACAGTATAGTGGCTCAATTGTGAGCCTAGAGCGGCCCTTTTGTGACACAATAATGGCTCTGCTGGACACTCGGGTGGAATGTTGACACCAGTGATTCCATTATGATGACTCTAGTAGTTTTCGACAGTGATATAGAGTGGCTCATGGACACTCTCTGGGCTCATTGTGACACTCTCTGGGCTCTCTTGTGACACTAGGTGCTCAATTGTGACACAACGGTGTTTCTATGATGACAGTAGAGTGGCTCTATTGTGACAGTAGTGGCTCTATTGTGACACTAACGTGGCTCTATGGTGACACCATGGTGGCTCTATTGTGAAATAAAGGAGCTGTATTGTGACACCGCATGGGCCCTATTATGACCCTAGTGGCTCTGTTGTGACACAACAGTGTTTCTCTTTTGACAGTCTAGTGGCTCTATTGTTTCAGTGGCGGCAATGTAGTGACACAATAGTGGCTGTATTGTGGCAGTATAATGGCAGTCTAATTGTTACACTAATGGCTCTATTGTGACACTGGAGTTGCTTTCTTGTGACACAATAGTGGCTGTATTGTGACACAATAGTGGATGTACTGTGACCCTAGATTGGCTCTATGATGATATGATAGTGGCTATATGTGGACATGATTTTGCCTGCATTGTGACACCATAGTGGCTCTATTGTGACACCAATGTAGCTGTATTGTGACATTAGAGTGGCTCTATAGTGACAGTAGCGGCACTATTGTGGCAAAATGGTGGCTACATTGTAAAGCTAGAGTAGCTCTCTTGTGACACTAGTGGCTCTCTTGTGACATTAGAGTGGCTCTCTCTTGCGAGATTACAGTGGCTCACTTGTGACACTACAGCATCTCTATTGTGACACTATAGCTGCTGTATTGTGACACTCTAGTTGCTCTCTTGTGACAATAGAGCGACTCCATTGTGACCCTCTAGTGGCTCTATAGTGACACAATAGTGGATCTATTAGGACACAATAGTGGCTCTACTGGGGCACTAGAATTGTTTCATTGTGACAGAAGAATG
>JAVTVJ010011987.1:0-97416 GCA_034509425.1 Eopsaltria australis | reverse complement strand
AGGAGTGGTTGGGTGAAGCCCTTGGGCAGTGTCCTGAGAGAAGTCCCTGAATTAAGGCTGCTGCCATAAAAAGGATTCGTTCTTGGTGTGATCTCCTGCCCTTCCCTGCGCCTTCACCCCCTGGGAAGGTGCAGATTTCCTTCCCCAGCTCTATTCCCTTTCTTCCCATTATTCCATGGCTTTATCCTCGTGTTCTCCAATGCACTGGGGATTTCTAAATGGTGTGTAAAATGAACATCTGCCACTGGCAGGGCTGCCACATCTGGATCCATTAATTTTTCATTATTTCCCCGTGTTGGAGGTCAGATGTTCACGATGTGGTAACGCAAGAGATTCCATTGGTGGGTTTAATGTCTCTGAAGCAGATAATTCTATTTACAGAAGTGTTTTAAACCCCCAAACTGTGAGAGAGAAGTGCTAGAGAGGTTTAATTTTCTAATTATATATATATTTTTTAATCAAGAATCCTGCAGAACTTATCCGAACACCAACCCATTTATGACTTATAAGAGTTTAGAAAGTGGATTATTCTTCTCTCTGTTGATTCCTGGGTGGCTCTGCTGGGGTTTGCTCTATCACTCGTGTGTTTTTTACCTCTTTCCTGTTTTAAGCAGGAGGAATCACTTGTTGGCATTAAGAGTTTGGAAGCAGAATAAATAGAGGTTAAATATATTAAATATACAAACTGAGAGACTCTTTTTTGTTCCATTGTCACTTTTATTCGGTGCCACCAGGGAGGTGCCCTGATCCCAGGGGCTCCGGAGCTCTCCCAGGTGGGAATTGTGCTCGTGTGGTAAAAAATGATCAGTGAAAGGTGGAGCGATGACCTCGCATTTCAGTTTCATCCCCGCTCACCCCAGTCCTCCCCGCCCTGCCTGGGGCTGGGCTGGTCCCTGCTGCTGCTCCGAGCACAGCAAATGTCACCCAAAGGTCACCCAGCAGCAGAGAGCTCCACTGGAGTGGATCTTGAATTTCAATGGGGAGGAAAATAAAAAAAAAAAAATTAAGGAAGAAAGGAAGAAAGTTTTAATTTTCTTGGCATTTGCTGCGTGCGGAGCAGCATCGCCTCGGGCCGGGCTCGGCGCTGCCTGGGAACAACATCAGACTCTGCAAAGCTCAGCCTCTCCAGGCTCTTCCTTTCACCTGGAAGGACAAATTCAAGGACAGGGAAGGGACAGGGATGGAAGGGACTCAGCTGAGCCTCCGCAGGGCAGCATTTTTACCTGAATTTCGGGGCAGGGGAGAAGATGCTGCCCCTGAAATCCTCGCTTGTGTTCACTCCCAGGTGCCGCCTCCTCCAGCCTTTTAGTTGGCCCAATCAACTCTGAATTTCAGAGGCTGAAACTGAGATTTGTTCCCCCCCAGCTGCTAATCCAGCACTTGACATTTAACGCCAAGCTTGGTCCTGTTTGGAAAAATGAATTTATTACGTCTCCTTGGCAGCCTCTGCCCCGTCTCCTCTGCATCCTCCTGTGCCAGATGCCAGCCTGGAGCAGCAGTGACAGCCCCTCGGGGACACTGGAAGTGACAAATGTTTGCAGGAGCAGAAATGGTGTTTTCCCGCGCCTGGGTTAAAACAGGAGTGCCATGCCTTGTTCTGGGTCTGGGGATTTTCTGTGTTCTGGCATTTGGAATATTACAGAAATTGCTCTCCCTCCCCAGCTGGTTGCCACTCCAGCACTGGGTGGTTTTGGGGTATTTCTGAGTGGCTGTGGGGGCAGAATTTGGGAAAGGAGGGATGGGTGTTCTCGGGGTGTTTCTGAATGGCAGAATTTGGGATCACAGGTGCAGCCAGGCAGGTTTGGGTCCCTGCAGAGGGCTGGGAGCTGCAGCCAGTCAGAAAATCGTGAAGCGCGGGTTGCAGCAGCAGCAGGAGGAGGTTTGCTTATCACAAATGTTCAGCTCGCACCAGACTCGTGTTATTTCTGCTGGGAAATCGGAGAGGTGAAGGCAGCCGGTGTTTCCACAGCGCGATGAGACCGAACGGCAGAACATCGCACTGCTGAATATTTAAATGGGTGTCAACGACGTGGCTCTCAGGAGAAGGAAAACAGCCCAAACAAAGCTGTTTTGTGTTGCTTTTCCTTGTGGCTGTAACGAGCCCATCAGCGGGCATCGCGCAGGAACCAGAGCAGGGAATTCTCTTTCCTCCCTCCCAGCCCTGCCCGTCTCCCCCAGGAGCAGGGTTCAGCTCATGCCCCTTCACAGGCGGGATTTCTCTGCCATTCCCGGTGCTGGGCTGTCCTTTGGGGTTCTGTCACAAGGAACCTTCTCCATGACAGGTTAAAAGTGTCACAGCTCTCATTCTCTGCCACCCGAGCTGCAGCCCCTGGCCTTGAGCTGAAATCTCGTCCTTGAGTGAAGCCACTCTCCTGCCTGGCAGCAGGGGCAGTGATTTTAATAACCCCTGAATGGATCCATTAAAATCAAACATTGAGATGAGCACGGCAGGTTTGGATTCACACAGGAGAGCAGCAGACAGTGGCACTGGGAAGCTGTGACATCTGCTGAGCATTTCCTGGCGGCCTTCAGAGCTGCTGGAGGGAAACCTGTCGGATTTCTCCTGGCACCCAGAACAGGTTTTACAGCACCACGGGTCTGGCAAATCCCGACTCTGGATGTGCTCACGGGTCCGGGTTCGGACAATCCTGTGCAGCCATCAGGATCAGCAGCTGGGGTTCGTCCCAGGCTGCCAGGGGGTGCTGTGGGCAGGGACAGAGCCATTCCCTCCCAGCCGCTCCCTCTGGAGCCAGACAGCCCGAGCCAGGGCAGGGAACGCGGCTCCATCCCAGATCCTGGGGCTCTTCCCGGTGTGGGGCTCGTTCTGCAGGGAAATAACTCAGGATCTCCCCCACAAACACTCCCCAGCTTTGGCCAGGGGCTCAAACTGCCCCAGGGAAGGGCTCTGGGCAGCCAGGGGTGTGTGGGGAAGGCCAGCAGGGAAATGGGAGGTGCTGGAGTGTGAGGACACTGAGAAATCAGGGCTGGGAACAGCTTTGGTTCGGGGATGTTGGTGTTGGGAGCACCTTTGGTTTGGGGATTTGGGATTGGGAGGGGAGCACCTCTGGCTCGGGGATGTTGGGATTGGGAACAGCTTTGGCTCGGGGATGTCAGGGTTGGGAGCACCTCTGGCTCGAGGATGTTGGGGTTTATACAGGAACCTGTCAGGTTTGATGTCTCAGGTGCTCGGGGCTGGCTCAGGCACAGATCCGTGTGTGGTTTATTCACCTGCACATCCCGGCCCAGGCAGGCAGGGGACAGGCAATGATCTGTGCAGGGGACAGGCAATGCTCTGTCACCCCAGAGTGTGGCTCGGGCTCTTTCCCTGAGTGCTGCCCCCGGCCCCCCCCGTGATCTGTGTCCTGCTCAGCCTGACTCTGATATCCCCCACTGAAATCGCTCCAAGGTACAGAAAAATCATCTCCTCATTATTCCCTCAGCCAAACTGAGCTCTCCCGGTTCCAAACCCCTGCGGTTCCTTCGAGATGAAGCTCTAACAGCAGAGATCCCCTCGTTAGCTGCCGAGTTCCCTGTTTGCTAAAGCTCTGCTGCTTTTCCACCTCCCCCAGGCTGCTGAGCACTTCAGAATTATTTTCTGCGTGTGGGGTAGCACAGAGGTGGCATCTGAGTGGGTTTTTTCAGGATTGTGCCGTTGTTTGTAGCTTGAAATGCTTTCTTTTGGACGTTCTGTGATATTAAATTGATGTTGTTTCCTTGGTGATCTTTGGGGTCCCTCCCAACCCCAATCAGCCAAATAATGGGCACGCTAATGACCGTAATTACGGTGTGAGCACCCTGACTTTGGGGCAGTCAGTGACCCAAGCCATTCCATTTATCCACCTTCCCGAAGCTCACTCAGCCGATTTAACTGCTCTGCAAAACGCTGAGCTGGCTCCAGGGCTCTCAGCATCTCCTGCCTGCACTGAGGTGACGCTGCTGCTGTGCTTGTCCTTGGGGTGAGTGCAGACCGTGGGGATGTGACAGAGCTTTTCTGGGAAAAGGAAAATGTCCTGGAAAACCAGAGCCCGGTTGTTGTGGAGGTGCTATGGAGTGAGAAGAGGCCGGGCTGTGCTGCTGCAGGGCTTTGCTCAGCTCAGTGAGGGTTTGTGCAGCATCACCCGCAGGCTGGG
Organism: Eopsaltria australis; assembly: GCA_034509425.1. Taxonomy (NCBI): domain Eukaryota; kingdom Metazoa; phylum Chordata; class Aves; order Passeriformes; family Petroicidae; genus Eopsaltria; species Eopsaltria australis. Next base: position 93,286 of record JAVTVJ010011987.1, on the reverse strand, counting down.
ACACCCTCAGAGCATCCTGGGGGCCTCTCTTTGCCCTTTCTTTTCTTCCCCTTTTCCTCTCTGCAGTGAATTTACCTTTGGAATGACTTTCCCCTCTCCCTGGCCGAGCTGCAGCTCCAGGTAAGAGCAGGAGCAGCTGCTCAGAGTCAGAACCTGAGGACGATGCACCTGCAGAGCCCCAGCTCCTCCTGCAGCGCCCCTGGGTGCCCCCGAGGCAGGGATGGATTTTTTTTTTGGCACTGAAGTTGCTCTGGCAGCACCTCAGGCAGGGCTGATGGCTCCGGGGAGCCCAAACCCTCCCTGGCCGCTGCTCCATTTTCCAAAGCAGATTTTGACAGCTGATGGAATGCAAAGGCCATTACAGATCCCGGTCTGGCTCTGGGTGTGTGAATTAACACGTTGAGGCTCTGCTGGTTGCCTTTAATTCTTGCCGTGCTATTTATTTAAAATTATTATAAAAATATTTTTTATAAACTTTAATTCCTGCCAGCCCCGGATCTCTGCTCCTCGAGGACTCCGTGTTTCAGGAGCCCGGAATATTAACAATTAACGCTGGGATTTCCAGGATGGGTTTGGTGTAATTTGAATAAAACACCTCGGAGGAAGGGTCAGCGGGCTGGGAGGAACCGATCCTTCAGCAGCAGCCGCTGGTTGTGGCTGCGATGTTGATGAGGGACGGGGCTGCCCTGCAGAGTTCAGCGCTGGTGACAGCGGGACAGAGTTCGCTGCCACTCGGGGAGGGGATCAGAGGCACGGGGGGAGCAGGGGGAGCCGTGTCCTTCTTGTGAGGAAAACAATCCACGAACACCAGAGGCTGATGTCCAAAAAGGAGACAGAGGAGTCCTGGGGCTTTATCCCAATAAAGGGAGAGGCCACGGGGCATTTCCCATGGGGTCTCTCCAATTTTGGAGGACGCAGCCTCCCTTTTATCCCAATTTCCTGACCCACAGGCCCTTCTCTCTTTCCCCCTTGGCTGAGGTATTCGAGAGGCACAGACTTCCCAAATCCCCTAACACAGACCCCCCTCTAATGTATAATTCCCCCCTTTGTCCTTCCCTTGTGTCACTCAGTGGAATTCCTTATGGAATTTATGGTTTTTTCATCTTCCAATATTCAGTTTTATTGATCAGCAGAGCTTTGGTTTGTTTGTGAATGCAAATCTCTCTCCATTCATCAATCAGTGGAATCCTCCCCATTGTTTATTTTCTCTCTCTGTGTTCTCTCTCTGCTGGCAAGAGCCGCAGTTTGTTTGGAAGGACAAGTTCCCCATTCCTTTCATTCTCATTCCCGGCTTTTCCTGCAGCCCCACCCGATGTGGCCCTGCCTGGCTCCGGCCTCTCCCCGGGCCCAGCCCGATGGAGGCTTCCCACAAACACAACTGAGTAAAAACCCTTCATTTCTCTGGCAGTAATCGGGCAGACTTTTGGACTTCACACAAGAGGACAGCAGGCAAAGACTGCAGAGCTTTACTGTGACCTTCACCTGGCAGTGTCCTTGTGCAAAGACAAAGACTAAAGACTACTGAGACGACACTAAGACTACTCTAAAACTAAGACCAGCTCTCACACAGTGAAAATCCCTTAAATACCATCCCACAGCCAGGATGTGTCCTCACACAAACAGCAAAGATGTTCACCAGTGTTCCCCAATCCCCTGGGCTATTGCACAGCTTTTACCCATGATGGGAACAGGGAACCAATGCCCTGTAAGGTCACAAACCAGAATCCAAACTCTCAATGGGTCCAGAAGGCCCCAAACCCTCAATTGTCTGTCCCAGCCCATCCCTGGTGTCCTGGATGTGCTTCCATGGTCACCTCTGGGCCCAGGACAGAGACACTCTGAGCCTTCCAGGCCTGCTGTTCTATCACACACACAGCGTAACCCTACACATTTCAACTTACCCCTGGTTTTTAAACTGCTCTGTGAAACCCCTCAGAACATTCCCGGTGCTGGTAGGAATAACGATGGAGATAACAAGGTGATTTCCCTGGTTAGTGATAAAAAACAATCCTGGAAGTGCTGGGGAGGATGGAGGGAGCAGTGAAATTCCTCTTGCAAAGCATCAGAGCCAGCAGGAGCATCCCCTGCCTGGATCCCCTGGCCTGTCAGGAGCTCAGGGAAGGTTTTTATTCCGTGTATTTCCTGCTCTGCCCAGGTCCCACCCTTCCCTTTTTCGTTAATGTCAGAAGTCGTTTCCAGCCCTGCAGGGCACGGGCAGCATTTCCCAGCTGGGCTCGTGCCGAGTCATTAGTTCAGCCCCAAAATTTCAATTCCAGCCAGCCCGAGGTGAGGCTCCTGCCCCGGCAGCCCCTCATCCCTCCAGCAGGGTCCCCAAAAACAGCCTCTGCTGCCTCATTGCCTTTTTTATCTGCAGGAGCACCAGGGACTGGGGATTGAGCACGGAAAAACCAGGCCCTGCTTGTCTGGGGTATTCCCTAAGAGAAACGAGCCAGGGTGTAACTCATCCTTCAAGGAGAATTGGGGGGAAAGGCACTTTTTAAAGAGCAGCACCCATTTTTTGGTGTAAACCTTTTGCTGTAATCTCTGTAAACTCTGGAGCAGGGCTTTAATGAGCCCCGTGTTTGCAGAGAGTTCCACGGCGGGGAGAATTAAACAGAAATAATTAGTGAAGGACAGAACGCAGGCAAGGAAACCACAGCACCTTTCCCAAAGTCAGATTTTAATTGACTTGCTACGAAGCAAAACTGTGAAGTTCTCTCCCCACGAATGTTAAATCAGAGGTTTCAGCACTGTCACAGCCCCTTAAATTGGTCTGATGGTGACAAATCCTTTCAGGAACGGTTGTCACTCCTCGGCAAGTTTGTAAATCGAGTAGGAGCTTAAGGTGCTTTTTCTTCCCTTGCATTTTAATGTTGTTGGTGTTTGCACAAGCCCAGGATCTCTGTTCCTTGCTTCCTGCTCAGTCCCAGCTCCCTGAGTCTGACAGGAGCCCGTGATAATGAGCAGTAAATAATTGCTAGCCGTGGGCAAGTGTCGGAGCAGGAAACCCGAACGATTCCAGGTAATGAGGGGGAAAATTTATCTGAACATCCACCAAGTGGGGATGAGGAAATGGAGGGCCCTGCTCTCAGAGGTGTTTGTCACCCACAAACGGGGTGACATTTCTCAGAGGAGCTCAGCTGCTAATTAGCACCTTTCAAAATCTGATTTTTTTAGCCCAAGACGTCCCAGCAGCTCCCAGCCCTCACAGGAGTGGCAGCAGTGGTTTGGGTGTTTCTCAGTGATGAATCTCGTGGGGAAGCCTTGGATTTGTGTTTTGGGGAGGGCTGGGGCCCCCTGGGGTGTGGGGAAGCTGTGACAGTGACGGGGTTAAGGTCACTTTGTGCTCCAGGTGTGGCTGCAGAGCCTGCCCAGAGCTTGGGGACACGATGGGATCAAACAAAAGGGAAAATGCTTCTGTGGGGAGGGCAGCATCTCTGTTTTTCTTCTTTTAATTTTTTTTTTTTTTTAATTTTACTTGACTGGTGTTGATTCAGGGCTCTGCAGTGGAAAGTTGCAATCAGCACGGAGCTCTTTGCACCAGCTTTGATGGGAATGTTTGATTTCACTCCACTCCAAGGTAAATTAGCTGCAAAGCCTCTCCTCTCCTCCTCAGAGCGTGGTTCTGGAGCTGAACTCGGCTCCGGGAGCAGAGCTTGGAGGGCACAGAGGAATATTTTTTGGGAATGGCAGAGGTGCTCCCGGCCCTGCTGCTCTCCCCGCGTTCCTGGAAAGTCTTGAATAATCAAACGGGTCATTTCAGCCCAGCCGCCGTGATTTATTGTCCCAGCGAACCCAGATCTCCTGAATGTTAATGAAAAAAACCCCCATCAGCCCGGCTGATGCCATTCTGCTTTATGACCTTATTAAATCTTACACTTTCTTATCATGTGGTGACAATTACCGGAGGACAGGCCGGGGCTGCTGCCACCAACACTCAGCGCTGTCAGCGCCACGGGCCGGGAGATTTACACCCCTGAACGGTCCTGAGAGACATTTTTACACTCCTGACAGGATTATATAACAAGAGAAAAGGCCATTAGCAAATACAAAGGAATAAGCGGCAGGGAGAGGGCAGGTGAGGAATGGGGCAGTAAATCCCGGGGTCTGGCAGCCGGGAATAAAATCACCTTTAGGGGAAGATTTAATGAGCTGCTCACCCCTCTGAGAGGGGGAAACGCTGGCACCCCGCTCATCCTGGGGGTTTGGGAGCAGCCCGAGCTGGGGATGGGCTGTGGGCACAGCCTGGCCCTGGGGAGGGAAGTTTGTGCTCGTGGAATGTCCCTGAGATGTCCTGGGATGTCCCTGGAAAACCTTGGCATGTCCTGAGTGTGAGCACAGCCTGGCCCTTGGGGGGGATTTTTGTGCCCCTGGAATGTCCCTGGAATGTCCCTGGAATATCCCTGGGATGTCCCTGGAATGTCCCTGGGATGTCCTGGGATGTCCTGGGATGTCCCGAGTGCAGGCACAGCCAGCCCTGCCCTGCCCTGCCCTGCCCTGCCCTGCCCTGCCCTCCCTGCAGGGCACCAAATGCCAATCTTTGTTTTTTCCCACCCCCACAAAGCCGGGGGTACTTTTTTTCCATCGTGAGAATTTCTCAGCTCTCTCCCAGATTTCAGTGCCCTTCTCCCGAATCCTGCAGGAAAATCACCCCAGGAGCAGGTGATGGGGAGCTCCAAGCCCTCTGCACTGCCCAGTCTGTCCCACCCCAACATCCCAGACAAAACTCAGAATTTTACAACCCAGCTCTTTGAAGGGCCTGCTTTAAAGCTGCTTTCGAACTCTGAATGCATTTTTAAGAGCCTGTGATTTATTTGTGTGTTTTCCTAACAGAGCTTTCTGCAGGACTTTGGGCACTGAGCATGAGTTAAGGTTTGAATCTGTTGGTATTTAGTGAATTAAAAGGAAAAAGGAGGAAAAAAAGCCCCAAAAACAAAAATAAGGGAAAATAGTCTGAAGCTAAGTATTGGAAAAAAAATAAATAAAATCCAACCAGTGTCTCAGAAGTAGAAGAGGAAAAAAGAAATCAAAAAAGCACAAAGCTCCTCAGCAGGGCCCAGATTGGGATTCCTCCTCAGCAGAGCCCAGACTGGGACTGATTCAGTTTGGTTTAAATCAGTCCCTGGTGTTTGTAACCAGGAGTTTTCTCGGCAGTGCTGCCTCCTGTCACAACAGAAGGGTGACAGGATTTGAGTCAGCCGCCAAATGGCCTCAAAGCACAGCAAGAAACAAACACAGGCACAGAGGGAAGATTTTCCTCTCCTTTCCTTTCCCTGTCCCCACTCAAAGTTCAATGTGGGCCCCACAGGCTGTGCCAGAGCCCCTGCTCTGCCCAACCCTGGGCACATTTGGTGGCACGGAACGAGGCTGGGACCCCCTGAAGGTCCTGCCTGGCTGGGCAGGGGCTCAGTGCCCCAATATCCCCAGCAGGTTCTGGGATTATTCCCTTTACAATTCCATTAAAGGCTCACAGGGCCTCATTAATCCATTTGCAGGTGAATTTTGGGGACTTTTATTTGATGCTCAAGGAGAGGTGTCAGTTCCATTTTTCCTGGTAGATTCAGGCTTGAATTAGACACGTTTTAATTGATATTTTGTTAAACGCAATCTTTCAGAGCTGTTTGAAAATTGAGTCCTTTTAACAGAATAATTTCTGAGATGCTTAAGAACAGGTGGGGTTTGGTCCTGCCCTTGTTGGAAATGTCACCTTGGGATTTTTGTGTTTTCAGAATGGCTGAAACGGCCCCAACCAGGACCCTCCCCCCAGCAGCCTCTTGGTGCAGCAGAATTTTCGAGTGTCTGTTCCTTCAAGCGCAGTGCCATGAACTCCTTACAGTCACAGGCAGCACTTCCCTGCAAACTCAATTAATCACGATGGTTTTACAGGGGCTGGCAGGGCCGAGGGTGCCAGAGCTGTTTGTGCTCACACGAGATGGGCTCGGGTGAATTGGCTGAGAACACTCAGAGCAGGCAGTAAAACCTTGTAGGGTTATTCTGATTTATGGCTCTTGTCCCACACCTCTGCTCGCCCTGGATTAATGACACATTTTATTACAGCCCTCTGAGGGTGAGTGCCACGGCCAGGCTGTCACTGTCACCCTCTGAGGGTGAGTGCCATGGCCAGGCTGTCACTGTCACCCTCTGAGGGTCAGTGCCATGGCCAGGCTGTCACTGTCACCCTCTGAGGGTCAGTGCCATGGCCAGGCTGTCACTGTCACCCTCTGAGGGTCAGTGCCACGGCCAGGCTGTCACTGTCACCCTCTGAGGGTCAGTGCCATGGCCAGGCTGTCACTGTCACCCTCTGGGGATCAGTGCCACGGCCAGGCTGTCACTGTCACCCTCTGAGGGTCAGTGCCTTGTCCACGCTGTCACTGTCACCCTCTGAGGGTGAGTGCCATGGCCAGGCTGTCATCGTCACCCACTGGGGGTGAGTGCCACAGCCAGGCTGTCATTGTCACCCACTGGGGGTGAGTGCCATGGCCAGGCTGTCACTGTCACCCTCTGAGGGTCAGTGCCATGGCCAGGCTGTCACTGTCACCCTCTGAGGGTCAGTGCCACGGCCAGGCTGTCACTGTCACCCTCTGAGGGTCAGTGCCATGGCCAGGCTGTCACTGTCACCCTCTGGGGATCAGTGCCACGGCCAGGCTGTCACTGTCACCCTCTGAGGGTCAGTGCCTTGTCCACGCTGTCACTGTCACCCTCTGAGGGTGAGTGCCATGGCCAGGCTGTCATCGTCACCCACTGGGGGTGAGTGCCACAGCCAGGCTGTCATTGTCACCCACTGGGGGTGAGTGCCATGGCCAGGCTGTCACTGTCACCCTCTGAGGGTCAGTGCCATGGCCAGGCTGTCACTGTCACCCTCTGAGGGTCAGTGCCACGGCCAGGCTGTCACTGTCACCCTCTGAGGGTCAGTGCCATGGCCAGGCTGTCACTGTCACCCTCTGGGGATCAGTGCCACGGCCAGGCTGTCACTGTCACCCTCTGAGGGTCAGTGCCTTGTCCACGCTGTCACTGTCACCCTCTGAGGGTGAGTGCCATGGCCAGGCTGTCATCGTCACCCACTGGGGGTGAGTGCCACAGCCAGGCTGTCATTGTCACCCACTGGGGGTGAGTGCCATGGCCAGGCTGTCACTGTCACCCTCTGAGGGTCAGTGCCATGGCCAGGCTGTCACTGTCACCCTCTGAGGGTCAGTGCCACGGCCAGGCTGTCACTGTCACCCTCTGAGGGTGAGTGCCACGGCCAGGCTGTCACTGTCACCCACTGAGGGTGAGTGCCATGGCCAGGCTGTCATTGTCACCCTCTGAGGGTCAGTGCCATGGCCAGGCTGTCATTGTCACCCACTAGGGGTGAGTGTCATTGTCACCCTCTGAGGGTTAATGGTGTGAAGGTGCTGAGGGCTCTATGCCACCTTCAGTCTCAGGAAGGGTTTTGGGGGCCTCTCACCATTGGTGCTGAGAAGGGAAATAATGAAATGAATGATTGAAACCCAAACCCCACCCCCAAACCCCCGTGTAACCCAACATCCCCCGTGCAACCCAACATCCTCCATGCAACCCAAAATCCCCCATGTAACCCAACATCCCCCGTGCAACCCAACATCCCCTGTGCAACCCAACATCCCCTGTGCAACCCAACATCCCCCGTGTAACCCAACATCCCCTGTGCAACCCAACATCCCCCGTGCAACCCAACATCCTCCATGTAACCCAACATCCTCCATGTAACCCAACATCCCCCGTGCAACGCAACATCCTCCATGTAACCCAACATCCTCCATGTAACCCAACATCCTCCATGTAACCCAACATCCCCCGTGCAACCCAACATCCCCCGTGCAACCCAACATCCTCCATGTAACCCAACATCCCCCGTGCAACCCAACATCCCCCGTGCAACCCAACATCCCCCATGCAACCCAACATCCTCCATGCAACCCAACATCCTCCATGTAACCCAACATCCCCCGTGCAACCCAACATCCTCCGTGTAACCCAACATCCCCCGTGCCACCCAACATCCCCTGTGCAACCCAACATCCCCTGTGTAACCCAACATCCCCCGTGCAACCCAACATCCTCCATGTAACCCAACATCCCCCATGCAACCCAACATCCCCCGTGCAACCCAACATCCCCTGTGCAACCCAACATCCCCCGTGTAACCCAACATCCCCTGTGCAACCCAACATCCCGCGTGCAACCCAACATCCCGCGTGCAACCCAACATCCTCCATGCAACCCAACATCCTCCATGCAACCCAACATCCCCTGTGCAACCCAACATCCCCTGTGCAACCCAACATCCTCCATGCAACCCAACATCCTCCATGTAACCCAACATCCCCCATGCAACCCAACATCCCCTGTGCAACCCAACATCCTCCATGTAACCCAACATCCCCCGTGCCCGGCCTCGTCTGCCCCGGCAGTGAGCGCACAGCAGGGTCAGGTGTCAGTAAAAGACTCTTTATTCATAAATAGCTGATATCCATAATTCCATCTGTACATCTCTCTCCAGGCCAGGCCGTACAGCTCTGAACCTCTACAGAAAACATCCAAGGCGTCCAGCTGGACTCTCCAGGACAACAGAACACAGCTGGTTGGCATTACCAAATATATATATGTATAGATATTTATATATGTACATGTGCTGAAAAAAGAAGCCAGTGCAGCCTTTTCCAAGGGGTCTTTCCCAAGTATTTTCACTGTACAACATTCAGAATTTACATCGATAGAACAAGGCACAGAAAGTGTGGGATGAAGCCAAGGCCATGCTTTTGATTCCACGTTCCGTCTCCCTTCCCCACTGCTTCAGCTTCATCCTAAAAAAGGGTTCAAGCTCTGCCCTCCTTCACCCCAAACACACCGAGCCCGGGGCAGGAGGGATGCTCAGGCAGAGCAGCCAAGAACCGACCTTTTCACAACCCATTCACTGCAAGAACAAAGGAGCAGAAGACAAAAGAGGTCTCTCTAGAGGAATACTTGTGGGTTTTTTTTTCTCTTTTTAGGAATTATTTATATTTTCTGTTGGATTGCATTGATGTTCCTCCACCTAAGAGCTGGTCCAAAGTTTTGGGAGTCGAAAATGCAATGGGGATTTTGTTCTCGTCTGACACAGCTCAGAGTCTCCCCAGACTGACCAGCAACACATTTTATCTTATCCAAATCAGCAGAAAGTGCACACTTCACATTTTTGTGCCCATTTATCAGCTGGGATCAGAGCCATGGTGGGAGGAATTTGGCCGAGGGGTGGGAGGGGGCAGCTCCACTCCCAAATCCCAAATCCCAAATCCCAAATCCCAAATCCCAAATCCCAAATCCCAATTAGGTGATGTCAGTTTGTTGTTCCCAAATGTGCATTTGTGAGCCCAGGGTTTGTGTGAGCCCTGCCCAGCCGGGTGAGGCACTTGGGGAGCTCTGAGCCTCAGCACTGGGGAAAGGGTTTAGGGTTTAGGGGAAAGGATGCAAAAATCCACAGCTTCACCGAAAAACATCCCTCCCTCCCCTCCAGCGCCCAACGGGGAAACCTGCAGGAGATATCCCGAGCACAGGTGAATATTCCCAATTCCAGCCTGGGGAAAGGTCAATATTCCCAATCCCAGCACAGGGAATGGTCAATATTCCCAATTCCGGCCTGGGGAATGGCCAATGTTCCCAATTCCAGCCTGGGGAATGGCCAATGTTCCCAATTCTGGCCTGGGGAATGGTCACTATTCCCAATTTCAGCACAGGGAATGGTCCATATTCCCAATCCCATCATGTGGAATGGTCAATGTTCCCAATCCCAGTATGGGGAATGGTCAATATTCCCAGTCCCAGTCTGGGGAACAGCCGGGGTTGGATGTTCCACACTGCCAGGCCCGAGGGTCAGTGAGCCCTGGGAGGGTTTGGAGGAACCATCCCCGTTCCTGGGGCGGATCTGTGCCGTCCCCTCCGGCCGTGCCAGGCCTGGGGCAGGGCACCCTGAACTTCACCAAGTGCTACACAATTCCTGGGGCTGGGCAGTGGGGTCCGTGTGCAGGGACAGGGGGACAGGGGGACAGGGGGACAGGGGTGGCACAGGCAACGCTCTGCACTGAGGGCTGGTGGAGGGAGCGACTGCAGGCACCACCATGGCCCTGTGGGCACAAACACAGCTCTGAGGGCACAACTACAGCTCTGCAGGCACCACCACGGCTCTGAGGGCACAACCATGGCCCTGTGGGCACAGCCACAGCTCTGTGGGCACCACCACAGCTCTGAGGGCACAACTACAGCTCTGTGGGCACCACCATGGCTCTGAGGGCACCACCACGGCTCTGTGGGCACAGCCATGGCTCTGAGGGCACAGCCATGGCTCTGTGGGCACAGCCATGGCTCTGTGGGCACAGCCACGGCTCTGTGGGCACAGCCACGGCTCTGAGGGCACCACCACAGCCCTGCTGGCACACACCAGCCCAGGCACAGCTCAGCCCTGGCTGTGGGGCACAGTGACTCCAGCTCTGTGGCACAGGGAGGGGACGCTGCCCAGGGGTCCTGGCACTCCCTTGGAAAGCACGAACCAAGACAACTCCACAGCTCAGCTACAGCAGCTTCTGCAACAGCTTGAAAAGCACAACCCCCCGACCCCCCAGCCCAGACAAGAACACCAGGAAAATCTGCACTATCCACCTCTAGTACAAAAAACATTGTGGCAAATTCCTAACAGGGACTGGGTTTTGGACAGAACAGTGGACACGGACACTCAGAAGGACAGGTTCTCCTTCTCTGGGGCAGGAGCAGAGCAGTGACCCTGCCTCCTGCCCTGCAGTCATTGCCACCACCAAACACAGCTCCACGAGAGTCTTTAATCCTAGAGTGATTCATTTCTTTCTGTCTTTGTTGGGAAGGAGGTTTTTGCTACCATTTCTGCTGTTATTGGCAGTGAGGAAAGGCCAAACTGGGCGTTCCTGGGGATGGGTCACCAGCACCAGCTCCTGGGGTGGCCCTGGTGGCTGCAGGAACTGTGTGGGGTCAGTTCCTGCATTTGCTCAGGACTCCTGTGAATAATTTTAACAATCATTTGTCCAAGGAAGGACAGATTTGTGTTCCATGTGCTGTCACAGGAATCTCCAGCCTGTGCTGGAGCAGGAATTTCACCAAAGCTCATCCCAGGAATGAAGAACCCCTGGGGAACATTGGGGTAACGTGGAACAGGCTCTGGGTGAGGGACGCTCACCTCTCCTGCTCTGTCACAGGTGAGAGTTCCCAGGGGAATCAGTCCAGTAAGGGCCAGAGAGGCAACCCTGGAGCTCATCCACGGCTGCCAAGGTCTTAAAATCTCCCTTCCTGTTTTCCACTCAGTTAATTACCAGCCAAGAGCAGCTCTTTGCTGCAATCTGTGTTTCACAGGCAGAAACACCTGGAAAAAGAAGATTCAGGTGGTGACCAGAAGCTCAGCCCAGTCCCTCTCTTGTTTAACTCACCGGGGACCTGAGCTGTGTCTTCCTTTTGTGGCAAATATTCTCTGGAACTGATCAGTTATTGAATGTTCTGAAACTCACACAGCACTGCCCTGCAAGTGGAAAAGAAGCACGGACTTGCAGTGTGATGTGAATCCCTGGATCCTGCAGGATCCCTTTTTGCTGGTTTATTCTGAATAAGATTCTCTGAAAGGCAGCAGCTCCCAGGCCCAGAGAGGAGGAGACCAGCTGCAGTTAGAGATAAAAACAATGACAAAAGCAAGTCCCTGGATTTTAAGAGAATTGTGTTGGTATCTTTTCATCTATTACAGAAATCCCAATAAAATTTCTGTGGGAGTGCAGGGCGGTTCGAAATGGAAATGAGCTTTATGGGGCTGGCGGAGCTGGGAGTCATTTTTAAAATGCAGCCATTAGTCTGCAATGACTCATGGCACAGAAATACCTGGGCAAAGTGCTCGGGAAGATGAAAATCTATTAAAGCAGATTCTTTGGTGATGCAAAATCAGAATGGCTCCTTCCCCCGAGCAGAGCCAGGGCAGCCACGTGGAATCTACAGGAATCTACATTTCTCTTTCTTTTACTTTCTACTTCAGGAAAATTGTTTTTCAAATATCATAATTTATACAGCAGAAGAAAGGAATGAATTTTTAATTTCTGCCCTCTAATCCTTTTCCAGGTTCTCCTGCACGTCTGTGTTTTGGGTCAAATCATATAAATATGTGCACAGATTTCCAAAAGGTCTTTTTAAGAGAATGGAAATAAATATTTGGGGCATTTCTGGTTCATTTGAAGAATACAAGAGCATCAAAACAGGTTCTCAAGGAGTGAGATCAGCAACAAAGAAGCTGCTTTAGCCAAAGAATAAATCAGGGAGTGAAACCTAAAGGGCAACATCCAGCTGAGCCCTGCCCCAGGTCAGGAGGGAACAGTTTCCTTCTGGTACTGTTCAGTCTGGACAGTTATTCCCTTCCAGGACAGGAACTCCATGGGGCTGTGGGTGGAACTGGGATTGCACTGCAGGCCTGGGGTCCCTGTGAGCTGAGCTTTGGGGAGCAGCCCAGGCGGGGGTCCCTATGAGCTGAGCTTTGGGGAGCAGCCCAGGCTGGGTTGGGGTCCCTGTGAGCTGAGCTTTGGGGAGCAGCCCAGGCTGGGGTCCCTGTGAGCTGAGCTTTGGGGGCCAGCCCAGGCTGGGGTCCCTGTGAGCTGAGCTTTGGGGGCCAGCCCAGGCTGGGGTCCCTGTGAGCTGAGCTTTGGGGGCCAGCCCACATTGGGGTCCCTGTGAGCTGAGCTTTGGGGAGCAGCCCAGGCTGGGTTGGGGTCCCTGTGAGCTGAGCTTTGGGGGCCAGCACAGGCTGGGTTGGGGTCCCTGTGAGCTGAGCTTTGGGGAGCAGCCCAGGCTGGGTTGGGGTCCCTGTGAGCTGGGTGTCCTGCACTGGGAGCGGGTGCAGAGCTCCCCAGGCTGGACAGAGCCCCAGCTGTTCCTGAGGAAAGGCTGCAGGGCTGAGCTCACACGGAGGGGCTGAGGAAAGGCTGCAGGGCTGAGCTCACACGGAGGGGCTGAGGAAAGGCTGCAGGGCTGAGCTCACACGGAGGGGCTGAGGAAAGGCTGCAGGGCTGAGCTCACACGGAGGGGCTGAGGAAAGGCTGCAGGGCTGAGCTCACACGGAGGGGCTGAGGAAAGGCTGCAGCCTGCAGGGCTGAGCTCACACGGGGCTCCTCTGGCCCCAGGATGTCCGGGGAGCTCCCATGGGTTTGGAGAGCAGAGCAGGAGGATGCAGCTCTGGAGAATGGCCCTGCAGCTCCTGCAGGCCTGGCTGGGACTGTGCTGGGGACACAAACCCAGCCTGAGCCAGAACCAAACCCAGAATGGCCCTGCAGCTCCTGCAGGCCTGGCTGGGACTGTGCTGGGGACACAAACCCAGCCTGAGCCAGAACCAAACCCAGAATGGCCCTGCAGCTCCTGAAGGCCTGGCTGGAGGCCCAAACCCAGCCTGAGCCAGAACCAAAGCCAGACCCAAAGCTGCTCTGAGGAGCTGAGAACAAATCCACTGCTGGAGCCAGCCTGGGGCTGTGCTGGGGACACAAACCCAGCCTGAGCCAGAACCAAAGCCAGACCCAAAGCTGCTCTGAGGAGCTGAGAACAAATCCACTGCTGGAGCCAGCCTGGGGCTGGTTTCCCCGACAACGGCAGCTCGCAGACGCTGCCGCTCTTTCCCCGGGTGCCATTCCTTGTTTTGTTTTTTCTGATGCCTGACATTTTGTCCAACGAGGAACAGGTTTCTGAGGAGGAGGACTGGCAGTCACTGGAGATATAATTCCAGCCCAGCGAGGAGCATGTGCTGCTGAAAGCAGTGACAGCTTGCAGCCGGTATTTCTGTCTGCCCCTAAATCTGCTGGCACCGCGGCTGCCCCTGCACGAGGAGCCTCCTGCCAGGCTGCAGCAGACACTGAGCTGCAGGAAATGTTTGCACAGGTCTCAGGAGCTCCAAGTCTCAGGATTTTCAAGTCTCAGCCTATTCCTGAGCTGGGGGAGCAGCGACATTTGTGATTTCAGAGCAGCAGGAGCAAGGACAGGGTTGTTGTTGTTGCTGCTGTTGGTGTTGGTGTTGTTGTTGTTGTTTAGATTTTCACTCTGCAATCCTGGGTGATGGAATAACTCCAGGCTGGACCTGCCCAGGGGCTGTTGTGCTGCTCTCGGCCAAGCATGGGGCTAAAAAAGCCCCCAAATCCTTGTTTTGGGTTTCCTGCATTTCCACAAAGCTCCCAAAGCCTCCTTTCTGTTCCTGTTTCTCCTGGCTGTGCCCCTGGCAGCCACACGGACTGAGGAGCACCTGGGCTGATGGTGAAGGATGGGAGTGAAAAGAATGGTCAAAATAATGGTGACATCTGGCTCAGCACCAGCTCCACCAGGCCCTCGCTCACAGTGACAACTCTTTTTGGTTTGGTTGAACTCATAAATCATATTTGTACGGAATGGATAAAAAACGAGGTGAATTCTCCGGTTAGACTCTGATTTTGGTGGTAAATACAATTTGTAACTAAACCAAGGTAACACAGCCAGCTCTGGATCCTGTGAAATTCCCAAATTGTGCAAGGAAATCAAGGCCAGTTTGGGCAGTGCCGTGTGGGGTTTGTGGTTTCAATCCGAAACCAAACCAAAACGAAGCTGTGCTGATTGCCTTCACCTTCACTTAGCTCAGTGCATGAAGTAATAAAAATAAACGTCTCAACTTGCTAAAATAGGGCTGGAAATTTCCCGTGTGTTATTTGGTTATTTAAGTCCACCCCCGAAGACAGTTTTTGACTAAGAAAGTTTGCAGACGTAGAAAATTAGAAAATTCCTCTTGTGTGTGCACACCCCCCCGTCTCAGAGAGAAGGGGATTGTTCTGGAATTTTGGTAACAGAGCAGGCAGCAAAGCTCTGCAGCAAATCTACATTCATTAAGGGACTGAATTTTTCAAAGAAATTATTTGGAATACACATGATATGAAATAATGATGAGATCCTCTAATTCCTCCAACATCTGAACAGGATAAGGCCAAATTTTCAGTTTTCCTGCAGCAGACATAAAGTGACAACGTGATGGGATTTTAAACCACTCTCAAAGTGAGGAACCTTTTAACCAGGATTAACCTCCAGTGGCTCGAAATATCCAACATTTTTTGTTGATTTTCACTAGGCATTACATGAACATGACTGTTCCTAAATACACAATCACATTTACCTCCTATGGCTCTGTGTCTCTCTCCCTCCTGCCCCGGGACTGGCACGAGTGCAGGTTTGTTTGGGGCACCAAAACACGGATTTGAAGTGGAGGAGGACAGGGAGAAGCTCGTTTTCCTCATCACCAGAGGGTTTTTAGCAGGGCTGCTTCTGCTCCTCCCGCTGCCACTGATCTGAGGTGAGTCCATCCCCATGGGGCACAAACCCTGCTGTCCCCCGGGTGTCAGGGCTGGCCGTGTGTCCTGGTGGGACAGAGGGACTAAAGGCCGTTCCTGCTGGGGGGGAACTCGGGCTCCTCGAGCTCGGGCTCTGCCCCGTCGGAGAGCTTGGAGTGTGTCCTTCCAATCTCCTCCAGGGCACAGGCCAGCGAGTCCAGGTCCCCGTCGTGCTGGTGCCGCGCCTCCCACAGGTCCAGGATGACGGCGGAGGGGCTGCTCTGGGTGGCGAAGAACGAGAGGTTCCTGCAGGGAGGGAGGGAAAAAGGGATGAGGAGCAGCCCAGGCTGCAGCTGCACCCTGAGCCCAGCTCGATCCACCTGCCTGGGAAATAAAAACCCTCCAGCAGAGCTGGGGGGATGAGCTGAGGAACCCCCGGGGGTGGCTCCTCTCGTGTCACCTGCCCAGCGCTGCACAAGGACAGGGACCACGAGCCTGGGGTTGTTCCTCTGGTGTCACCTGCCCAACCCAGCACAGGGACAGTGACCATGAGCCTGGGATTGTTCCTCTCATGTCATCTGCCCAGCCCAGCACAGGGACAGTGACTATGAGCCTGGGGTTGTTCCTCTGGTGTCACCTGCCCTGCCCAGCACAGGGACAGTGACCACAAGCCTGGGGTTGTTCCTCTGGTGTCACCTGCCCAGCCCAGCACAGTGACAGTGACCACAAGCCTGGAGTGTGGCACCTGCCCAGCGCTGCACAGGGACAGTGACTATGAGCCTGGGGTTGTTCCTCTGGTGTCATCTGCCCAGCCCAGCACAGGGACAGTGACCACGAGCCTGGGGTTGTTCCTCTGGTGTCACCTGCCCAGCCCAGCACAGGGACAGTGACCACAAGCCCGGGGTGTCCCCAGGCCCAGCAGCAGCCCCTGGGATGGACAAACAAATCCCTTCTGGGAAGCATCCCCGGGAAATCCAGCCAGGATTTGACAGGGAGCTGCTGTAAGAGCAGCTGATGCTTGTGGTTATGCAGAGACACAACACATTTTATCTGGGATTTCCTATTTTGTTAATGTGCTGTTTTCAGGGCCCTGCAGGGGTGATTCTCACAGAATTTGGTAAAACAAAGTGTTTATCCAAAACTCTTTTTCCTTTGGCTCAGATGTGGCTCACTGAGGTTCCCATGTGAAGCAAGAAGCCAATGGAAAGTTACTTTGCTTGATTTAAGTATTCCTCTGCTCTCCTGGGAACACATTTATAGAGTTTGTGACAATCAGAAAATATTTTTGTGAGGGAGCTGCCTCCGCCAATTTAATTTAGCCAAGCAGAAAAAGCAAAGTACGAAGTAAATTGGTTTTTACAGCATCCTTCAGTTTTAATAATCATAATATTATTACTCCTAACACTAGAGCGTGACTGTCTCTTTTAAAGATGTCTTTCCCTTAAAAAAAAAAAAAAAACAACCTGCAGGATTTATTTTGGAATGGGAAATGCATCCATGAGAGCCGGGGGATTTGTCTGAGGGAACGTGCACCCTCCTAAGTGCTTTGAACAACATCATGATGGACAAAATCCAAAATCCAAAATCCAAAATCCAAAATCCAAAATCCAAAAAAATCCAAAAAAATCCAAAAAAATCCAAAAAAATCCAAAATCCAAAATCCAAAATCCAAAATCCAAAATCCAAAATCCAAAATCCAAATGCTTCTTCAGCCTTGGACTCCTGAGGGTGGGCAGAAGAATGTCCAGCCCAGGATGAGGAGCTGAGAGCTCTCAGCAGCTGAAATGAGGAGTGACCCCCACTCAGAGCCGTTAATTCCTCACCCACACCCCTGACAGCAGCACACAAACAAATCACCCCCTGCCCAGCAAATATTGCTGTTCCAGGTGCCCAAGCCCCAGTCATCACCTGCTGATGCTGTTTTTCTGGGCCAGCATCTGCCAGTCCTTGCCCTTGGCGCCGGGCGCGTCGAAGGTGGCGCAGATGCGCTGCCGGATCGAGCGCGGGATCTTGAAGGCCTTGGGGCCCAGCTGGGCGGGGAAGGCGCTGTCCTCGTGGGCAAAGAAGGTGATGTTTTCTCTCTCAGCCTGCAGGGAACGGGAGAGCAAAGCAGGGAAAAGGAGAATCAAACCCAGGCTTCAGGTTACTCCTGTCGCTTGAATTGACAATGGAAAATGACAGAGCTAAGAGGTGTTTTTAGTTTGGGAAGGAGCACCCAGAACATCACAAAGAATTCTGCATAAAAACCTTTAAAATGGTGTTATTTTCCTTCCACGAGTTTCCTTGTTATTTTCCTTCTACGAGTTTCTTTGTTATTTTCCTTCTATGAGTTTCTGTGTTGTTTTCCTTCTATGAGTTTTCTTTTTTTGGTTATTTTTATGTTACAGAGCAGTGCTGGGTTTCTAATCTTTAACTGCTTAGGCCCGAAACATGGACACACAAATCTGTCTTTGTTTCTTTGGGTTTTTTTAAACACCTGAATTCCATTAGCACGTCAGCTCTCCCAGCCCCTCTGGAATCCAGGCTCTTGGTGGATCTGGCCCCTCTTCTCCCGGGGAGTCACACCAGCCTTGCATAACAGAGTCAAATTTCAGTGCATTACTCATCCCAGAGTGACACAGCATCGATATTCACCAGCAGTGGTGGTGCAGCCTCTTCATCCAACATTTGTGACACCTCCCCAGGGCTCAGCACTGGGTGCTGCAGCTCAGCCTGGGCCCTGCTCAGGATGCAGAGCAGGAGCGGCTCCTGCCCTGCACGGGTGAGATAAGCACAGCGACCCCGGGGATTGCCACGCAAGGAGCAGCTCTGGGGGAGAGCTGTCACTCATAGATTTATTCTGCAGTCAAATTATCCTCCCTCTTCAATCACGGCTGGAGACAGGCATGAGAAACCCTTCCACGGCAGCAAATCTGCTCGAAGCAGAACTGGAACACGCTCTGGGGACTTGTGTACAGATAGGGCCTTAAAAACACAGCAGAGAGGGAGAATGAGGCAGCAGCAACACAGGCTGGAGGTACAGAGAGAGTGACAGAGGGGTTTTATGGAAGAACAATAAAGGAGCAGGAAACACTTGGCCAGTTCTGAGGAGTTTTTGTACAGGATGATGTTTGTGCTGCTCTGGTTCAGCTGCTGCACTCCCTGCTCGAGGCATTTATGGGTGTAGAGCTCTGATTTGGAAGTATTAATGTGGATTAACCAACAAGGATGCTCAAGAATCTAAAAAAATGCAGCTGCTTTAGTTCTCATGGCTGTGGGACAAAGCAGCAGCTTGCTCAGCTGTAGGTCTGATTTCTTTCAGCCATGAGCAGGGCCCAGGCCCCACGAGACACAGTTTGTAGCCCTGTTCCCAACCCTCAGCTCTCTGCAAGAGCTTCTTGCTGGAAAATGCAACCGCCAACCCAACCAATAAATCATTAAATTATTGATAAATTATCATTAGTGCTGCAGAGTCTCTGTGCCTTGATTCCTTCTGGGAATGGGACCTGCAAGGCTTTAAAGACTGGGTACAGCTCTGAGCAGAAACTGCACAGGGCAAGGACAAAAATGGGGCGGGTACCGGTTCCCAGAGAGGTGGTGCCCCATCCCTGGAAGGGTCTGAGGGGTTTGGGGCAACCTGGGATGGTGGAAGGTGGTGCTGCCCATGGCAGGGAGTGGGACTGGATGGGCTTTAAGGTCCTTCCAACCCAACCCAACCCAACACAACCCAACCCAACCCAACCCACTCCATCCCACTCCATCCCACCCCAGGATTGCATCCCATGACCGTCTTGCCCCACAGAGCAGGGGGTGCCAAGGGCTTTACCTCGAGGATGGAGGTCTGGACGTGCAGCACCTGCTCGTGGCCCTGCAGCTGCCGGACGCACACCTTGCAGCACAGCTGGGTGGTGGCGGGGCTGAAGCGCTCCAGGGAGAAGGCGCTGAGCAGGGGCCGGGGGCTGCCGCGCCACACGCAGGAGAACGGCACCTCCTGGGGGACAGGGACAGCGTCAGGGACAGGGACACGGCCAGAGGGGACACACTCGCATCCTGCTCTGCTGGGGCCAGCTCAGTGATGTCCCCTGCAGCTCCAAGCAGCACGAGGCCAAAAAATGAGGATTCCAGTGATGAACACTGAGGTGCTGCAGTGACCGAGAGCTCAGGGCTCATCCAGGGCAACAAGCGATGGGAGACTCTTGAAAACTCTTACAACTTCATAAAGATGCACTTCACTTCCTCCTCCTTGCCAGGATCAGGACTCCTCTCTGTGCCTCCTTGGAATCACCTTGTGCACAGAACCCAAGGAAAGCTACTTCCCACCAAGAACTGTCCTGGCCCTGCCACTCTTCCCTTCCCCATCCCAAAGGATCTTCCCACCAAGAACTGCTGTGGCCCTGCCACCCTTCCCTGCTCCATCCCAAAGGATCTTCCCACCCACCAGGAGCTGTCCTGGCCCTGCCGCCCTTCTCTGCACCCTCCCAGGTCCCTGCCTGTCCCCAGCCCCAGGCTGGACCCCGAGCTGGGAGCAGCAGCAGCAGCAGCAGGGAGATGCTCGCAGCGATAAAGGAAACATTAGCAAAATGTTAGAAGTGGAGTAACTGTAATTAGATTTTTTTCAGGGTAATCATCTCTGCTTTCACTCGGAGTGGAAGAATCACTCAGCTGAAAGGAGCTGTGTGAAACAATGCAGAGCAGCAGTGGAACAATGAGTGCTTGGAGTATCCCAGAAATGCTTTCAGCTCCATTCTGCCTTTATAATTGAGCTCCTTGCAGACAGAGGGGCTGTAAATCATCTCATGGCCCCAGGCAGAGCTGGATCCTCCAGGAGAGCAGGATGGGAGCAAAGGACTGCTCTGAGCACCCAGAGGTGCCCGCCCAGCTCTTGCCATGCCCAGCTCCGTGCTGTGCCCGTCCCTCTGCCTGCACCACCCACACCTTCCAGGGATCCCCGGTGGGAAGGGAGCCAAGCCCTGGGCAGCTGCTCGTGCCAGGCCAGCACAAACACAGGCTCTGAGCAGAGTCTGGAGGAATCCTGGTGCCACCTGCCATCAGCTGCCTTCCAGCAGCTCCTCAGTGTGATTTATTCCTCTGCTGCGGCCTTGGAGCAGCATCGCAGCGTGTCTGAGGCATCATTTCCATAAATCTTCCCTCCCCACGCTGCCCGTGGAGGTTTTGGTGCTGGACCAGAGACATTTCTGGAACAGGCTGTGCTCAGTTGTTCCTGCCAGGCAGCACCAGCAGCTGCTCTCACAGGGTGGGACGTAGGAGAGGAACCCAGGGAACACTGGAAGAAACTCCACGTGCAAAAATAGATCCTTTCCTCTATAAAGAGGCTGGAACCAAACCAGAGCTGTCACCAGACTTTTCACTGTGAGGGAAGCACAGAGCCAGGGGAGGTTCTGCAGCTCCTCTTAGGAGCAGTGATTGTGTTTCTGAGCAGCCCAAGCCATCCCAATTACACTCAGCTATAAAATGTAAATATTCCTTGGGGTCAGGCAGCCCTGGGTCAGCCCATTCTGGCAGCAGAGGTTTTGCACAGGCTTTTTCCCAGCCCTGAGCCCCTGCTCTGATCAGGCTCTAAATGGCACTCGGAGGTTGAATTCCAGTCTGTCACAGACATTTATTCTTCATGTTTGGACAAGGGATTAAGAGACAATAAATTAATCAAAGTATGGAGCTCTATAATCTGCTGAGGGCAGAAGTGAATTTGTTGCATTAAGAGGAAACTCCTCTGCTTTTGATTTTCTTTTGGGCACACACGGGCAGGTCCCTGCTGGAGAACTGGGGCATCCTAACCCTGCTTGGTTTGGCTTTTAAAATGCAGGTGAGTGAGGAGAACAAACGGCACACTGAAAAGCTCTTCTCCCTGAGAAGCTGAAAAGGATTAATTTCTTTCATTTCTGAAGTCACAGCACAAATTATCCCCTCGTTGTTAATGGGGGGAGGCTTCCTCTGGCTCTGGCTCTGTGTTTATAAGTTTCAGAGCCCATTACCCTCATGTTTGGGAGAATGTGGCAACACACTGAAAACAGGGCTTGTGCCAAAATCCTGGAGGATGGATAATTGTGTCTCTGCTTCTGGGAGAAGGGAGGTTGTACATTCTAATTGAGAGCTGTATGTGAAAACCAGCCCACTCCATGTGCCAGCACATTGCTTAGGATTTCCAGTCACCAAAATCCTTGGAAATTCTTCTTTTGTTTTGATTTTTCCTTTTCAGTTTTCAACAGCCTCTTTAATTAATGGAGAACAGAAAAACCAATTTGCTGCTCTTCAGTTCTAATTCTTGGTCTCTGCGTGCTGTGATTTGAACTCTGGGCTACATTTAAATGTCATTTTTAGCCATATTTCCATAGTTATATCAAAACTGGAATGACAGCTATTAGAAACATCTTGAGGAGTGGTTAAGTTTGAACAGGAATATTTGCCTTCTGTTGGAGGCAACTGAAATGAGGGAAAGCATTTCTGTGAAATGACAAATTTACAGCGTTCTGCTATAAACGAAATCTGTGTTTGTCACAATCCAAAGGCAACATGTTTTTGTTAAATGCTCAGGAGGTTTAAAGCTCTTTACATAAAAGGAACCTTGGTTCATTTGGGTTCTGCCCCCCTCAGTAAAGGGAAGCCGGTGGAATTTCAGGTACCTGACAAGCAGTGAAGGGTTTGATTCTCCACAGGAAGGGAGGGACGTCCAGCACTGAGATCTGGAGGCTGCAGGTGTTGCCTTTAAAATGCAAAAGTTTGGGTTCCTCCAGCAATTGCCCCCCTTGGAGCCTTTCATCCGAAACCACTTCCTGCAAGGGAGGAGGAGAGAATATTTTCATTGTTAGGAACAAACCCCAAATCCAGTGAAAATCCAGCGCTGGATGCTGCAGTGGAGTTTCTCTCGTGGGCAGCTGATGGCTTTGATATTTATATTTCCTAAAAGGTTTGGGCACTGCCAGCTCCATTTCTGGACACACAGTGGTGGTTGGACACTGAATTTTTGGCTGTCTCCCGCTCCAACCCCCCCCCAGTGCAGCCCAGCCCAGCTGGACTCAAAGCAGCTTTGATAAGAAACTTCTCTCAGGGCTTTTCAGAGCCCTCAAACACTTCAGGTGAAATCATTCACTTCCATTTCCCACCTCTGGGGCACTTTGAGAATCGCTGGACAAGACCCTGAGCAGTGTGAAGGGCAGACTCTGGGCAGGGGTTTGCACTACAGCCCTCCAGAGCTCTGTTCCAAGAGAAATTTTTATGTAATTCTGTGAATTTCAAACATAATGGCCAAAAAAAGTCACCCCTGCCTGTGCTTAAGCAATGTTTATTCCTGTGCTGCTGCAGTAAAAACACCAGCGAGGAAGAAAAGGTTGCAGAAGTCTTTAAAAATCAGCAGGCAAGCAGTGCTTCCAAATCACCTTTCTTAATTCACATAAATGATATAAACCTGTGCCCATCGAAGGGGTTTGGTGCTCGTCAGGACCAAAGCTGTCATTAGAGGAGCTCCTGGAATCATTGTGACCTTCTGAAAACTCAATGCTCGAGCTCTCTGAAACTGCACTAATGGATTTCTGGTATAAACCAATTTTTCCAGGCATTTGGGTTGGTTTAACCCCTGCTGCTCGGGTTCACATGAAGGAAGGAATTGGGAGACTTCAGATTTTGTTTCCAGCCACAAAGGGAACAGACCATTGTTTAACCATTCTCAAAATTCCTCGAGCATATTGGATGTTTTTAATGTTCTGTGAGTGCTGCTCTGCCTTCAGTGACACTCGTGGGGCTCCTCCCATAGCAGCAGCTTTTGAGCAAAACCAGAAAGGACTTGGGTCTCACAAATTTTGGGAGCCAGGAGTTTCCCAGCACACTCAGAACTTCGCAAAGGGCCAAGGCAGCTGCTGGGGGAGCAAGGGGAATTTCCACACAGGGAAAAAAAACACCAAGGGAGTTTTGTCTCTGATATAAACCTGCACTGGGAGTTTTCACACAGGGAAAAAGCCAAAAACAAGGGAGTTTTGTCTCTTATAAAACCTGCATTATGCATGATTAAATGTCAGACACAACTTGGCAACCCCAACTCCGATATTTTACCCAAAAAACTCTGTAATTCCCCATGTTCCCCACCAATATTGACTTGCTTTTCAGGCCTGGATCACTCCATAAATGCACGGTTGTCTCACTATCTACAAACACCTCGCTCTCACTCCTGGGAGCGCACAGAACTGGTAATTATTCTTCTGATCATTTCCTCCAGACTCATCAGGAAGACACCGGTACCCACTAATTGTCTAAGTGTTATAAAGAGGATAATTACAAAGCCATTGTGAGCCTCTAACAATCCTTTTGGTGCCTGGGCTTTTATTAGAAGCACAGAGGCAGCAGCGTGAGCTTCAGTCAGAGCCGTGTTTCCATTCCTGTGTGGCAGCAAAAGGAAGGGGAAATTCACCTCACAACTGTTTGCATTTCAGTTCCCCAAAGAACAGCATTTTGTTAAAGCTTCTGAGGTTGCCCAAAGCCAGAGAATGTCATTGTTTTGTCCTGGAACACGGTGCAGGAAAATCATTCTCATCTCAGTTGCCACGTGGGGGTTGGGCTGGGTTTTTCTCTAAGAGGAAATGCAGGATAATTGAATTTTTGCAAACCAGAGCTGGGTGAGTTTGGGTGGTTGAGAATGTGGCAAAAAACGACCAGAGAGTTTGACTGCCCTAAAGCTCTCAGTGTAAATCCACAACTGCAGGGAAATCAAGGGATTTATTCTAATGCTGCAGCAGTGGCTTAAAAAATGCAATATTCTCGCTGGATTAAGGCTGGGTCTGCCCAGGGAGTAAAAGGATGCCAGCATTTGGTGGGGAAATAAACAAAGCCCAGAGGAGCAAAGCAGAACCGTTTACCTGGAACGCACAAGGGGTGTTATCCACACAATAAACCCTCAGATTGTAATCCAGAGAATTGCAAGACAGGCAGCCAAAAACGGCGACTTTCAGCTGTCGAACGGCGCAGTCAGAGATGGGTTCCCCAATTAGGGCATAAGTTCCAAAGCTGTTTAAGAGAATGTGACAGGCATAAGGATCCAACAGGCAGTAGCAAGAAGTAGTTTCCTCTTCCACAGACATCACTTCCTGCAAAACGAAATTCAGGTTTAAAGAGAATAAAGCCAAGTGGAATCAATAGGCCTCGACAATAGGAGTCATGGCATTAATTCTGTATTTTTATTCAACTGGAATGCAGAGGGTTGCTGAGAGCCAGGCTGCACTCTGGGAAGGGGACAGGGGGGCTGCTTCCCTGAGTAAATATTCCCAGTTTAGCCCTGAGTCAGCAGGAGGATTTATGGCCATGCCCTGTGTGTACATACAATAATAATGATGATGCGTAAGCAATTTTAGCAGCTTTTTTCAAGTGCTCTTGACTTTCTGGCTAATTCTTCCCCCCAATGCCAAGGTAAAAAATTACCTTGAAGGTTAAAGTCAATAAGCAAACCTTGAACAATGGCTGGGGCTTGCCTTCCTTCCAGAGCAGCCATTACAGCCTCGTTTACCTCCAGCAAAAACTCCCCCTGCTCTGCCTCTGCTGCTCAGGCCTGCCCTGTGTCCCTGTGTCCCTGCATCCCTGTGTCCCTGTGTCCCTGTGTCCCTCTATCTGTACCTCCATCCCTGTGTCCCTGTGTCCCTGCATCCCTGTGTCCCTGCGTCCCTGCGTCCCTGTGTCCCTGTGTCCTTCTGTTCCCATGCCTCTGTGTCCCTGTGTCCTATCCCTGTGTCCTTCTGCCCCTGCATCCCTGTGTCCTTCTGTCCTTGTGTCCCGGTGTCCCTGTGTCCTTCTGACCCTGTGTCCCTCTATCTGTCCCTCCATCCCTGTGTCCCTGTGTCCCTCTGTGCCTCTGTCCCTGTGTCCTTCTGCCCCTGCATCCCTGTGTCCTTCTGTCCCTGTGTCCCTCTATCTGTCCCTCCATCCCTGTGTCCCTGTGTCCTTTTGTCCCTATGTCCCTGTGTCCTTTTGTCCCTATGTCCCTGTGTCCTTCTGTCCCTGTGTCCTTCTGTCCCCGTGTCCCTGTGTCCATCTGTCCCTGTGTCCATCTGTCCCTGTGTCCCTCTGTCCCTGTGTCCTTCTGTCCCTCTGTCCCCGTGTCCCTGTGTCCTTCTGTCCCTGTGTCCTTCTGTCCCTCTGTCCCCGTGTCCCTGTGTCCCTCTGTCCCTGTGTCCCTCTGTCCCTGTGTCCCCATGTCCCTGTGTCCATCTGTCCCTGTGTCCCTCTCCCCAGGGATCCAGGCAGTTTGAGGCCGGCCCTGCCGGAGCTGCCTCAGGACAGTGAATGTGAATGAGGGATCCTGGCCTGGGCTGGGCGTGGTTTAAAGCAGAGCAAACACCAGGCAGGGCTCAGAGAGGGGCAGGACAGACGGACAGGCTGCAGCCATGGCACCCATGGGTGGCTCTGTAGCCAGACGGGCAGGACAGAGGGACAGGCTGCAGCCATGGCACCCATGGGTGGCTGAGGGGCAGGACAGACGGACAGGCTGCAGCCATGGCACCCATGGGTGGCTGAGGGGCAGGACAGAGGGACAGGCTGCAGCCATGGCACCCATGGGTGGCTCTGTACCCAGAGGGACAGGACAGACGGACAGGCTGCAGCCATGGCACCCATGGGTGGCTCTGTAGCCAGACGGGCAGGACAGAGGGACAGGCTGCAGCCATGGCACCCGTGGGTGGCTGAGGGGCAGGACAGACGGACAGGCTGCAGCCATGGCACCCATGGGTGGCTAAGGGGCAGGACAGACAGACAGGCTGCAGCCATGGCACCCATGGGTGGCTCTGTAGCCAGAGGGACAGGACAGACGGACAGGCTGCAGCCATGGGACCCGTGGGTGGCTCTGTAGCCATAAAGTTCTGCACATCTTGGTAAAACAGCCCAAAACAATTCAGCTGCTTTTTCACAAAATGCAAAATCTTTTTTTTTTTTGCTGTAACAGTTTCTCTCAGCTGTGTCTGTGCCTGTCCCCGCCAGAACCCCGGTGTGACCCAGGGTAAATCCCATCTCCATGGTGGCCGTGGTGGGGCTGGGCTTACCTCCCACTTCCCCTGCTGCGTCCTCCTCTTGAGGTGGATGCTCCAGTGCTGGGGGTCGGCGTGGGCGCAGTGAGGGATGGTCAGGGCACACGGGGTGCTCACGCCCAGCTCGGGGGGCCCGCAGCTCACCTCGGGCCCCAGCAGCACCTCGGGGCCCTCCGGCTCCAGGCTTGGGGCAGCAAAGACAAGAGTGGCTGTCAGGAGTGACAATTCACTGCAAGTATTTCAGTTCAAATCCAAGCACCTCCCTCATTTCTGCTCATTCCTGCTCATTTCACGTGGAAGCAGCAGCTGGAGATGAAACAAACCCATTAGACCCCATCTAACTCCAATCAGTGGCCGGTCAGTTTAGGACTCTGGTATTTAAAATACATTTCAATTTGTTTAACCCAGATCCAGCACTGGAATTGCTCTGTGCCAGCCAGCCCCGCCTCGAGCACCAGCTGCTCCCGTCCCCGCCGTGCTCTGCCTTCAAACGCTGCCATCAACAATATTTTCACAGGAGCGAAGATAAAACAAATTATGGTTTAAAAAACACAGGCTCATAAATTTTTCCAGATTGACTGTGATCTCCCTGCTTTGAAAACCCATTTGTATTCTGTAGGAGGAACGAGCTCAGTGTCTTATCCAGGCTCAGGGATGGGGCTCTGCTCGGATTTAGGACTGGGCAAAGTGGAGCCGTGGCTCTGGGACAGGCAGGGGAGCTCCCAGCAGCACAGTCGAGCTCCAGGGATTCACCTGAATCTGAATTAATTCACCTGGGCTGAATTAATGGCTGCATCCTTTGCCTGCTGACTTACAGAGATGAAATGTCTGAGAAAAATCTGCTTTTCTTTCTTCACTCTCCAACAAATTTAACCCAGCCCCACATCCATGTGTCTTCCGTCTCTCTTGGAATAAATCCCTGGGCAGGAGCAGTGCCAGAGTGGAGGAGACACTGAGTGGACACTCCCTTGGACACTGAGCCAGCAATTGAAACCTCTCTCCCTGTTGTTTTGGTGCTGTTTGGTTGTATTTTCATTCATTTGAGTCGTGTGATCCCCGTTATTGGCTGCTAAATTACTGGGCATGCAACTCCCTCTTCAAATGAAAGCAAATGATGTTTCCAAGATACAAAATGAGAGGAGGAACCTCAACTAAGATAAAAATTAGGGAAGAAACCCCAACCAAGGTCCTTATAAAAATAAGAAGATACAATGATAAAGCCAAGATATAAAAGGGGGAAAAGCCCAAGATGAGTTGGATCCCCCATTCCAGTACCTGTGGTGACACCCTGAACATTTTTGTGTCCCTTTCGGGGTCACAGCAGGGTGGCCACCCCAGCAATGGGGACAAGGAGAGGCTCCTGCAGGTTCCATCCCAAAGCCATTAAAGGAGGCAGATCCATGAGCCTGGATCTCTCACCTGGACTCCCTCTGGGTGATGGCCAGGTAGATTTCCCAGGAACTCTCCTCAGGAATTGCTCCATGTGGAATCAACAGACTGACCCCTGGAAAAGAGCAAGGCCAGGGCTGACCCTCGGGAAGGGCAGGGATGTCAGGGACAGGGAACACCCCTGAGGGAGCAGCCCCTGAGGAATGTTCCTCCGAATTCCTGCTCCTCATGGCAACTTCATCAGATGAAAGGAACATAAATTATTGAAGGAAATAAAGCTGCTGCTTTTCCATTAAAGGAAAAGACATCTTATTTCCCAAAAAGCCTCTTGAAAGCTCTTTGCCCCTTTCCAACTTCGAAATCAAACGTGACCATTGTGGGATCCCAGGGAATCTCCTCATGGAGAGAGCACCTGCGGGGGAATCACTCCTTTGTTCCCACACATCCCAACTCCTGCATCCAAGTGATCCCATTCTCCCTTCACACCCCCAGAGTGGATCAGAAGTTAACTGAGGAGTTTTCCACTGGGTACCACTGGAATTAAACTGCTTGATCTCACTCTCAGGAGAGGAGGGATGCGTTTGCTTTGCATCTGTCACACGAGGCAGAGCCTGGGCGAGGCACTGACTTGATCACACTGGAATTTACAACTGCTTGGCACAGCTGATCTTACATAAAGGCAGCAAGAATTACATAAATTGCAAGTGGACCAAATACATATTTTAATAATCTAATTGATGGGACTATCATTACATAAAGTAGCTAAATATACAGTGTGAGGGAATTCTTAATTCATGCCTTCACTTGGTGCCTCTGCAATGTTCCCTCCTCAGCACAAAAGCAGCCTGTGGAGAAATGCAAACGTTCCACGTGTCGTGCATGGACTGTCACTGTTATCAATCCTCTCCAAACACAAACCACGTTGTTTATGGTAACCTTTAAAGCTCCTGTTCTGCGGGACACGAAGGATAAAGCTCTAAATCATCCAGTTCAAGCAGAGAGCAGCAGATAATCCTGGAGCCACTGGTCAAACGACAACAGAGCTGCATTTAAAGTGAATAAATATCACTGGAGTTTGAAGGGTGATAACCCTTAGCTGGCAGTGGGGTACCTGGCTTTTTGTGCTGCCTTGAGGAGAGAGAGAATGGCCAGGGTAAGGCCTGGGATTCGGGGTGCAGCAAACCCAGCCCTGTGATACGAGTGCAGGGCTGTGACCCCAGCAGCTCTTGCTGGGCTCTGATCTGCTGCTCAGCTCATTTCACAAATGACCCTGAAAGTCTGGAACACATCCCACACAGCCCTGAGCTCACAAAGTCCTGGCACAGAGCACAGGGAGCGTCCCAGCGCCCAGCCTGGCACGGGGCTGGCTCGGGAGGGCCCCGCTGGGGGAATCTGGAGAGCTTTGCGCTCCAAGAAAGGGGAAAGCAGGCAGGCAGGAGGGGCAGAGCCTGAGGGGCAGTCGGGCTGTCCCCAGGCCTGGCTGTCCCTGTCCCCCAGGCAGGGCTGTGGGACTGTCCCTGTGTCCCCCAGGCTGGGGTGTGGGGATGTCCCCAGGCCTGGCTGTCCCCCTGTCCCCAGGCCTGGCTGTCCCTGTCCCCAGGTCTGGCTGTCCCTGTCCCCCAGGCAGGGCTGTGGGGCTGTCCCCAGGCCTGGCTGTCCCTGTCCCCAGGCCTGGCTGTCCCCCTGTCCCCAGGCCTGGCTGTCCCCCTGTCCCCAGGCCTGGCTGTCCCTGTCCCCCAGGCAGGGCTCTGGGGCTGTCCCCAGGCCTGGCTGTCCCTGTCCCCAGCCAGGGCTCTGGGCTCAGAGCTGCTGCTGGAATCTGAGCCCCTTACGTAAGACCCCGATCCAGCACCAACCCTTCCTGGGGAGCCTCTCCTTTGGAGCAGGATCCAAGCAAGCCCCAGCTTTGATTAATGGGACTTTCATGCTGCAGACATCAAGAGAGGCAGGAATTTAAAACAGTTCCAATAGGCATAGTGCCTCTTAGCCCAGGCTTCCCTCTGATCACTCATGTCCTGTGTGGGCAATGTGCCCTACTTCCCAAAATTTGCATTAACAAGGCCCCTACTTCTTATTTCCTGGCTTTTTTTCTTTTTTTAAATTTGATTATAAAACATTACTTCAGGCAGCCTAATCTAAAATTCCTTTATGTGCTTCTAATGAGGAAGCATCCACCCACCTGTGTTGGGAACCACCAGGCGGCCCCCCAGGTGCCCGAAGAGGGCCGTGCTCCTGAGCTCGCTGCTGCTGGAGATGGAGGCCAGGTTCTGGATGAACATGGCCTTGTTCCTGGCCTGGATGGTCCCGAAGGCCCTGGCGGTGCCATGGGGGAAGGTGCCGGGATGGGCTTTGCCCTGGAACTCGGCCCTGTCGGTGACGCCCAGGGACACCATGAAGGAGCTCTGCACCTTGACCTTGATGTCAGCCAGGGGGTTGAACAGCGACGACTCCGTCATCAGCTCCTTGTCCAGGGGGTCCTGCAGGCAGATGGGGCCGCTGTAGGTCCTGCTGACCGTCAGCTCGGGCTGCAGGGACGAGTTCAGCAGCAGCGAGTTACCTGCGGGGACAGGAGAGGGGTGGGCATGGAGGGGACACCTCAGGAACCCCTTCCCGAGCCCTCCCCTAACCCTAACCCCAACCCCAACCCCAACCCAAACCCTAACCCTAACCCTAGCCCTAACCCTAACCCTAACCCGAACCCTAACCCTAACCCTAGCCCTAACCCTAACCCAAACCCTAACCCTAGCCCTAACCCTAACCCTAGCCCTAGCCCTAACCCGAACCTTAACCCTAGCCCTAACCCTAACCCATGCCCGGCTCCACCTTGGTGTCTCCACTTCCCCCGTGTCCCCCTGTGTCCCCATGTCCTGCTGTGTCCCCCATGTTCCCATGTCCCCCCATGTCCCCCTGTTAGGAATCCCTAACCCTAACCCTAACCCTAACCCTAACCCTCCCCGTTCCCTCTGCCCTCCTCAAGCTCAAAATCACACCCGGCCACGTTGGAGAACAGAGGAACTGGTGCAAAGATCTGACACTTGATGTTTGCCACACCTCAGCCCAGGGAGGAGCCTCCTTTTGTTTGGATTCAGTTTGTGTGTTTGCCCTTCTTCCTCTCCTGTTGTTTTCTTTCCTTACATTAAACCCCACTGGGTGACAACATCTCCCTCCAGACCTTTTACACAAACCCACAACTTCATGCCTGAGGGGAACGGGGCTGAAAGGGAATTGGGACAAGAGTGATATAGGGAAAAGACACCACAGTTATTAATTTTGAGGCATTTTACCTCAAAAACACTGAAAAATGAGGAGTGGCTGGATTTAGGGCCTGGATCCTCTGCCTGATTGGATTTTTGGTGGGGTCTTTTTCTTTGGTTGTTTTGTTGGGTATTTCCAGAGCACCCAGAACGAAAGGTTTTAAGCTTTAAGCCAAGCAAACAATTCCCCAGACTAAAAACAAGACTGCAACTGAGCCACAAAGGAAAACGTTCCTGTTTGACACAGTCATTGAGATTTACACAGCCCTAATTAAAGGTCTGGATTTAGAAATGGATGAATGAACCTCCCTCAAACGTCCTTGTCTGCCAAGCCCTTTTCCCGATTTCTTGCAAGTCATGCTTGGTGAAGAAATAAAGAAACTGTAAAAACAACACCACAAAACCCCCCCAAACAAACTCTGCGACATATTTCCCTTTTCTGAAGAGAGAACAGAGACACGGGGACACTTTCACAGCCCACCCACGCTCCCACCCACCCACAATCAGGCAGGTCTGAATCAATAAACATCCTGCTTTCATCCCCGTTTCTCTCCCTCCCTCCCCACCTTCCTGTTCAAAGGGAATAACATTCCTGGAAACCTGAGTGCTGCTTTTAGGAAATGTTTTGTCCATATTTTATGGTTTTTTCTAGAGCTTTAGGGGTCCAGTCTTGCACACATTTATTTCCTCAGTGTCAGTGTGCTACAGCAGGTGACAAAGCACCTCCAGCTGGGGCTCTCGGATTATCAGTGATAGAATAATCCCATTTATTGGAGAGAAGGAAAGGCCTGGAACTGAGAACAGGAGGGAAGTGCAGCTGTGCTGCCTGCCTTTGCTCTGATTTCATTGCTTTGCTTTAGTCTGAGCTTTTCCTAAATCAGTGCAGAAGGTGGGGACAGCATTTCCAAAGCATCTGGAACGTGGCCAAGGAGGATTCTGTGTTTGTGGGACAGCCCAGAGCCAATTCCAGGGTCCCTGTCCCCGTTCCTGCCCCAAACCCCCCTCCCAAAGTGCAGACGTGGGGGCTCTGCAGAGAAGGAAAGGAAATCGCCGCACTAACCTTGTCTGACTGTTTTAAAATTAAAAGTCTGGAAGCCTCCCGTGAGTGCAGAGGAATCAATGACATCCACGCCGTACTCACTCTGACTGCGCCGGTACAGGGCCACCCCCAGCGCCAGCACGGCCACCGCCAGCACCGCCGCCGCCAGCCCCGAGTACAGCGCGATGTCCCCGCCGCGCTCCACATCTGCGGGGACACAACAGCGCTCAGAGCCGCGGCCACCTCGGGACACGGGGGGGACATGGGGGACATGGGGGACACAACAGCGCTCAGAGCCGCGGTCACGCCGGGACACGGGGGGACATGGGGGGACACAACAGCGCTCAGAGCCGCGGCCACGCCGGGACACGGGGGCGACATGGGGGACACAACAGCGCTCAGAGCCGCGGCCACACCGGGACACGGCGGGGACACGGGCATGGGGGACACGGGGACACGGGGACGTGGGGGGAATGGGAGACGGCGGGACACAAGGGGGGCAGGGGCATGGGGACATGGGGACATACGGGGACACGGGGGGACACGGGGGGGGACAGGGGCATGGGGAAATGGGGACACACGGGGGCATGGGAGACCCGGGGGAATGGGAGACGGGGGGACGCGGGGGGACACGGGGACACGGGAACATGGGGGACACAAGGACATGGGGGGACATGGGGGACATGGGGACACAGGGACAGAAGGGGACATGGGAACATGGGGACACAGAGGGACATGGAGATGTGGGAACGCAGGGGGACATGGGGACACAGGGGGACACGGGGGAAGTGGAGACACCAAGGTGGAGCCGGACATGGGAGCAGGAGCAGCGCTGGAAAACAAAGGCTGAGAGGGTGAGTGGAATTCCCAATGGATCCCCAGAAACTGGAGAGCCTGGCCTGGATTGGGATGGATGGATCCCCACACACTGGAGAGCCTGTTGGGGTTTGGGGATGGATCCCTGCATCCTGCAGAGCCTGTTGGGGTTTGGGGATGGATCCCTGCATCCTGCAGAGCTCCTTTGGGGTTTGGGGATGGATCCCTGCATCCTGCAGAGCCTGTTGGGGTTTGGGGATGGATCCCTGCATCCTGCAGAGCCTGTTGGGATTTGGGGATGGATCCCTGCATCCTGCAGAGCTCTTTTGCGGTTGGTTTTACCAGAACCACTATTTAGCCACGAAAATACTCCTGCAAGATTTCTGCTGTGTTTTCAGATAATCCCCAAATGAAAAATGGTTCTGCTTTTAACACAACCATAACTCGCTGGGAGGGAAAAAGAAAAATCACAAAGTTTGCATGGAAACATCAGCTTTGAGAAGGAATCCACCTTCTGCGGCAGGTGAGGAAACCACACTGAGCAAACTTGCAAGGTTACAAAATTCAGCTTCTTGGAAGAATCCCATTGCCACACAGTTCTACCAAATCAGTCACTAGAGAGAAGCATTTTTTCCTGAAGCCTTTTCTGTGTCATTTTTTCCATCACATCCCCCCTTGAAAAATGCTGTAAAGAGAATTTTAGGTGTTTTATGCTCAGTCAGGGATTGCAGAGAGTTAGATACTGGCTGAATATGTAACAATGGGGGAGGCCAGACAGAAAAAGCAAATGCAAACCCCCAGGAAATGTCTGAAAAACTGGAAATGTCTCTGATCAGACCAAGACAACACAAATCCCAATCCAAACCCCGCTCCCACACCTCTGTTTTGTTCCCCAGCACCAGGTGCAGAAAGGGAAGTACAGACAATAATTACATTTCTATTTCTTCCAATTTCCTATTCCCAAGTTGCTCTGTTGTTACAGGGAATTAATTATGGAACGCTATTGTTGACTTAATTTCTGTGGGTAATTAGAGCAATGAATGAGGCAGGAGGAGGGAGGGGATGGAGCTCCAGAAACCCAGGAGCAACTGGGGTCTTTCCCTTCCCAGGGAGCCATCGAGAGCTCGTGGTTATTGCCCCACAAAGCATCTTTAGCTCTTCCCTTTGGATCATTGCTTTTAAAAAGTGCTGAAAATGTGAATTACCCCTCCTGCCTTTCTGGGATGATAAATTCTGGAGTCTGAGAGATGCAGAAATATCCTGGCAGGGAAAACTTCCAGGACAGCAATGGGGGGATCCCAGGGCTGATCTCCTGCCCTCCAGAGCAGAGCAGGAGCCGCTCCTCAGCTGCTCACTGTGAGCAACTGCAATTTCTGACTCTAAATCTCCTCAAGTGCTTCAGCATCTCCTTTCCCATTGATTCCCATGTCAGGCAATCCCACTCTCCCACTTTTAAACCGTTGTACATGGGTTAAAGATGAGAGGGAGAACTTGGAATCCAAAAATAAATGGGAGTGATTTGACTCCAGCAAAATCTCTCTGAGGAGAAGAATTTTCTTTTCATTGACTCCAGAGTATCTCCAGAGCTTGAATTGGACACTGCTCTATAAATTTTATGATTAAAACCTCTCACAGGAATTCTTTCTGAGGTTCCTTCCCTTTGATAAAATGCTCTGTGCCTTGGAGCACCTGGAGTCCCCCAGGTGATCCCAAAGCTGCCCCACTGCCAGGAAAACCCACCACAAACCCCAGGGGAGCACAGAGCTCCCCTGAGGAGCTCTCAGAGGAGGCAAAGGATCCTCTTCAGGATTTAGTGGGTTTTTAAACAGCTTTCTGCTAAAAGTGACTCGGTATTCCTCTAATTATTCCCATGGAACACAACTCCATGAGAAAGGAGCCTTTCTTTTTGATTTAGGATTTTGGTGTTTCTGTAGAAACCACCACTGGTTTTTTAAAGTAATTTTCACCTCTTCACCTTCTAATCTTTTCTTTTGGAGAATTCCATCCATGGGAGATTAGGAATGAAGGGAATGAGGGAAGGTGTGGGAAATCTGGGGGAGAGGGGCAAGGTTCTGCTTTTATTTTTTCCCAGAAGGGAACAAAGGGGAAACCAACCAAACAAACCAGAAAAGCAAACATTTACAGTCCACCAATTATTCCTTAATGAGCTGCATCCTCCCGGCCCAGGGACCCTGGCAGGCACCACGAGTTTTATCCCTCTCTGCTGCAGGATCCCTGTTTGTGGTAATTGCAGCCCATTTTTCACTCCACCTCCTGCCACTGTTACACAACATTTATTGAAAGCACATTTGATGGTAATGAAGTTTCTATTAACTATGATTAAGTTTCATAAAGCACCTGAAGATAATTTAAGATGTGCGGGAGCAGAAAATGAAACATTTGGTTTAGTGCATTAGGAGACGTAATTGATTAAATTATCTCATTTGTGAGGAGCGCTCTGCAGGGGCTGCGCAGGGCACAGACTGCCCCAGCCCTGCAGGGACAGGAGATCCTGGGAGCAGGGACAGGAGATCCTGGGAGCAGGGCAGGAGATCCTGGGATCTGAGCAGGAGATCCTGGGATCAGGGTAGGAGATCCTGGGATCTAAGCAGGACATCCTGGGATCTGAGCAGGACATCCTGGGAGCAGGGCAGGACATCCTGGGATCTGAGCACGAGATCCTGGGGTGAGGGCAGGAGATCCTGGGATCTGAGCAGGAGATCCTGGGATCAGGGTAGGATGTCCTGGGATCTGAGCAGGACATCCTGGGATCTGGGCAGGACATCCTGGGAGCAGGGCAGGACATCCTGGGATCTGAGCACGAGATCCTGGGGTGAGGGCAGGAGATCCTGGGATCTGAGCAGGAGATCCTGGGATCAGGGTAGGATGTCCTGGGATCTGAGCAGGACATCCTGGGATCTGGGCAGGAGATCCTGGGATCTGATCAGGACATCCTGGGATCCGGGCAGGAGATCCTGGGATCTGAGCAGGACATCCTGAGATCCAGGCAGGAGATCCTGGGATCCGGGCAGGACATTTTGGCATCTGGGCAGGACATCCCAGAGGTTCTCCCAGCTCCCCTTCCTGAGCTCCCAATCACTCCCAACGTTCTTTTCTTGGAGCACAAGGATCCAAAGTCAAGGATTCAAGTAAGAGATCATGCAGTGAACAGGTTGTCCCTCAATTATCTTCAGAACTGGCTTTGATTTTGCATCCCTGATGAGTCAGGAAGTCGCAGGGCCAGGAGATTTTGGGATCTGGGCAGGAGATTTTGGGATCTGGGCAGGAGATCCTGGGATCTGGGCAGGAGATTTTGGCATCCTGGCAGGAGATCCTGGGATCTGAGCAGGTCATCCTGGAATCTTGGCAGGTCACCCTGGAATCTTGGCAGGTCATCCCAGGGGTTCTCCCTGCTCCCCTTCCCGAGCTCCCCATCACTCCTACAGCCCGAAGTTCTTCTCTTGGAGCACAGGGATCAAAAGTCAGGGGTTCAGGTAAGAGACCATCCAGTGGAACAGGCTGTCCCTCAATTATCTTCAGAACTGGCTTTGATTTTGCATCCCTGAGGAGTCAGGAAGTGCTGGAGCAGTTCCTGCTCTGAGAGCAGCAGGAGCTGAGCTCTGTCCCTGCCCCAGGGCTGAACTGAGCCCTTTCCATCCCCAGCTCTGTCACAGCCCAAATCCATCCCACTGCAGCTCCTTTTTGGGTAAATCAGAAAATCAAGGGATTTTACTGAGATTCTCTCAGTTTTCTGCATGAAATGGAGCTGCACAGACCAACAGAAGTGAACCCAGTGCCTGAGCCCAGCCTGGCACAGAGGGGCCACAGGGACCCCGTGGGGGTGACCCCAGGGACACCCAGACAAACCCAAAGCAGAAGGGTTCAAGGCATCCTCAGCACCTTTTGCAGCTCCCTAAAGTGATTTTGGGGATCCTGAGAAATAAACTAAGAACCAGGAATGTAAAATCACAGAGTCAGCAAGGGTGGAAAAGCCACCAGAGATCACCAGGCACCACCGTGGGCAGCACCAGCCACGGCCCAGGTGCCGCCTGCAGGGCTGGGCACTCCCCACCTCCCTGGGCAGCCCCTGCCAATGCTCCACAGCCCTTTCCATGCGGAAATTCCTGCTGGTGTCCAGCCCTGCCACAGCCGGAGGCCGTTCCCTCTGGCCCTGTCCCTTGTCCCCCTGGTCCCAGTCCCTGCTCGGGGTTGGGCAGAGCTGCAGGTGCAGGACAGGAGCCCCAGAGCAGCCCCGAGATGATCCCCAGGCACAGGGAAAGGCACAGAATTGCCCTCCAGGTGGGACAGGAAACCTGGAGCACGGTCAGAGCCAGCAGCAGAACCAGGATCTGCACCAAGAACCCCAAACTCCTGCATTAATTCCTTTTTTCCCTAATTCCAAGCACTCCAGAGATGGATCCCAAGCCAATCCTGGAGCCAGGACTCTCTGTCAGACAGAAATTGCTGAGGATGAGCCTCCCCTGACCCTGGGAGCACAGAGCTGCTCAAAGATGCTCTCAGCAGATGCTAAAGCCTCTCACAAAGCCTTGGCTCCTACTTAGCTCCTAAACAAATAACCCAAATGGCAGAGAAGATGAGGGAAATCATATTTACAAGAGAAAAAAAAGAACTTACTTTGGGATTTTATTTCATGAAGAGGTTTTTTATCTGAGAGGGAGAGAGAGAGGGAAAGTTGCACTTAATAAATTTACATGGAGCATATCTATTTCCTATATTGCTTCTGTCTCACTCTATAAAGGAAACATTTTCTCCTCGTTTGCTGACAATATGAATATTTTATGTTGTCCATATTTTTCTCTTCATCTTCTTTTTTTCTTTTTTTTTTCCCCCTAAATCCCTTTCAGGATGTTTCTTCGCAGCAATTTCTCACTTGGTTAATTCAGGTTATTTGTTGGCTCTATCAGATGCTGTTGTTTATTTACACCTCAGCAAGAAGGAAGTTCAATACTTTGCAGTGGATCATTGGCAAAGAGAGTCAGGTCAGAATTAACGATTCCTTTGTGTGGTTGATGCATGGCAAGGCTGGTGATGGGCACTTAAATTACTTCTAAAATCTAAAAATGCACGGTGTATTCAGGTTTGTCACCTAAACACCCCCAATAAAGGCACCTTTCTGCGTGCAAACCAACACACAAATCAATGTGCCCCCAACAGATGCAAATACGGCATCAAAGGGTTTCCTATGGGACTGCAGCTCTCAAAAATGAGCTCTCTGTGCCTCCCTCATTCCAAGCATTTCTGTCACCATTTATAACCTAAAACCTGCCAAAATAATCCCAAAAAGTGGATACTCAGCCAGGTGGATTATGAGGCTCCTTCTCTTGTTTTTAATGTTTGTGAGGATGCTCAGACTAGAAATACTTACCCAAGAAGGTTGTTGGATTTTGGCTTTGCCAAAAACCTGCTGGGATTTTTTTTTCCCTGCCCAAGGTTTCTTTTGGTTTTGAAGGAAAATGAGGCACAAAAGCCCCCAGTGAGGAGAGATAAAAGGGGTTTTCTATGGGACTGCAGCTCTCAAAAATGAGTTTTCTCTGCCTCCCTTCTGCCAAGCATTTCAGTCACCATTTATAACCTAAAACCTGCCAAAATAGTCCCAAAAATTGGGACACTCAGGCGGATTATGAGGCTCCTTCTCTTCATTTTAATCTTTGTGAGGATGCTGAGTTTAGAAATACTTAACCAAGAAGATCGTTGGATTTGGGCTTTGCCTGGATGGGGTTTTTTCCCTGCCCAAGGCTGGTGTTGGTTCTGCAGGAAAATGAGGCACAAAACCCCCAGTGAGGAGGGTCAGAGCTGAGTGTGAGTGGAGCAAACCCTCCCCTGCTGCTGGCAGGGGCTGAGTGCACCCAACTGCAAAGGGAAAAGCATTCCCATAAAACCGGAGATTCCTGGATCCAGGAGCCTCCTGGCAGCAGCAGCAGCAGCAGGGCTGCCTGCAAGATGGAAAAGAAAAGGATTTGTGATTGTTCTCTGATTATTTGGGGTGCATTAGTAAAAACATGTTTGCAGTTCAGCCCTTGTGGCCCTACTTGTTTGTTTTGGTTTTGGGCGCTGGGAGAAGAAATCAATAGGTTTTGAAGTCAGGAAAAATGACTTTAAAGCAAACAGATAAAAGGAAAACAAAAAGCTCTTGAAAAAAACCCCTCTCTTTTATTAAGCAAAGAGAAAGCTTTCACCTCTGCAGGAGAGAGAGAAATCCACCCTGGCAAAGCATCCAACTGGGAATACTGGGAGGGAATAAACACTGAGAGAACAAACACGAGAGAAACCAGTGAGGAACTGGGACTGTCTGGGGTCAGAGTGACCTTTGCATGCCAGGAAATCGATCTGGCAGCCCTGGAACCCTTTCATCTGCACCAAACCCCACATGGATCTTCCTCCTGCATCTCAGTTTGGATCGACACAACTGGCACAAGTTCCAGGAGAAATTCCCTGAGGGAAAAGCTCTTCCAGTTGCTCCTCAGGAAGGACTGGACCATTGGGATCCACCCAAGGAAGGGAGCACTGGGATGTTCCTGGGTGTTGTTTTTGGGTTATTCTGAATGAAGAACCTCGGAACTGATCAATTTTATCCCCATTTCATTCCCTGCCTCCAGATTCATCCCAAGGGTCAGGATTTTCCCTGCCAGATCCTGGTTCTTCTCTGGCATCCTCTGTTCCCATCCTCCCTTCCAGCTCAGGCCTTATTTGTTAACCAAAGGAATGTTTCTATTTTTGCCTGACGGAAGGAGCAAAGTTAACGAGTTGTGCCTGATAAAAACCCTCCCAGAGATTGGTTTGCTGTGGCTCAGGGCTGCATTTCCTCCACAGTTCCCCACGGGATGAGAAGCAGAGCAGGAGAGGCACAGACTGGAAGATGAACAGGGGAGAAGAGATTGTTTTAAAAAATAGGGTAATTGCATCAATTCCTGTTAGCTGAGAAAGCAATTACAGCCCTAAAAATGTGACACGAGGACAGAGGGACAGCTCGAGCTGTAAAGGACAGACAGGATCACTCCTGGAGATGAGAGGGACATGGAATACACCAGCCCAGGTGACCCCACATGGAAATGCAGCTCTGGGAGCAGAGCCTGGGGGTGCTGGGCAGGGCCTGGAGCCACCTGGGACAGGGGAAGGTGACCCTGCCCATGGCAGGGGTGGCACTGGGTGGGCTTTAAGGCCCCTTCCCACCCAGACCATTCCAGGATTCTGTGACTCCGGGACCTCCCTGCTCCTGGCCCAGGAAAAGGAGGGAATGGGTTTGGTGAACCCCAAAGGCCTCACAGGGCAGAGCGGCCCCAGCTCCCTCAGTGCCAGGGGCTCCCTGGCACAGTCCTGGCTCTGTCCCTGTGCTGCCCCAGCTCCCTCACAGTCCTGGCACAGTCCTGGCACAGCCCTGGCATAGTCCTGGCACAGTCCTGGCACAGCCCTGGCACAGTCCCTGAAAGTCTGGCAGCAAGTCCTGCACATCCTGGCTCTGTCCCTGTGTGCTGCCGCAGCTCCTCACAGTTCCCTGCATAAAAACAGTCCCTGCACAGTCCTGGCACAGTCCTGGCACAGTCCTGGCACAGTCCTGGCTCTGTCCCTGTGGTGCCCCAGCTCCCTCACAGTCCTGGCACAGCCCTGGCACAGTCCCTGGCACAGTCCTCGGCACAGTCCCTGGCACAGTCCTGGCACAGTCCTGGCTCTGTCCCTGTGCTGCCCCAGCTCCCTCACAGTCCCTGGCACAGTCCTGGCACAGTCCTGGCACAGCCCTGGCACAGTCCTGGCACAGCCCTGGCACAGCCCTGGCTCTGTCCCTGTGTTGCCTCAGCTCCCTCACAGTCCTGGCACAGCCCTGGCACAGTCCTGGCACAGCCCTGGCACAGCCCTGGCTCTGTCCCTGTGTTGCCTCAGCTCCCTCACAGTCCTGGCACAGTCCTGGCTCTGTCCCTGTGCTGCCCCAGCTCCCTCACAGTCCTGGCACAGTCCCTGGCACAGTCCCTGGCACAGCCCTGGCACAGTCCTGGCACAGCCCTGGCACAGTCCCTGGAACAGTCCTGGCACAGTCCTGGCACAGTCCCTGGAACAGTCCTGGCACAGCCCTGGCACAGTCCTGGCACAGTCCTGGCACAGTCCCTGGCACAGTCCCTGGAACAGTCCTGGCACAGTCCCTGCCACAGTCCTGGCTCTGTCCCTGTGCTGCCCCAGCTCCCTCACAGTCCTGGCACAGTCCCTGGCACAGTCCTGGCACAGTCCTGGCACAGTCCTGGCACAGTCCTGGCTCTGTCCCTGTGCTGCCCCAGCTCCCTCACAGTCCCTGGCACAGCCCTGGCACAGTCCTGGCACAGCCCTGGCACAGTCCCTGGCACAGTCCTGGCACAGTCCTGGCACAGTCCTGGCACAGTCCTGGCTCTGTCCCTGTGCTGCCCCAGCTCCCTCACAGTCCTGGCACAGCCCTGGTTCTGTGAGGTGTGGCAGTGACCCCCGGGCTGCCACAGGACCCCATGGGGGGGAAAGGAGAGAATTTGGGGTAGGACAGGAACATTTCCCACCTGCGGTGTTCCCACAGGCAGTGACCTGAGTGGGGCCACCTTGAAGTGACCCTGGGGACACCACAGACAGAGCCGAGGGGGTGGCAGATCCCCTCTGGCTGTCACAGCCCCACTGTGCAGCCTCAGCTGCAGCTCCTCACGCCCTTCCCACACATCCTCCTGCCAGCCCCACTCCTGCCAGCCCCCCCATGGATGTGCTGATGGGCACCGGGATGGATTTGGGATTGATCCAACCATCAGCAGGGATGGGCATTCATCGATGAGAGAGACCAGGAAGCATCCTGGGGTCCGCGCAGTCCCTGGGAGCTGAGTGAATGGCACTGCTCCCAAACCCTCTCTGGTTATTCTTTCTTAAAGCACAGGGAAGGAAAAACAAATTAAATTTCATTTCTGTCATTTAAACACCAGAGCTCGTCTGCCTGACACCTCGGAGCTGTTCTGTAGCCCTGGGAATTGCTGGGATACACAGCAGAGTGCTGAGTGCTCCCTCCCACCAAACCCCAGCACAAGCTGATTGCAGGTCTCAGCTGAGGTATCTCTGAAGCCTGAATAAACACACGGGATGCTCTGTGCCACCGGGAAAGTATGAAAATCTCAGGGCAAAAAAAAATAGAGTTCATTTTGTTTAGAAGAGAAAAGGCAGCGCAGAAGCACAAGAGCAAGGACAGAGAGCTGGTTAAACACAGCATTACAGAAACCAGACACATCCTTGTTTACATCTCCCAGCCCTGGCACTCCTGATGGCTCCCAGGGCTGCTGTTCCACCTGACGAGGTGACAGCCCCTCCGCAGGGACAGGAGCTCAGGGCAGGGATAAACTCACAAATTCCTCCCACCTGCGCAGGGCTGCTCTGCCCGGCTCCCCGTGCTGGGGACAGCAGCAGCTTCCCAGTGCCAGCTGCTTCCCAGACACTGCTGAAGGGCAAAGCCTTTCCCAGGGAGCTGCAGATTTGCCGGGGTTTAACTCCCGTTAAAGGCAGCAGGAGGAGCAAACTCCGACCTTGACCGGCTCCTGCACCCGCAGCTCTCCTGGGGGGCTTCGCTTGCAAGGAAAGGCAGAGGCTGAGGAGCACATTTGGATGTGGAGGTCGGAGTTACACCCTGCAAACCCCCTGGATTTGGGATTTTAGCATCATCTAATCATTCACACGCAAAGAATGTGAGACACAAATCCAATGACCTGGAAAATTTCAAACTTCACATGGAAAACCTCCTCTCTTTTCACAGGAATAGCTCAGACACAAGAGTCCCACCCACACCCACACAGGTTCCCCGGCCTCCAGCCCACCTTGCAGGCCAGTCCTAAAACCCGTTGGATTTGGGATTTCAGCGTCATCCGATCATCCACAGGCAAAGAACATGAGACACAAGTCCAGCGACCCGGAAAATTTCAAACTTCACATGGAAAGCCTCCTCCCTTTTCATGGGAATAACTCAGACACAGGAGTCCCACCCACACAGGCGGGCACACCCAGCCCACCTTGCAGGCCAGTCCTAAACCCCCTGCCCAGCCTGTGGCAGCTCACCTTGGATGCAGAGCCCCTCGGTGCAGTTCTCGGACTCCTGGCTCAGCCCCTCGCAGTGCTTGCCCCCGTTCCTGGGCGCGGGGGCCGCGCACTCCCGCACGCGCAGGTGCTCGCACTCGGGGCTGCACACTGACCACTCGCTCCACACCTCCCAGCTGCCGTCCACTGCGGGGACAGGGGAAACAGAGTCAGCTCTGCCTGGGCCAGTCCTGCAGCAGCGCTTGGGTCATCTCTCCCCCATCATTCCGCA
This sequence comes from Eopsaltria australis, assembly GCA_034509425.1. NCBI lineage: Eukaryota > Metazoa > Chordata > Aves > Passeriformes > Petroicidae > Eopsaltria > Eopsaltria australis. Next base: position 50,162 of record JAVTVJ010011987.1, on the reverse strand, counting down.
CTTAAAATGCTTCACAGCAAACTTGTGTGAGATGAATAAAGCTTTTAATGAAGTTCTCAGCTCAGGTTTCTGTGTTTATTTCTGGTGTTATTAACATCAGCTCCCCTCTCTAAACTAACCCCAGACCCCACTCAGGTCCCTGATTTCTGCCCTGAGCCAGTGGCTGTTCTGGCAGGGTTTTGGTGGTGCCAGGGTAAGTTCCAGCCTGGCCACTGCACTCACGCCCACTCCAGGCTCAGCCTGAACACGACTGCATTTCCCATTCCCTTCCCAGCTCCCTGCCTGGTGCTTCCCATCGAAAGCCCTCCCATTAACGTGGCCCTCAAAGCCCTCCCTGCGCAGGGGTCACTCACCGGGGCAGAGGGAGGTGCAGGTGATTTTCTGCACGGACATGCCCTCGCAGAAGGCTCCCCCGTTGAGGGGCGCGGGGTTGGTGCAGGTGCGCGAGCGTTTCTGCCAGCCCCGGCCGCAGCGCGCGTTGCAGCTCGACCACTCCGTCCACGAGGACCAGCCCCCGTTCACTGCAAAACACCAACACTCCGTGCTGTGGGGCTGTAGGGCTGTGGGGCTGTGGGGCTGTAGGGCTGTGGGGCTGTGGGGCTGAGGGGCTGTGGGGCTGTGGGGCTGAGGGGCTGTGGGGCTGAGGGGCTGTGGGGCTGTGGGGCTGAGGGGCTGAGGGGCTGTGCCAGGGTCCCCCAGCACCGAACCCAAACCCATCCCAGCAGGAAGGGCTTGGCAGGGTGATCCCATGTGTGCCACATGCCAACCGGAGCAGCAACAACAGCATGAATCAAAGCAGGGCACCAATGCAGCCCCCATTCACTGCAAAACACCAACACTCCATGCTGTGAGGCTGAGGGGCTGGGGGGCTGAGGGGCTGTGGGGCTGTGGGGCTGAGGGGCTGTGGGGCTGTGGGGCTGTGAGGCTGTGGGGCTGAGGGGCTGTGCCAGAGCACCCCAGCACCGAACCCAAACCCATCCCAACAGGAGGGGCTTGGCTGGGTGATGCCATGTGTGCCACATCCCAACCAGAGTGACAATAACGAAATCAAAGCAAGGTGTTGCCTTTTCCCCAGCCTGGAAAGAAGACTCGAGATAATTTTAGGAAGGAGGGGATATAAAAGGGGATCTTTATTTTGAAGGCCTTCAAGGGCAGTCATGGAAAGATGTCCACAAAAGCCTGTCCCTCCAGGGGTGAGTACATAGTTATAGGTTTTGGGAAATTAGCATAATTGATTAAAAGCACCAATTAGGAGGACAAGTGGTGATTCAATTCCCCCCCAGGTCAATCCCCTTCTCTGGAGCTCCCCCTTCTGCACTGGCTCTACTTTGTTTATGAAAATGCATCTGGAGGAGTTGTTCTCAGCCTTGGTTCCCAGGAAGAACCAAGACAGGACAAGGCTTTGTAGCCCCCAGGGCTTGGAACTCTGGGATTTGCTTTGTCTTTCTGCCTAGGGAAAGGCCATGGAAAATTACTGGGAAAACCAGCTAATACAATGGGCCACAGAGCTACAAATCTATGTACAAAGAGCACAGGGAACATGGAAAAGAAAAAAAGGCAAAAACCAAACAGCATCAAGGGCAGCCCCCTGTGCCCCCCAGCCCCTCGTCACTGACCGTAGACCACCACGGTGGCTGACAGGCTCCTCCTCTTGGCCACGATGTTGGCAGCCATGCAGGTGTAGTTGCCGGAGTCGGACAGGCGCGCCTGGCGGATGATGAGGTTGTGGTCGGCCCTGGTGTCGATGTTCTCGTCCAGGTTGGAATCGATGGGCTCCTCGTTCTTCAGCCACTCCACCTGGCAGGGAGGAGCACAGGAAAACGTGGAGGAGGCCAAAGGCACCTTGTAACCTCATTAATTGGATGGGGAAATGGTCCCTTTGGCTGGTAACTTAGAAAAGCTGGTTTTTTGTCAAAGAATGTGGACTAAAATCTCAGCTGAGAGAGAGTAAGAAATATTTTCACATATCGCTCCTGCTGCACCATGCACTGGATGTTCAAACACTTGGACAACTACCAGTTCTATAAAACAGATAGTAAATATTATTAATTCCAATTTTTGGAGAATAAACAGGAAGACAAAATTGCCTGACATGGCACACAGAGGAAGAGCCGAGTCATCACGGCAGATTCCCAGCTGACACAAACACCCTGAGAACGGAGGCCGTTAGTGTTTGCTGCCATGGTCCATAAACCCCCTGAAATGCTGTGTGCTGTGTGTTCCCATCCATCTTCTCCAGTTCACCTCCCCACGTCTCCCAGCACACCCAGGAATCACCCGCAAGGCCCCTCTCTACTTGAAACATTAACAGAAAATAGTTAAGGCAAGGCAAGCTGCTGTCACAGGAGTGCAGAATTAAAAATAGAAATAAAATCAACAGATTCTATTAAAAGACCAAAGGCCGGGGGGTTGTTTTAACAGCTTTTCTAGACTGGAGGAGCTCTGGCTGTGCCCTGCAGTCAAACTCCCTTCCCCACTCCGTTCAGATGAATAACCTTGTTTAGCAACTTGTGGAGGGACTTGGAAGTTTGTGGTAATGAGCTTATGGCTGTGGTAGCTGCAGGCATTCATTAGCACTCAGCTCTGCGCAGATGGGCTGCAATTTGTACATTTTCCAGTTCCTAAACAAATCTGCAAATGCTGACCATCAGAGCCAATTACATTTGGTGCCAGGCAGCAGATTCCCCTCCACAGCAGCATTCCCGGCCTTGCTGGGATGGATCCAGCCCTGCACGTCCCAGCCAAGGGCTGGAAACTCACCTGGAAAAGGCTCCAGGTCTGGGCCACCTCATCCCACACGGTGGCCATGGAATTAAATCATGATTTGACACATCTGTGCAATAGGGAGTTACCTGAGTGCCAGGTTCAACATCACACGTTTCACACTGAAAATGGGGAGAAAATTTGAGCTCTGTGATCCCTCTGCCATCTCTCTGTCCCCGTGCATCCAACCCTCCTTCCCAGCCAGGGGACACTTCCCCTGTGCCTGCAGGAACCCGGGCACAGCTTGGGGGCAGGGACTGAGCAGCTGTGCTAAATCCAGCCTTGCCAGGCCTTTTCCTGTCCAATATCCCTGGGAGTTTGTTCCAGCCATGTCAAACCTTTCCCTGGCCTATATCCCTGGGAGTTTGTTCCAGCCATTCCAAACCTTTCCCTGGACAATAGCCTTGGAGTGTGTTCCTTTTCCTGGCCAATATCTCTGGGAGTGAGTTCCTTTCCCTAGGACTGAGTTCCAGCCATTCCAAACCCTTCCCTGAGTAGCTTCCCCTGCATTGTGTTCCCTTTTCCTGTGGTCTAAGACAGAACAACCAACTAATCCACTCACTATTCAGTTCCCCTTCTGCAGTTAACCTTAATACTAATTATCCGAGGGGGTTTCAACGGAGAAATTAGGAATTCAATTTAAATTATGGAGCAGCCGCAGGGGCATAAATCAAGTGACAGGAGTTCGATGGTGAACCCACTTTATGTGCAGTGAAATGGGCAGAGAAATGACAAACACGGCCAGCATTCCCAGAGTTCATTATTTCACAAGTGTGTTTGTAAATCTGGACTCTCCTCGGGCCGGGGGATTTTTGGGGTGGTGAGAGGGGTTCAAGGTCCCCGTTGCTGTCACCCTCACCCTTGGAGGGAGCAGACTCTGATCCTGTGTTTGCTGAGTCTGGGAATGTGGGGTTTGGGGAGCAGAAAACATTGAAACATTTCCATTAAAGCAGAGCATTTAAAAGAATGATGATCCCAGCGAAGGGAGAACGTTAAACAGACGGAACATAAACACCAAAGTGTCGGCACGTGAGATCAAACCCTGATTTGGCACTGCCAGTGCTCCCCTCATTCCAGCCCCCTCCCCTGAAGAAAACCAGGTTTATCCCAGGCCATCCCCTGCTCTGCCTCAGCAGATGGAGCCTTTCAAAGATGGAGAGCCAAGGGATGGATTTATGGGATAAAAATACATTTAAAGGAGTCGTGATGACAAAAGATGTTTGTCACTGGCAGGGATGTGACCTTTGGGAAGCTTCAGCCCCCGCACAAACACACACAAAGCAACCAGGGAAAATAAAACAGCAAAGAACCTAAAACATCTCCCTGCTGGAATGAGCTGTGGGGTCTGGACTGCAGGGTCTGAAGAGCAAACCCAAAACTCCTCAGTGTTTTACTTCCCTCACCATGCAGGTCACACAGCTACTTGTAAAAGAATTAAATCTTTTTCTTTTAAGAATTAGTCTGATGATCTGGAACCAGACTTTAAACCAGCTATAAAATGCTGCAGGTTTGTAGAAATAGATCTGTTTTTTCCCCCTGAAATTCAATCTGCTCAGAATTAACCCCCCCTCCCTCAGTTTCCAAGGAGGGCTTGATCACATCAGGATCTGCAGCTCCGGGGCAGGCGGAGATTAACTCGGCCCCTCCGTGCTGGGTGGCAGCAGCCCAATTAGCATCATCAGAAATTGTCCCAATTACAGAAGGCAATTATCACAGACCAGCTTATGGCATTATCAGAGGAAAATCAGCTCAATACCCCCTGGCCTGGGCAGATTATGGGAGTTAGAGAACTCTTCTCCCTTAAAAACAACGCTTATCCCAGCTCATCCATTAAGAGTTGCTCTGGTGGACATTCAAACATCCCAAAACCTGGCACTGAATTTTTGGCTGGTTTTGGTGACCTCATTTGAGATTCCAACCAGGTTTAACACCCAAGGCAGCTCCCAGTCCTTGGGGCACAGTGATAATTTGGGAGGTCAGCAGACAAAGGGGTTCCTATCCCTGCTTTGGGATTATCCTCAAAGCAAATATTGTGCTTTAAACACCCAGTGGTCAGTCCCAGCCACACCCACACCTCAGGTCACTCCCCATGGTCAGTCCCACACCCACACCTCAGGTCACTCCCCATGGTCAGTCCCACACCCACACCTCAGGTCACTCCCCATGGTCAGTCCCACACCCACACCTCAGGTCACTCCCCATGGTCAGTCCCACACCCACACCTCAGGTAACTCCCCATGGTCAGTCCCACACTCACACCTCAGATAACACAGTGACAGTGCCAGCTCCTCCTCAGGGGACAATCAATGGCTTCTGATGTCAGATAAAAGTTCCAGGGTTCGGAGATGGGGAAGGTGACTCAGACAGCACAAAGGGTTCTTGGAGCACAGTCCATGGCAATGCTTTTCTCTCCCTCTCAGGTGGAAACGCAGCAAAAAGCTCCTCACCTTCTTCTAACATGGAACTGCTGCTCCTAAACATTGAAGCTGGAGGAATCCTCCTCAGTGCTCCATCTGGATCGAGGGTGGGCAGGGCAGGTGCCCCTGTTCCAAGAGCCTTTGTCACACTTTCTCTTCCTTTCCACCCTGAGGCTCAGACCAGGAGGGGAGGCCTCCACCAGCACAAATCCTTGTGGGGGTTTAACACAAACCCGAGGACTGCACACACTCCTCCCTGCCTCTATTATCTTTATTTTATCAACACCATCACAAGCCATTAATCCTGCTCCGGAGCCCCTCACAGCACCCGGCGCAGGTCAGCTGCACCTGCTGCATTTTTTTAAATTAATCCACTGAGGGAACTCTGTTCGCGAACCGTTTAATCACAGCGCTGTCACAGCGGGCTGGTAAGCATATTTTCCCTTCATTAGATTGAATATATAATCTCATTACAGGGATCTGACACGCTGGCTAACCCATAAATCAGCCTGGGGGAGCTCGGGGGGGCTCTGCTCTGAGGGGATGCTCTGGTGGTGGCCAGAGGGATCAGCTGGGACCTGCAGTGCTGCCCATGGCCCTTTCTGTGTTGTTATTTCCCCTGCAGGGCAGGCAGGGAGCGTTTGCTGCACAAACCTGCACAGCAAGGGGAGAAACCCTCACTTGTGACCACCAGCAGCTCCTCTGAGCTCTGCCCCCTCTGAAATCCCAACCCAATGGAAGATCCAGAGGAGGGAACGCATGGGAGGGGGTGACTCAAAACGCAATTACAACCTGATTTGGGATCGGTGGAAAGGGAGAGGTGACAGCCTGGACGTGTGCATCAATTTATAGAGGTAGAGGTGGGCAAGGAGCTGACTCAGCCAGGCTATTTTGGATCCCTGGGATAAAGAGCCACCACGAAAAATGCCACTGCTAATGGTACCTTGTCTGCTTGGTGAAGACATTGTCACATCCCAAACAAGTTTATCTGTATTCCTATTTCTGGAGGAATAAGTATCTACCGTTAACTGGAGCACTGTTTTTTATCTCCATGCACAAATCATGAACAAATCAGGATTAGTAATCCCAAAGGTCATTAGGGGGGCTGGGGTGGGAGTTTCCCAGTGGGACAGAGCTCACACATGAGCCTGACTTCAATCATTCCATGGTGAGCAGAAATAAAGGATCCTGCAGCACCTCAAATCCCTGGCCCTACAAAGCAGGTGAGCAGCTGAGCCTCATCTTTTGTTTTGCTGAGCAGCTCCAAATTGAAGGATGCAGAGAAATGCATGGATCTCACTCTAAACTGATTCTCAGTGCACAGATATTTGGACAGTAATTAAAGTGCTGCTGACACTGAAACCCCTTTTCAGATAAGGCTCTTGGTGATGGCGTTTGCAGGGTTCTGCTGACGTGGTGTCCTGGATCACATTTATATAGGAAATGCTTGGAGATAAGGAAATCGTCACAGGAAGCTTTCGGTAATTGAAACCAAATCCTTCCAAGGCTGTAATTCCACTGTTCTCTCGGTTCTGGGGGATCATTAATACCTGATGATGTTCCTTTCGTTAGCAGCCTTCTGATGGGATCAATTCAACAATGGAACTGTGAGATCTTACCGGAGTCACAGAATGGCCTGGGTTGGGAGGGACCTGAGAGATCATTGAACACCTTTAGATGCATTAAAGAATCATCATTTTGTACACACTGGAATATTCAACCCAAACTCCACAGAAATACAATTGTGAGTTCACAAATGTGTGACATTTGTGTGTCACTGAGCATTAAACGCAACAGGCAGCAGATTCACAACTCCCTGCTTTCTCTTTTGATGCTGTTTACAATTAAAGAAGGTGTTGATCTCTGTGCCCAGAGGCAGAACATTCCCCGAACCATGAAAGCATTTCGGTGTCACAGCTCTCCAAGTGCAGAGCCACTGGTGGGGCCTCCAGCCTGTTCAGTCCCCACCTCCATCCCTGCGAACCCAAACCCCTGCAGGAGCCGCTCACACAATCATCCCCGTGATTATAAACACCACGATAAAGTCTCACAACTCATCCTTTCATGTTCAAGCATTCCAAATTAAAAACATTTCTGCAAACAGGGCCAGGGAAACCAGACAGGGCTGCAAAGCAGCACATCAAACCCAGAGAGGCCCCAGAGCACATGTCTGTGTAAAAAGGAATTATCTATTCAGGGGAACTACAAAGTTATCTCCCTGCTTTTTTCTTTTCAGTTTAGCAATCTAATTCAGAAGTGCTTTGCTCCAGCATTTCTATTTCATGACCTCGCTACCTCCTGGCTGTATTGATTTATTCACGACGAGCCAGATCTCAGAAGGAAAACAAACATTTTTTTCTGCTGGAAGAAAACCCCGTGCCCAGCTCCCCTGGCTGCCTGAGAGGCAGCACAGCCCTTCATCCCAGGGCAGTGTCCAGCAAAGGGGACATGTGCAGGGGCTGAAGAGCCTCAGGGGCTGCAAAAGGGACAAAATCAGCAGGAGAGGCACCTGGAGGTGCTGCTGAGGGCACAGGAGCAGGGCTGGAAGTGCCACTGATTCGGGGAACTGAGGGGACAAATGGGGTGACAGATTCCACCCGTGACTAGGGCAGTGGAGGACAGGGGAGAGTCCAGGGTCCCCAGCAGGGCATTGGGGTGGCACTGGAGCAACCCCAGAGTGTCCAGCAGGGCATTGGGGTGGCACTGGAGCAACCCCAGAGTGTCCAGCAGGGCATTGGGGTGGCACTGGAGCAAACTCAGGGTGTCCAGCAGGGCACTGGGGTGGCAGTGGAGCAAGCCCAGAGTGTCCAGCAGGGCATTGGGGTGGCAGTGGAGCAAGCCCAGAGTGTCCAGCAGGGCATTGGGGTGGCACTGGAGCAAACTCAGGGATAGGAGCAACTCCAGGCTGCTCTGCCCTCGACCCCGGAGAGTCCTGAGCATTTCCTGCAGCTTAAACCGCCCCAAATTCCCCTTCTGCAGAATAAATCACAGAACAGGAACACCTGGAGCAGCAGGTGAGGAAGGGCAAGGTGGGGCTGAAGGTGTGACAGCACATAAAATAAATGGAATTTGGAAATGGAACTGGTTTGGTGCTGTCCCCAGACACCTCAAACAAACCAGCTTTAATTGAGCAGAGATTTTATAGAATAAAGAGGCTGACATGTTATTGGACCCCCTTGGGATGAAATCAGTCCAGAGCAGCGTGTCCTGTATGAGCCAGGACAGCTCTCAATCTCTGCTGGATGGGAAACGATAAAAATTATGAATCTGCTCTTAAAAGCAGCTAAAAATCTCAATCTAAATACCAGATAAATCACAGACGAGACATTGCACACACCCAGGCTGGGCCCTGAGAGTGAAATATCTCCGGTGAGAAATGAAACCCATTGCTTGCACTTGTACCTAATATCCCTTAAAAGCAAAGCAAACACTGCTATTGCAGAGCCAGGATCCACAAGCACCTGGACAAATCGGGGCTGTTTGCACTGAGCAATCCCCCCCTGCTCTGGGACTGCAGCAGGATTCCTGCCAGGCTGCAACTCTCAGCCTCTTTGCCGGGTGTTTTACTGCAGCCCCATTCTCCTGCCACGGCCCTTTTAGTGAGCGTGTGCCAGCCCCATAAATACACAAACCTATGGAAAACAGGCTCTGGCTGCTTTTGGAGCCCTCGCAGCTTCTGGATTTTATGTGGGTTTCGCGTTGTGTTGATGTGCTCGCCGTGCAATGTGTGCTGCCCAGAAGAGAAATGATTTTACATTTCCATTAAAAGCCCTGGCGGTAAATAAACCCTTGGAGCTCAGGCAGATATTCCTGGGAACATCTACAGCACTCCATTAAAATGTCAGAATGTGTGTTAAACATCTGAAAAAGCAGCACTGGATACGACACATTTAAATCTTAAAGATATGCATATATTATGTGATAAAGATATTTTAGAGTATTCCACAAACCTCTGCAGAGCACTCAACAGTAATAGTTCAGTAACAGTAAACTATCAGTAATCGTTTAGCACAACAGCTGCCCTTTTATTACAAAAGAAACCCAAACCCGAAACAAAAACAAAGCAAACAAAAAGAACCTGAAACTCTTGAGAACTCCACCACAAGCAGAGCAGACAGGAGATGCAGGCAGAGCTGTGAGTGGCTGCTAATGCTCAAATATCAGATTTGGTCTGTGATTATTCACAGGAAAGGGATTTAGGGTGAATTTTGAGGCTCAGGTTTGTACCTCTTGCCTCACAATGGGCTTGGCTGCTGCTCCCCCTCTCCATCCCAAGATTTCCTGGTGAGAACTGGCTTCCCCAGCTGCTGCTGCTGCTCCCCCCCTCCATCCCAGCACTTCCAGGTGGGAATTGGCTCCCCCAGCTCCTCCCTGCAGCTCCAAAGCCCCTCAGCATCGCTCAGGTGAAGAGAAGCAGAGTCCAGTGAGTTGAAGGTTGGGTTTGGGTTAATTAATTTGAAAGCTTGAGGTTTATAAACATTTCTCTCTAATATCAGGGCTATGTGGCACTTTAACACCAGGGCAGGGATGTTTCTGAGGGACAGGACAGAGCAGTGGTGACAGAATCTGTCAGCTTTAGCCCCATCTCACAGCACCCTCAGCCCCATCTCCCACTCCCTCAGCCCCATCTCAACTCCCTCAGCCCCATCTCAGCTCCCTCAGCCCCATCTCAACTCCCTCAGCCCCATCTCAGCTCCCTCAGCCCCATCTCACAACACCCTCAGCCCCATCTCAGCTCCCTCAGCCCCATCTCACAGCTCCCTCAGCCCCATCTCACAGCTCCCTCAGCCCCATCTCAGCACCCTCAGCCCCATCTCAGCTCCCTCAGCCCCATTTCACAGCTCCCTCAGCCCCATCTCCCACTCCCTCAGCCTCATCTCCCACTCCCTCAGCCCCATCTCAGCTCCCTCAGCCCCATCTCCCACTCCCTCAGCCCCATCTCAGCTCCCTCAGCCCCATCTCACAACACCCTCAGCCCCATTTCACAGCTCCCTTGGTCTCACACCTGCAGATCTCAGATGTCCCATTTCTCATCACACCCAGGCATCCAGGAGGTGCCACAAATGACTCCAGGAGCTTCACCCCCATGCAGGGAATGGCAGCTCCCTGTCCAGTCAAGAAAACGTTTAAAAACCCGATTGTCAAACCCACTGAATGGAACAGGAACAAGCCCTGACAGCTGAGAAATCCAAAGGCCATTTGTCACCAATGGAGGAGGCAGCAGTGACACTGCCCCAGCACCCCGCCACACCTGCCTGAAGGATTACAGCTACCAGAACACCTTTTTTTTTTTGCTCCTGTACTCAGAAGAATTAATATTTTACACTCTGAGGCACGAATAAGGCTGAACACACAGCCCAGAGATTATCCCAAACTTCATTAAATGGGTGTTGACCAAGGATTTTCCAGTTAGAGCTCAGCCCTGCTCTGACAGCAGCCCCTGGGCTGGGGGAGGCAGGGTCTGGGGTGCTTCACCAGCAGTGAAGCAGCAGGAGGGTGGAATTCTTTGTGTTTGCTGACTGCTGCAGGACTTGCCCGTCACCCTGAGTCCTCCTGAGGTGCTCGGGCTGACAGAACGGAGCTGTCCCCACTCCTCACTCCAAGGGAAACGCTCCTGTCACCGACTCCAGCTCAGCTCAGAGAGAGGAAAACCCCTCTGGCAGAGGACAGAATCCCAGAATCCCAGTCACGGAATCACAGAGTCACAGAACTACAGAATCCCAGAATCCCAGAATCCCAGTCACGGAATCACAGAGTCACAGAACTACAGAATCCCAGAATCCCAGAATCACAGTCACGGAATCACAGAGTCACAGAACTACAGAGTCACAGAACTACAGAATCGCAGAATCATGGAATCCCACAATCCTAGAGTCATAGAATCACGGAATCCCAGAATCACAGTCATGGAATCACAGAGTCACAGAATCACAGAGTCACAGAACTACAGAATCGCAGAATCATGGAATCCCACAATCCTAGAGTCACAGAATCACGGAATCCCAGTATAACAGAATCCCAGGATCACACAGGATCACAGAATCCCAGAATTACACAGAACTACAGAAACACAGAATCCCAGGATCCTGGAACTACAGAATCCCAGAATCCCCAGGTTGGAAGAGACCTTTAAGCTCATCGAGTCCAACCCATGCCCCGACACCTCCTCAACCACACCCTGGCACCGAGTGCCACATCCAATCTGTTTCGAAGCACATCCAGGGGTGGTGACTCCCCCACCTCCCTGGGCAGACGATTCCAGGGGAGCACTGAGGGGTGGCCGGGGTGCTCTGCCAGCACTGTGGATGTGAAATCCCTCCAAAGCTGCTCTGGACACTCAGGAATGGGAATGAGCAGCTCTGCACCATGTCAGGGACACAGAACATCACAGACAATGGGGGTTTCTCAGGGGTGAGGGCTCTGTACTCATTTAGGAGCTCCCAGCCTCGTTCTCCACTGCACTTGGGGGATGGATTTAAAGCTGAGAGCTGTGAGAAGCAGCGGGGTGAGCTCACCTGGCTGCCTCAGGGGTGAGAGCTCCTGCAAGGGTCTCTGTGGCCCTGCAAGGGAAGGGTTGCAGGGCTTCACATAACGTGGGAGAATCCCAAACTCTTCTGACCAGGCAACACGTGCCATCAATGGCAAAACTCAACTTGAGTCTTTCTTCTGTCTTCTCCCCCACCCCAACAATGAAGAGTTTCAAGAAACTGAAGAGGGCACAGACCGGACAAAATCTATTTAAAGAAAGACTTAAAGGTCACCTAAGAAGATAAGGAAAGAATGTGTCATGAAATTCACTGGAGGAGAAGAACAAAACAGAAAGAAAGAGAAGGAACAAAAGCTCTTTTTCAGTATTTTATTGCACAGAATGCAGCAGTGTCTATAAAAAGGTCAGAATTTCATGGACAGGAAGCAAACCCGACCCCTGCCACAGGCTGGGTGAGCCATGGCCTGAGGGTCTGGCTGTCCCTGTGTCCCTGTGACCCTGACCCCGCCTGGGCTGCACAATTACCCCTTGAGAAACCTGATCAGGGTTGGGATGAGCACAATTACCCCTTGAGAAACCTGATCGGGGCTGGGATGAGCACAATTACCCCTTGAGAAACCTGATCGGGGCTGGGATGAGCACAACTGGTCCTTGATAAACCTGATCAGGGCTGGGATGAGCACAACTGGTCCTTGATAAACCTGATCAGGGTTAGGATGAGCACAACTGGTCCTTGATAAACCTGATCAGGGCTGGGATGAGCACAGTTACCCCTTGAGAAACCTGATCGGGGCTGGGATGAGCACAATTACCCCCTGAGAAACCTCATCAGGGCTGGGATGAGCACAATTACCCCTTGAGAAACCTGGTCAGGGCTGGGATGAGCACAGTTACCCCTGGATAAACCTGATGGGGGCTGGGATGAGCACAATTACCCCTGGATAAACCTGATCGGGGCTGGGATGAGCACAATTACCCCTGGATAAACCTGATGGGGGCTGGGATGAGCAGAGTTACCCCTGGATAAACCTGATCGGGGCTGGGATGAGTGAGGAGTAGACCGTGGGGAGCAAACAGAGGCAGCTCAGAGCTCTGTCCCCTCACGTCCCCTCTGCTCTCAATGGGCTCAGCTGGGCCTCACTTGCCCAAAATTCCCTCTCCCGCCCTCCAGGCTGAGCTGAACCATTTATCAGGGCCCAGGAGCTGAACACAGGGGGTATTTAATGCCAGGCTGGAGGTGAAGGACGTGCTCTGGGTGTTATCTCAAAGCAGCTTGAGGCCCTCGGGGCTGGGCCTGGGAGTGCCCCTGAGGAGCTGGTGAGGGAATGGCAGAGCAGTAAAATAACTCAGACTCACAGAGGCACCAGGAACAGCTGCAAACCACAGAAACACCAGGAAAACAGCACAGCCCGAGGGTGAGAAACATTCTACCTCGATAACTCGATGTTCTTTTAATGCAGTGTTTAGGGTGAGTGAGGCTTCCCCCTGGCACCGAAGTGATGCGTGAGGGCAGGGACTGAGGGAGAGCTGCAGGTGATGGCCCTGCAGGAAATGCCCCGGGTGTGGTGTCCTTGTCAAAAACAGCTTTAAAAATGTCCCTGTGGCAGAGAAGCCACTCTTCCCTTCCCGGATTCCTCCCCAAAGTTCCCCAAAGCTCAGGCTGTGCACAGAGAGCGAGGCCAGCCCTGGGAGGGGACAGACCCTCACCCGCAAGGCCCAGTTGTGGCTCTGGCAAAATCAACATTCCAGTTCCAGTTTCTGAGGGAACTTCCCTCCCTTCCCCCTCATTTTCAGCAGTGTCAAAATCAGAATTATTCCCCCTGAGTCCTGTGGAGTGGAGCAGCCCAGGGCTGCAGTCAGGCCCAGGGGTGCAAGGCCAGGCCCCCACGTGGATCCCTGAGGGTCCCCCCTGTCCCTCACCCTGAGCCAAAGGACACAATTCCTGCACATAATTCATAAATATCTCCCTTGGGAGATGCTGAAGGACTGGAATCCAGAGCTGACTCTGCCCAGCCCAGCTCCCATCAACAGAGAAAGGAAAGGCTCCGGTCCCACCGAGCCCGAGCCAGCAGAGACTCTCCAGAGCTGAATCAACATTTGCCACAGCAGGGGAATTTCAGCTGCTCTATTTAAATGCTGAATTTCCTTTTTCATTTCGATGCTTAACTCATAAAAACTGAATTTATTTGGGTTGGGTGCTGATGCCTGCGAGCACAGCTGCTCACCAGCTCTCTCTGCTTGCTATGTAAATGCGTGAGAAGAGGATTTAAAAGCCTTTTTGAGCCTGCCCAGTGTCAGGATTTGGGTTTTCTTCCTCTCTTACTGCTGTGGTGGTGCACCAGGGTACCCCAAAGCAGAGTTGTGTAGAAAGGTCTCATTTCCTGCTTTGCAGAGAAGTCTGGAGATGGGAAACCTGCTCCCAAAGAGTGCAGGGGCAAAAATACATCCAGGATAAGCTATGGGGCAGAAATACATCCCGGGTGGGTTATAGGGGCAGAAATGAATCCAAGGTGGGTTATAGGGGCAGAAATAAATCCAAGGTGGGTTATAGGGGCAGAAATAAACCCAGTGTGGCTGTAGGGGCAGAAATGAGTCCAAGGTGGGTTATAGGGGCAGAGATAAATCCAAGATGGGTTATAGGTGCAGAAATGAATCCAAGGTGGTTTATAGGGGCAGAAATAAACCCAGTGTGGCTGTAGGGGTAGAAATCAATCCAGGGGGGCTGCAGAGAGGCTGAGGGCAGCTGAGCTGGACCTGCCCAGGAGAAGCAGCAGCTCCAGGAGCAGAGCCAGGTGCTCCAGGATGTGGTACCCGGGGTTATCATTTTGAGGGAGGTGCCTGTCCCTGGATCCAGAATGGTTTCAGCATTCCCTGAGGTTATCCAGGCTATCTGGAGGGGTAAAACAAGAGGTAAGGCCTTGGTTCACTGGGCTCTCTCCACTGCTGCTGCCACAGGAGGGTCTGGTGTCCCCTAACCTAGGCACACCCACAGAGCTCCAGGCACCAGAGGGGGACTTTGTCTCCATGTGAGTGCAGCGAAATCCTTGGGAAGGGGCTGCAGGCTCGGGGAGCTGCTCCTTGGCCAGGCTCTGCCCCCAGGAGTGGCCAGCAGGTGCTGCTGAGGGAGCCAGGGCACGGCAGCTTCACCCTGAGCTTGCCAGCCCGCTCTGGTGCTCTCGAGGCAGCCCTGGCAGAGCTGAACTGGAATTTTGCTGCTCCCTGTTTGTAATGCCTGGATTTTGCTCTCACTGCTGTGTTACTCAGCTTAAAGAGCATTTACCAAACAGAACTGTGTGAGCAGAGCAGCCCCAGAGTCACACGAGCTCCCATTGCTGGGAAATTCATTTACACCAGCTGGGTTTAAGCCACTTTCACTTCAGACACGCTCAAACTGTGGATCCAGCCCTTTAATCCACATTCTCCTAACTGGTTTTATACTTGTGGTGTGCAGAAATGAACTCATATGAAAGCAAACTTAATCTGGGTGTTCCCATGGCTGGGAAATTCATTTACACCAGCTGGGTTTAAGCCATTTTCACTTCAGATATGTTCAAACTGTGGATCCAGCCCTTTAATCCATATTCTCCTTACTGGTTTAACACTTGTTGTGTGCAGAAATGAATTTGTATGAAAGCAAACTTAATCTGGGTGTTCCCATGGCTGCTGGAAGCCTCTCTCCTTCTGGAACAGATGGCAGGAACAGACACTGCTCCCAGCAAAACTTCATTTTAGGGAATTCTGCCTAAAGACCCTCGCTGGGAGCTCTGATTGGGATCCCTGTGTGATCCAGCCCCACTGTCCCACCGCACAGGTAAATATCTGAATAATGGGATTAGCACAGAGGGGCACCACAGGGCTGTGCAACCCCAGGGGTGTTAAATTCCTGTTAAATTCCTGTTCCTGCACATGGGCACAGTGAGGGGTGGCTCTGGGGGCACACGACGGCATCAGCACCCCTGGGAGAGCAGGAAATGTTTCCTAACAAGCACCAGGAGCTGCTGGGAGCCACTGTCTCACTTCTGACCAAGGAAACATCAGCACCAGGTGAGAGGACCTGAGCAGCAGCCAGAAATGTGGAGAGGAACAGTGGGAAGGAAAGGTTCTCCCTCCTGGGGAGGTGATCCAAGGTAATTCCAAAGAAACTGTGCCAGCCACCACTAGAAAATATCCCTGCCTTCACCACCTCCAGGGCTGATGACAGGTATTTTACATCAAGCTGTGGGGTAGGTCAAGAACATTTATTTTAACGCTTCTGGCCTTAGGTTTAAAAGAGTTTCAGCACCTCCAGGGTCCAGAAAAAACAATTCCAGGGAAGAAGACTTATATCCCTGATGATGGGGCTGTTCCCATAACTAACTGGGCTGAACTGAGGTTGCACTCCAGGTGTGAAGAGTTTGGAATGCTCAGATGCTGCCCCGAACCAGCCCTTCCCAGCCATGAGGGGTGGTGGGAAGCACAGGGAATGGGTTTGGATTTTGGGAAAACAGCGTTCCTGAAATTCTGCACGTGGAATAACCAAACTCTAACAGCGTTCCTGAAGCTCTACACGTGGAATAACCAAACTCTAACAGCGTTCCTGAAGCTCTACACGTGGAATAACCAAACTCTAAGAGCGTTCCTGAAGCTCTACACGTGGAATAACCAAACTCTAACAGCGTTCCTGAAGCTCTACACGTGGAATAACCAAACTCTAACAGCGTTCCTGAAGCTCTACACTTGGAATAACCAAACTCTAAGAGTGTTCCTGAAGCCCTCCACTTGGAATAAGCAAACTCTAACAACATTCCTGAAGCTCTACACTTGGAATAACCAAACTCTAACAGCATTCCTGAAGCTCTACACGTGGAATAACCAAACTCTAACAACATTCCTGAAGCTCTACACTTGGAATAACCAAACTCTAACAGTGTTCCTGAAGCCCTCCACTTGGAATAAGCAAACTCTCCCCTAGGGAAGGGCTCTGGCATGGAGCAGGGATGGGCTGGAGCCTCCTCCTCCCTCGTTCTGTTCTCTTTGAGTTGAGCAAACACCGACAATGCCCCGATCAGCGCCCACTCTGCATCTCACAACCACTGAGCTCCTTTGTCTGGAGTTATTTCCAGCCTTGTGTTTCCATCCAGGGCTGCATCCAAACTCTAATGAAATCAATTCCTGGATCAGAACCAGGGATTCTCTGCCAGTGCTGGGGTTTGAAACCCTCAGTGCCCGTGGGACGATCACTGAGGGAGCCTTGGAGGCTCAGTTATTCCCCAGCCATGAGTTAATCAGAGCAGGCTGTCCTTTAACTTGGAAATAAAGCTGAGTTTATCCCCCCAGCCCAGCACCAGGGCTACTTTAACGTGTTTAACCCACTTTCCAAAGACACTGAATTATTTCCAGCAGACTCTTTACCTCGATGAGCCCAGAATTAGCCCCAGCCTTTATGGGACGTTTTATTGGGCAAAGCAAATCTGACCTGGTGAGATTCACCAGCTTTATTAGCAGCAATAACAATTTTACTGTCAACAGCAGTAAATCAGGATTCGTTGGGAACTCCACCACTTTTATCTGGAACGAGCAATTAAAATGTCAGGTTTTCATTGGATTTAATTCCTACCTTCCACAGTAGACAGACTCCCTGTTTAATTGGGGAATGTAAAGCTGCCAGTTCAATGAACTCTAAAATTCTCAGTAAAACTCAAACTGACCAAGGATGTCTGGGGAGCCACACCTTTGTTTTGTCTACAAACCAGATCCGTTTTCCAGAGCACACATTCAGCAATCCTGGCAATGCTCTGCAATGCAACATCCATTTCCTGGTAACGAGTGAAAATACCACAGAGCTGAGGAGCAGAGATTGGAACGGCAGAGTAAAGCACACCAGAACCCTGGGTACAAACCCAGGCACTCACTGAGCCCATCGCTGCCTCATTTTCCTCTCCTTTAGCACTTCACTCACCGATGGTGCCTCTGCATTTCTCCTCTTTATTCCCAGGGACATCTGCTCCAATCCTTTCTCATTAAACAAAGCACACATTTCTCTGCAGTTTATTTTCCTTGTCTTCCCTCCATCATTACCAACCCCAGCCACGCTGGGGATAAGGGGCAAAACCAGCTCCTGAGGGATTTAGCTGCTCTCGTTCCCCAGAAGGTGCTGGAGAGAACTGCAGGGTGCAATTAGAAATGCAGCGGTTTTGGGTTTTTAAAGCCCCTGCAGTGGATTTTTAAACACAACCCATTTAGAACCTCTCCCTCCAAGAGCAGCCTGGTTATTGCCATTTTAAGGCATCCCCGTCGTTTTCCTGTTAAGATCCAGCTCTCATCACAAAAAGCCCCTTTAAAGCCAAGCCAAACCCCACCAAATTATTGCTTGCAGCAGATTTTCTCTCCCCAGCAACCATTCATCATAATATTTTTAGGTTTGCCTTTTTCTTTGTCTTGTTTTTCGGGGAGAAAAGTAATTGCTGGGAAAATATGCAACAATCTGCTTTAAAAGTAATTCCTGGGAAAATGTGCAACAATCTGCGTTCAGTTTGGAAGCACAGGACTTGAAAATTGCCTGAAAACCAGGATTTCTCAGCAAACAGTCCAGAATTTGGATAAAAAGCCATGCTTTTGAAAACCTAGCGAATCAAAAAGGACACTTGAAGCATTCTGGAGGAGAAGAGCACTGGGACCAACACTCCAGCACCACGCAGGAGCTGCGCCCTTTGCTTCCCCCACTCTTCCCCCATCCCAGAGCTTTCCTTGTGCCCCTGTGCCCATCCCAAACCTCACCTCAGCCGCGGGGACGCCCTCGGGGGGCCGGCAGTGCAGGACAATCATCCCCTCGATGGGAACCTCCTTGCCCTGGGGGTCTTGCTCGAAGTTCTTCCTCAGATCTGCAGGGTTGGAGCAAGAATTCACCACAATTGGCATTCCTTGGATGCAAGAATTCATCTCGATTGGCATTGCTGCCCCAAGGCTCTGTGGGGTGAGTGACCCTGGCACTCCCAGCGTGGCACTGGGCAGCCCAGAGCTCCAGGACACCCCGGATCCCTGGATCCCATCACCTCCAGCTGTGTTCCCACTTCTCCCCTCTCCAAACCCATCTGTGCTGGACACAGCCCATGCCAGAATTCCCAGCCCCAAGGTCCCAGCTGTGCATCCCATCTCCAGAGACTCCCCAAAACTGGAGAGGAACAACGTGGATGGAATCCCCAGGGTGCTGTGGGAGAACTGAGTGGATTGGAATTGAACTGGAACCGAGTGAATCCTGGGCTGGGCCATGAGCTCAGAGCAGTGTCTGATACCCTGGGCCATGAGCTCAGAGCAGTATTTGATACCCCAATCTGTGCAGATCTCACCCTGAGAGCTGCAGGGAGAGGGAGGAAGGGGCTGGGAGCAATTCACAGAATCCCAGAATCAATCCCAGAATCCCAGAATGAACTAGGTTGGAAAAGACCTTTGAGATCATCCAGTCCAACCTATGACCCAATTCCACGCTGTGACAAACTGCTCCACTCCAGACAGCGCTGCCCAGGTGATAACTGGGGTTAAAAATGTCTCAGAGTCCCTGCAGGGCTTCAGAAGAGCAGAACAGACACAAAGAACTGGAACTGGATCCAGCTGGGATAACTGGATCCCAGACACACCCAGGGATCTCTGGGGTTTCCTCACTGTGGAAGCAAAGCAAAACCTCAGGGATGTCCTTCCTGCCAGAGGGTGTTCCAGTAGGAGCTCATCGTCTCCCCAAGGTCTGGGGCCCCACAGTGGGGATTTACTGACTTCAGGAACTCTCCCCAAGGTCTGGGGCCCCACAGTGGGGATTTACTGACTTCAGGAACTCTCCCCACTGTCTCAGTGGGGATTTACTGCCTTCATTCCCTGCCCTGCTCACAGCTGATGAAATAGAGCCCTGGCACTGCATTTTCCAAAATGCATCAAGACTTATCTGAGCGAGCTGCTGGCTGCAGAAAGATGCTCACGGTGCCTGCGTTCTCCTTTCCATGATTCTTTGTTAATGTTGATTTTTCCCCCCCAGATAAGCAATTTCTTTTCCAGTGCTCTCTTTAAAAAGGCATTCATTAACAGCCGGGCTGCGCTCGTGCCTACAAATGCCTTTATTAGGGTGAAAAATGGAGCAGGATCCCTTTGCTCTGCCTTCCCTGCTATCACAAAGAAATACTCACCTGCCTCTTCAGAGAAATATAAAGTGCTGCAGCACTGTGGGCTTGACTCACAATTCAGAAACTTCGGGGTTTCAGTGCAAAATCAAAAAAAAAAGGGATGAAATGAAGTTGGCGGTTCCTCAGTGCCCATCCCAGAGGCACTGGGAGAATGTTCTGGGCTCTGCTAGAGATTGGACCTGCAGGGTCTCACCCCCGATCCCTCCAGGGTGTTCCCAAAGCCATAAATCCCACTCCAGGGTGTCCCTGCTGTGCCTGAGGAGCCCCTTCACCTCTGCCCTCTGGAATTGCTGCTTTTTCCATCAAAACACTCGGCTTTGAGCAGGAACAGCCCAGGAACAGGCAGAGAGGAGCTGAGCTCACACACAAAGCCTCCAGGCGCCCTCAGAACACTCCAGAATGAGCTGAAGAGGCTCTCCAGAGCCGTGTGGGGTTAATGGGGGCACTGGGAAGGAGAACTGGTCCCACACTGAAGGGTTTAAAGGCCCCAGCACTCATCTCCTCCTGCTCCTGCTCCTGCTGAGCCTGGCTCAAATTGCCATTTTGCGGGGCTGGGAGATCACAGCGTGGAGAAAAGTCAATAAAAATTCAATTCAGATAAAGGTCCTTTCAGCTCGGCAGTGCAGGGGAATTATTAGCTCAGTGTTATGACAGTTAATGCAGTGGAATAAAAAATTGAATTTACACGTATTTAGACATTCTGACTGAATCAACCAACAAAAAAATCTGCCATTAAAGGAACGAAGGCTTTCTCACACTGTCCTCTTATTTCTAACAAATGTTTGTTTTACCCTGTTAAGTGTTTATCCTGTTAAAAGACACCTTTTTATATTGTCCAGAACTGCTGGAACACTCCCTGGAACATCTCCCTCCAGGGCTTCTCCCAGGGAGCATTTCTCCCAGCTCTTTGCAGGCTGCACCTCCTTTCCCAGGAGAGGAAAGGGGAGACCTGAGCTGGGGGTTAAAGGCAAAGGGTTCAGCACAGATTTGTGGGAGCAATCCCTGAATTCTCTGCTGGCAGGGGCGGTGTCGGGCTCTGGTTCTGCCAGGAAAACATCCCAGGTCTGATTGCAGGAGTGGGATGAGGTTTGGAGCAGCTCCTGGTGACAATTTTATGTTTGGGGTCATGTCTCTGCTGTCCCTCTGGCTGTGGGGATTTGGTGCATTTCCAGTGACAGTTTCGGGTTTGGGGTTGTGTCTCTGCTGTTCCTCGGGCTGTGGGGGATTTGGTGCATTTCCAGTGACAGTTTTGTGTTTGGGGTTGTGTCTCTGCTGTCCCTCTGGCTGTGGGGGATTTGGTGCATTTCCAGTGACAGTTTCAGGTTTGGGGTTGTGTCTCTGCTGTCCCTCTGGCTGTGGGGATTTGGTGCATTTCCAGTGACAGTTTCAGGTTTGGGGTTGTGTCTCTGCTGTCCCTCGGGCTGTGGGGATTTGGTGCCTTTCCCATTTTTACAGATCCAGCAGGGTCTGTGGGTGAGTGGCAACCCCACAGCACATCAAGGACATCAGGAGTGGGAGATCACCCCCAACTTCCTATAAAGTCTCCATGAGCAGCAGCTCCGTCTTTTGTTCCCAGCCAACACCAGCTCAGGGCCCTGCAGGAGTGCTGGAATTCCCATGGCAGCCTCGGCTGTCTTTGGGATGGGTTTGTCCCTAGAAAGGAGGGAAGATGCTTTTTCCTCTCCTGACACCCTGTTCCTGCAGGGACAGAGCTGCCTGACCACATCCATGAACATTTAACCCCATACCCAGTGTTCCCACCCCTCAAACCCCGCGAAAATCAGGATTTACTCACAAGCGATGCGCACGGACGCCTTCCTGCTCTTGGAGGTGCCCAGGTGGCTCCAGGCCACGCACTGGCACCAGTAATCCTCAGGACCATGGAAATCCTCCACCTGCTGCCTCGTGACGTTGATGGAAACCTCCCTCACCTTCAGCCCTGGGGGGAGAGGCAGAGAATGAGCAGGGACAGGCAGCGGGGTGAGGCTGAGCAGCCCAAACCTGTCCTTTAACCAACAATGCTATTTCCAATCAGGGCAAAGCTTTAATTACTTGCACAATAATAATAGAGTGCCACTAATTGAATTCTGTGAGATGAGAGGGTCATAATACACTGAGTTCCAGGAATTACCCCCACCATGATCTTTTCAACTCCTCCCTCAGAACCCTCGTCTCTGGTGCCTCCTTCACCCAGGATGTTGGTCTGGAATTCAATCATATAAAATAAAAATGTCTTTCAGTCTGACATCTCCATGCCCTCTCAAACCTCCCTCAAGCACAGAGCTGAGCACTGTGGCCTCCCAGACCAGGACATTTCCTTCAGTAAATTCCAGACCTCCAGAATCCTCCCACACCTTTGGTGTGGCACCCCTGGGATATTCCCCAGCCCTGCAGCCCCCTTGCCACGGCAGCCTTGGGAGAGGAAATCCCATCCAGACCTGCCTTTGGAGGCGCTGGGAGCCATTTGAGAGAGTCAGAAAAACATGAAATGAAAATAGCAAACATTCAGGCCTTGTTCTTGCTCCTCTCTCCTCCAGCTCAGTCCCCAGGCAGTTATTTCCCCTCCACTGGAAATGAAGGCAAACCCAATCTCGCCGTATTTCATGCCTGTGGAGTTTATAAAGCAGCAAAGGATTCTAAACCTGGACTCCATAAAAATTGGCTTCCACTTAATCTCAGGCATCATTAACAGCTGGGCAGCCACTCCTCAAAGGCACTGGGAAGTCACTGTGCTGCTCTGGCAAGAGGAGGGATGGGGTCCAAAAGGGGAAGCTCAGACAAGCTCTAAATCCTGTACAAAAATACTGAATATTTGATCCTTTTCCAGCAACAGGAAAAGGGGATTTTTACTTCCTTACAACGCAGCCCAAAGACAGGGACAAACCCCTGACAGCTGCCCGAGTTGTCTCAAGAATGCCTTCAGTCCCTCAAATATTTATTCCCCCTGCAACAAACAAACACAGCTTTCCTGGCTGCTTTTGTTTGCGTTTTGTTTTCCCCGTGTTGATGCCGCTTTTAACAGAACTGTTTACAAAGCCTCCCTTTATTTCCTGACACGGTGACAACAAACCCTGAGGAACAAAGGCTCTGCCAGAGACCCTGCCAGGAAAATGCACCCCCCAAAGACACCATCCCAGCTCTGCCAGCCAGAGACCTTCGGATTCCGGCATAAAAACGTTTGCCTGAGTGATTTGTACAGGTTTAAGGTGAGAGAAGCCACAGTGAGTTCCCTCAGAGAGGATCTGAGTGCTGGGGACAGAGCAGGGCTGCCCCGGCTGAGGCTTTGGGATCCCATTTCCCTGGGGGGGAAAACCCTCCCTGGATTATCCAGAGCTGTGCTGACACCACTCACACACCCAGGTCCTGTTCTCTCCTCCCCTGAACTGCTCTGGGGATTTTGGGAAGCAGGGAAAAAGAAAACAGAGGTGTGGGAGCTGCCCCAGCACAGCCCCCGTGCTCACAAAAACAGGATTTTGATACCAAACAGAAAAAAGTCATCACTTGATGATGAATTTTGGAGAAGCTGGAGCCATTTCTTGGCTCCGGGGTGCTGCAAATTTCTGAGCAGGCGTCAGTGAATTCAGGCATTTACAGCTCCAGATTTATTAAGGTGGAATGTTCTCCAGCCCAGCTCTTCCTTTCATTGACACAGTGTTTAATTAATCAATAAATCAGCCTGTATTTAGTGTGGCAAACAAAGAGCGCACGGCTTGGGGAAGCTGGTGCTTCAGCGTTTTGAGAATGGGCCAGGTAGGAATTCAGGTGCTCTTAAAGGTCTCCCAATTTACCCATAGACAAAATAAATGCATCCAAAAGTGCAGAATCTCGGAATTGGTGGGGTTGGACGGGACCTCTGGAGGACACGGGGTCTTTGGGGGAAGCTGTGCTTTGTTTATGGAGAAAGTACAGCTATTTTCATTATTTTAGAAACAACGACAGAAAGCAAACCTGTTGGGAGGAGAGGAATATTCTCCATTTATCACCCCCGTGTTTCAGCAGGAAACACATCCAGCTCTCCTCTGCACCTCGGGAAACGCCAGGAAAATCCTTCATGGGGAGCGACAGCGGGTGAAAAACCCGTACAAATCAAACCGGGCGCCTCATAAACAACCGCGACATTTTACCTGCGACTCCAACAACTCCAATAAAGCAGCGCGAGCCCAGCCCTTTAAATTATTGTGCAAATTAGAACCATCATCTTTTGTTTTCCAGTAGAGCCGTGCAGAATTTCAAGTGCTGGCTGTGGCACTGATATGCTAATGGGCTCTGCTGGATGCTCGAGCTGCACAGACCGGCGCTGGCAGCAGATGAATAATTGCTCTCCGTGTACTAAACACAACGGAGCTGCGGAGAACTTCGGCATTTGTCAGCTTTATTTGTTTAAATGAGAAAAACACTGACAGCAGTTATTGCTGTAATCCTTCCAGTTATCAGACAAGGAAACTCTGCTGAACCCTAAACTGAAATATCTGCCAGGTTCTGGAGTGCCCAGTGCAGCGTGCAGGAAATGCAGCAGAGGGGAATTAATCAGCCCCTAATTATTATCACACTCTCATCACAGCGGCATCCACGAGCTCGGCTCTCCCTTGATGAGGCAGAGCACGGAGAGAACAAAGTCCCTGCTCTGCCACGTCTGGGAATAAACAGGAAAAGCAGAGCAGCCAAAACACCACGGGGACATCCCTTCCAGACATCCCTGTGTCCTGCAAATCCCTCCCTGTCCTGCTCCTCCTCGGGCTCACAGACACTCCTGGGCTACTCCAAGGTTTTTATTCCTCTCCTATAAAACCAAAACCTTGCAAAAACTGGGCTCTGTGCTCGTCACGGTGACAGAGCTCACCCGTGGGGAGTCCCTGCCTTGGGACACCCGTCAGTGCCAGCCCAGCCCCTGTGCAGGAGCTCCCGCAGCTGCTCGGGCACGTTCCCTCCGTCCAGCGCTAAATCTCCTCCAGTCTGGGTTTTTTTCACCACTTCTGCACATCCTCTCAGAACTTTGATCCCACACAAGCAGTGGAAGGATGGAGAGGGCCAGACCCTTTCAGTGCAGTGAGGCCCCAGAATCCCCTTTAACCAAAATCCCCATTTTTGGCACCAATCCCGGCGCAGTTGTTCCCAGCTGGAGCAGGACCCGGGCTGTGCTTGGGGACAGGCTCAGCTCTGCCCCAGGATTGACTCCAGAAACGAGGGCACTGCACATTAATGCCAAAAACCCCCACAGGCTGAGGAAGAACTGGCTGTGGATACAGATCGGGGTGAGATCAGTGAGAGGCAGTGTCCCCTCTCTCTGCATTTCTGTGCCCTGAAGACCCTTCTGGCACCTTGGGAACACCTGGACCTGCCCTGCCTGCACCACGCTGGGTTTTGGTTCCAGACTTCTGGGGTTCTTCCGTCCCTGGGCTAAATCTGACCCCGCAGCATTCCTGTGGTCAGGGGAGCTGGGACCAGATGGATTTTAGGGTTTCTCCCAACCCAGCCCATTCCATGATCCCAACCCTGTTCCTCCAGCTCCAACCTCAGCGTTACCGATGTCATTAAAACCCCACCTCGTGTTCCCAATCTTGGCTTGTTCTGTTATTAACCCAAAGCTTAGAAAACATAATTGCAGCACTCACAGAGAGATTTGCTGTAACCATATGGGAGGAAAGCTTTTAGGGACGACATTTCTCCCATATTGATTCAGCAGTGCCTTTCGAAGTAAAGGTTATGCCTATTAAATTATTTCTGAAAAGGTAACTGCGAAAATTAAAATTCATTCAGATTAGCATTTGCAAAAAAAAAACCCCTCTAATACGAAATTTCTTCAGAATGTGTCACTTCAAAAGAATGCCAAGCGCTGCTTTAGGAGGTGCAACTTCTTTTTAAATGGCATTTTTGCCTCTAAAAAAGGAATTTCTGGTGTTGCTGGCGAAGGTGTTGTACACAGAGCGCTGCTGCCAAGGCTGGGGGTTGCTTAGCAATGCTGGGAGGGGAGAGGGGAGAGAGCAGCAAGGCCCAGCCTGTGGAGGCTCAGCTTTAAATCGGTCTGGAACTCCTGTCAGTGAAATGGGAAACGCTGCAGGCTCTGCCTGGAGCTGATAAAATCTCCTGATCACCCCCAAATCTCTCCCTTCTCCTTCCCTTCTCTTCCACACGCGCTGGGCACCGTGGATTTGTCCTGCTCAGGTTATTCCCACCCCAGTTCCTGCCCTGGCTGGGGCTCAGGCAAACTCCAGCAGGAATCCCACAAAAACTGGGGGCAAATTCCAGAGTTCAACCCAGCAGAAATCCCATTAAAAACTGGGGCTGGGGGCAAACTCCAGCAGAAGTCCCATAAAAACTGAGTCTGGGGCAAACTCCAGGGTACAATCCAGCAGAAATCCCGTAAAAACTGGGGCTGGGGGGCAAACTCCAGGGTTCCATTTAACAGGAATCCCATAAAAACGGGGCTGGGGGCAAACTCCAGCAGGAATCTCATAAAAATTGGGGCTGGGGCAAACCTCAGGGTCCAACCCAGCAGGAATCCCATAAAAGCTGGAGTTTCCCTATTTCCAGCTCCTGCCACAATTGAAACAGAGGAACCCCAGTTCCTGCAGAGCAGCTGGCGGGGTCAGCACTGGGATTCCTGCTGGGATTCCTGCTGGGATCTGTCCCAAACACCCTCGGGGCTCACCCGTGGCCTCATCCAAGCTCTACTGGGACACGTGAATCCCATAAAAACTGGAGTTTCCCTATTTCCAACTCCTGCCACAATTGAAACAGAGGAACCCCAGTTCCTGCAGAGCTCCTGGCAGGGTCAGCACTGGGATTCCTGTTGGGATTTCCACTGGGATCTGTCCCAAACACCCTTGTGGCTCACCTGTGGCCTCGTCCAGGCTCTCATGGGACACATGAATCCCATAAAAACTGGAGTTTCCCAATTTCCAATGCCTGCTACAAACTGAAACAGAGGAACCCCAGTTCTTGCACAGCTCCTGGCGGAGTCAGTGCTGGGATTCCCACTGGAATTCCTGCTGGGATCTGTCCCAAACATGCTCATGGCTCACCCGTGGCCTCATCCAAGCTCTACTGGGACACGTGAATCCCATAAAAACTGGAGTTTCCCAATTTCCAACTCCTGCTACAATTGAAACAGAGGAACCCCAGTTCCTACAGAGCTCCTGGCAGGGTCAGCACTGGGATTCCTGTTGGGATTTCCACTGGGATCTGTCCCAAACACCCTTGGGGCTCACCCGTGGCCTCATCCAAGCTCTACTGGGACACGTGAATCCCATAAAAAATGGAGTTTCCCAATTTCCAGCTCCTGCTACAATTGAAAGAGGAACCCCAGTTCCTGCAGAGCTCCTGGCAGAGTCAGCACTGGGATTCCCACTGGGATCTGTCCCAAACACCGTCGTGGCTCACCTGTGGCCTCGTCCAGGCTCTCGTGGGCCACGTGCTCGTTCTGGTGCACCCACTCCCCGTTGCACTTGAAGAAGATCTGCATGGCGGGCACGGCGCGGCAGCGCAGCACGATGGGGTTGCTCTTGATGATGTAGGAATCGTCCGGCTCCTCCAGGAAATGGGGCAGCGTCCCCGGGGCCGACGGGATGGACTCGGGCAGGGCCTCGCTGTTCTCATTCCCTGGAAGGCAAGCAAAAGGGAAATTCACTTCAAAATTCACTTCAAAATTCGAAATCCAATTCAAAATTCAAAATCCAATTCAAAATTGGGTTGGACTCGATGAGCTTTAAGATCTCTCCCAACCGTGATTCTGTGATTCTGTCATTCACATTTTCCATGTTTTTTCCATCATCTCGTTTCATTGATGGAGTGAAAAACCCACTTTGGGTTTTATTTAGGATTGGTTTTACTCCGGGAGCGCCTGCAGGGTTGAGCTTTGCAAGGACACACACACTCAGAGGAAAAAAATCAAATAACCGAAGCTTAAGAACAGTCAAACTGCCACAAAACAGCATCAAAACCACCACAAAACACCAGAAAACAGCATCACACCATCACAAAACAGCATCCAAACCATCACAAAACTGCCCCAGGTGGGGAACTGAGGGTTCAGAAGCTGCAGGATGTGAATGGGGAAGTTCTCACTTCTCCACATCCTCTCAGGATTTTGATCCTCAGCTGCCCTCAGGGTCCAAGGGTGTTCCTTGGGCAGGGGATGAGCCCGGGAGCCTCAATTCCTGAATTCCAGAGGCTCTGGAACACAGACTCAGCTCCCACCTCCAAATCCTCCTCGCTGCTGCCAAACCCGGGAAACTCCCGTTGATCCCAGCAAGGCTGGGATTTATTTCAGCACTTTGTGGGTTTTTGGAGAAAATTCAGAGGGAAAGCAACGAATGTGAGTGAGAGGGGATTGATTTGTGCAGGGAGATCAGAGAGCGCTGAGCACACCCAGGATGACGCAGGACACGAGTGATGATCAGAGAGGGAACAGCTGAGGGCACCAGGGAGGGCACTGAAGCCTGAGCAATGAAATTAAGGCAGTTGTGGTGCTGTGAAGGAAAACCAAACCCTTCCCTGGCCTGGAACAAGGAGAATATTGTTTTATTTCTGTGAAATCCAGGTTCCTGTCCCTCAGCACAGAGCTCTGTGTGTGCAAACACTCCCCGAGCCGTGCTGGGAAATCACAGCCACCTTCAAACGAGCTCTGTGCTTTCAAACCCCTTCAGAAAATATTCTCACAACTTTCAGTGTTTTGGTGCCCAGCACTGATACCAATTTCCATCTTGTCAGTCCTCAGCAACGCCGCGTCCCCGCAGGCTTTGTTAAACCTGAGCTTTGTGGGAAATAACAAAAAATGTCACAATGAGATTTTGGAGAGGTTGGAAATCCCAGGCTCCCATCAAGGCTCCACAAGCCTGTGAGGATCACCCAGCTGGAGAACTCCCAGTGACCCCGAGTTATTCCACTAAATTTGCTATTTAGGGCGAGCACGAAGGAGGAAATCCCAGCCCCACTGAAATCCAGGGCCAATCTCTCCTGGCAGGATTGTGGGGTCCGGCTTTTTGTGGGGTGTCAGGGGGATTCAAGGCACAAAGGAGGAAATCCCAGCCCCACTGAAATCCAGGGCCAATCTCTCCTGGCAGGCTGTGGCTGTCCTGTGGGATCTGGCATTTTGTGGGGTGTCAGGGGGATTCAAGGCACAGAGGAGGAAATCCCAGCCCCACTGAAATCCAGGGAGGATTTCTCCTGGCAGGTTGTGTCTGGATTGTGGGGTCTGGCTTTTTGTAGGGTGTCAGGGGGATTTTGGGGCTGGGATTTTGGGGCTCCCTCTTGATGAAAACCTTTCACATGAGCAGGTAAATCCAGGAGCATCTTAAATAGTTTCCCTTGAAAATCCAACCAGCCAAGGTCCCAGCACAGAAAACGTGATTTTGAATGACTCCCCTTCCACACTCATTGACAGATATTTCTGTATTTTACAAATGGAACTGCCTGAACTCCTCATGGCAGGACTTTCCTGCTCCAGGTGGAATAAATATTCTGGATAAATAACATTTTCCTCATTTACCTGCAGGAGCCTCTCCTAAAGTGCCCTTAATCCTCAGGATTTTCTCTTAATGCCTCTTCCTCTTGTGATCACCTTTCCACCGCCCCAACTCGAATTCAAATTCCCCTGGAAGCTGCTGGAACTTTCCCAGGGGCTGACTGCAAATCCCTGAGGTTTTCCACGCGAGTTTTTGGGATTCAGGCCCTTCAGAGCTGCACAAAAGAAGCAGTTTTGTAGCAGCAGCAAATGCCAGAAGAGCAGAGCCTGACACACAACTCTCGTGCTTTCCATTCCTGGGAAATTACCTTTCAGGAAGGGTTTTGTGTTTCATGCTCTGCACACGAGGCCAAAAGGGACTTTAAATCTTTTTATGACAATAATAGAAATGAAAAAGAAAGGAGGGGGGGAAAAAAGTTTGGAAGAAACATTAAATTCTTGCCTGCAATAAACACACTGCTGTTGTCAGAGCACATTAGGAGATCTGGACAGCAGCAGGCAGGGATGAGTCAGTATTTCAAAACTGATTAGGATAATTTAGATGTTAAAATGAGATCCCAAACCAGTGAAAAACTATGAGTTGTAAACAGTTTTTTCCAAATTAAGAATTATTTAATGTGAGCAGCATTATTCTTTTTATATTAAAAAAACCCCAAACCCCAAAAGTCAGAAATGTCCCCAGGAAGCCAAGTAACTCACGATAGATGCAAATAAATCTGACAACAAATTGTGCAGAGATTTTTCCCAGGTGTCTAAACACAATCCCTTTTACACTTTGGTGGTACCACAAAAACAAAGCTTTAGAAGTCCCAAATGGGGCTGAATTCTCCTCTCTGATCCAGCAGCCCCGGGATCAGAGGGAGCTGCTTTGGTTTAGGTTTTCGCTCTCTCCCTGGGGTTTGGGTTTTTCCCTCTCTGCCTGGGGTTTGGGTTTTTCTGTGCTTGTGGTTTGGGTTTTCCTCTCTCTCCCTGGAGTTTGGGTTTTCCTCTCTTTCCCTGGGGTTTGGGTTTTCCCTCACTCCCTGGGGTTTTTCTCTCCCTGAAGTTTGGGTTTTCCTTCTCTCGCTGGGGTTTGGGTTTTTCTCTCTCTGCTTGGGTTTTGGGTTTTTCCCTGATTTGTGGGACTGCCTGGATGCAATTTCTCCACCAGGAGCCATTCCCACATAAAAACATTCCCAGTTCCCTCCAGCCTCCTTGTCCTGCTCAGAAATTCCTCCCCTTTTGCTTCCTTTTCCCAAGCCCTCTGAATTTATCAATCCTGGCAGCAGCACTGGGTTATTCACTGCTGGTTTGGATCTTTTCTGCCCCCAATCCAGAAGGGAAAAGGCTTTTCCCAGCCCCTCCTTTGGACAGGACCATTCAGGAGCAGAAACACAATTCCAGCATTCCAGATATTCCCAATATTCCCTTTCCATGAATCCAACACTGCTGATCCCTGCTGGACTTTACCCCCTGCAGCCAGGATTTCCTCCAGCACCAAATAAATCCAAGTGCCCTCCCCACGTGAGCTCAGCTTGCCAGAGAAGGGATGGAAAAACAAAAACCCTCTTCCAGAACAGAGAATTTCCTCGTGCCTGGAATGGTTTCCATGATGAAATTTGAGTCATTATTCAGTCAGAGCAGCAGCTCGCTGAGATTTGCCCACATTTGCTTCACCAGCTGACCCCGGCCCCCACGCACAGGGGGGTTTTTGGCAGCCGCTCAGGAATTGATGGAAATGGCAGATTTTTGTTGCCCACGTGAAATCCTTTAATGCCTCTGTTGTTTCCCTGGCTCAGGGATTTGCTGGAGCCCAGGACAGGGAATTTAACAGAGAATAAATGGGAGACACAAACAAATCGTGAGGAGGAGCCCCAGCCCAAAGGGAGCTCCCAGCTCATCCCACTGCACCCCTGCCACGGGCAGGGAGCCTTCCACCAGCCCAGCTCGCTCATCTCCGTTTATTCCTGGGTTTTTAATGCTTTTAGCAGAATTCCTGATTTTTTTCCTGGCTGCTGCACAGCACAAAGCCAGATTTAGTTTTGTTAATGAACTCTAAATGCCTTTGCCCAATAATACAGGGGATTTTTCACTCGGTGTTGACGTTTTCCCTATGAGGAAGAACCTCAGTAAACCAGTGAACCCTCAATAAATCAATGAACCTTCAATCAATTAATAAACCCCATAATAAATCAATAAACCCTCAATAAATCAATGAATCCTTCAATAATTTATGAGCTTTCAATTAATCAATGAATCCTTAATAAATCAATGAACCCTCAATATAGCAATGGACCCTCAATAAATCAGTAAACCCTAAATTAATCAATGAACCCTCAATTAATCAGTGATTCCCTCAATAAACCAATGAACCCCATAATAAATCAATAAACCCTCAATTAATCAATGAACCTTCAATAAACCAATGAACCTTCAATAAATCAGTGACTCCCTCAATTAATCAATGAACCCTCAATAAATCAATAAACCCTAAATTAATCAATGAACCCTCAATTAATTGATAAACCCTCAATTAATTAGTGACTCCCTCAATAAACCAATGAACCCCATAATAAATCAATAAACCCTCAATTAACCGATGAACTTTCAATAAACCAATGAACCCTCAATAAATCAATGAAACCCATAACAAATCAATAAATCTTCAATTATTAAATGAACTCTCAATTAATCAGTGACTCCCTCAATTAATCAATGAACTCTCAATAAAGAAATAAACCGTCAATTAATCAATGAACTCTTAATAAAACAATAAACCCTCAATTAATCAATGAACTCTCAATAAACCAATGAACCCTCAATCAATCAGTGACTCCTCAATCACGGCTGAGGGCCCCGAGTGCTGCAGCTCCATCCCAGCCCTGCTATCCCACATTCCCTGCTCCAGCCCCTGCTGCTCCCGTGGATATCAGGGATCAACTTCTCCAGCTCTGCCCTAATCCTGCCCATCGAATATTCGGGCGACAGGTGGGAAATTGTTCTGCCAGCTGAGGAAGACAAAATCCACCCCACCCACCCCCTCAGCGATTTTCCACAGTGAAAACTCCAAAGAACCAACGCACAATGAGTTGTGGAAATAAATCTGGGACATTATCCCGGCCAGGGATCTTCAGGAGCAGAGGAACCCCGCGTGGCTGGGTGTTAAAAATCTCATTCCTGCTGAGAGCACGGCATGGGACACTCGAGGCTGTCACCTCTGCTCCGGCTGCCTCCAAGCTTGGCGCTGCTGGATCATCCCAGGATGTGCAGGGACTGGGGACACCGAGCACACCTGGGGACATCCCCAGAGCCAGCCTGGGAGTGGGGACAGGGGAGGGACAAACAGACCAGCACTGCCTGGGATCAGGGTGGGACTGTGAGAGGGACAGGAGAGGGACAAACACTGCCTGGGATCAGGGTGGGACAGTCTGAGAGGGACAGGAGAGGGACAAACACTGCCTGGGAGCAGGGTGGGACAGTCTGAGAGGGACAGGATGACCTGAGAGCAGCCCCTGGGCTCTCCTGTGTCCCTGGAGGTGACTGTGGGGACAGGAGAGGGACAAACACTGCCTGGGATCAGGGTGGGACAGTCTGAGAGGGACAGAATGAGCTGGGAGCAGCCCCTGCCACCACCTGAACCCTCCTCTGTCCCTGGAAGCGAAGCCAGAGCTGGCTCAGCTCCTCCTGTCCCTGCCAGAGCACACCCGAGGTCCCTCATGGAGCAGGAAAGTCTCTGTCCCCTAAAACTCCATTTTCTGGCACTTTTCCCCACACAGCCCCTTTCCCTTTTCCCCCTTTCCCCCCAGCTCCTCACCAGCAGCAGCACCAAGGCTGTCACGCGAATCCCTCCTCACACAGAGCCCCCTGAGAGTGCCACCAGAGAGGCCCTGCTGTCACCAGGACGTGGCCGTGGCTGCTCTGTCACACACAACTGCTCCTCTGTCCTGCCTCGGGGTGAGGCCATTTCCACAATCCTCATTTCTCCTTCTTTCCCGTGTCCTCTCCCAAAGCTCCCAGGCCCTGCTCAATCCCCTGGCACCACCCACTCACACCTTCATTCCTATAGAACCTTTATTCCTATAAAACCTTTATTCCTCTAAAATCCTTATTCCTATAGAACCCTTATTCCTATAGAACCTTCATTCCTATAAAATCTTTATTCCTCTAAAACCCTTATTCCTATAGAGCCTTTATTCCTATAGAACCTTTATTCCTCTAAAACCCTTATTCCTATAGAACCCTTATTCCTCTAGAACCTTCATTCCTATAAACCCCTTATTCCTACAGAACCCTTATTCCTATAAAACCTTTATTCCTATAGAACAGAAGGAAGTTGAACACATCCCACCCTCACCCACAAGTTCCAGCCCCCATCCTCCTCTGGCTCTGTGTCAGAACCGTTCTGAGAACGTCAGAACCATTCAGTGAGCACTTCCAGTTCCATGGAATTCATTAAAGGGATTCCCTCCCCGTCCCTGCCTGCAGCAGGGGAGGGCATTTATTTCCCCCAGTGAGGATGAATTCAATGATAAAACATTGCTGGCCCTTCCTGTGCCAGAGATGAATGTGCATCCCGTTGTAATCCTTCCTGCATCCTGAATTTATTTATATCCCAGCCACACGGATTTATAAAAATGATACATTACATTTATTAAATATTAACTGGGTTACAAACTTGAAGAATCTTTCATACATTTATTTAACATCCAGATTTTTTTTCCTTTGAGGAATATGCAAGCAATATAAATCTTTAAAGGGAAGAAGGATCCTCTGGCATCCCAAACAGTCGGGTCTGTAACTAAAATCTCCCAGCACGGGGTGTGTGAGGAGCAGCAAACATCAAACTCCAACCTCAGCCCCTGCCGGGAGGAAATTACAGCCTGGAAATTGGGAACTGTGGGCTTGGGATCGCTGCTTTCCGAGTGGGCACCGGGACAATTCCAACACAAAAGGAACCTCCCCTCCCACTCATCCCCGTTTTTAGCCAGAGCCGGTTCCACAAGCAGGGAAGGAGCCGTGAATCACTGCCCTGGCGGGGTCATTGCATATTTATATCCAAAGGTACCGAGGAATTGAGAGCCAGGGGCTGTCCTGGGATGGGTCAGGGCTGAGATCTGAGAGATCCAGAGCCCTGAGCTCTGAGAGGAGAGATCCAGAACCCTGAGCTCTGAGAGATCCAGAGCCCTAGGCTCTGAGAGGAGAGATCCAGAACCTTGATCACTGCCAGGGGAGATCCATTAGCAGAGGGAAGAGGAGGCTCCATCCCTCAGGGACCTCCAGCAGCTCCAGCACAGCCCCTCAGTGTCCCAAGTGACACCAGAGACACCCTCACCCTGCTCCTCCTGGGGACATTGCTCTGTCTCTCAGGGAATGTCCCAACAATTCCTGAGCGGAGCATTTCTGTCCAGAACCATCCAAAATCCCATTCCTTGCCCAGCCCAGAGGCTGCAGAGCACAGAGCTCACCCTGAGCCCCCTCCCAGGCTGAAATCAAAGCTCAAACCCTTCCCAGGGCTGCCAAACTTCCAGGAGAAACAGATGAGTGAGGCAAGGAGGGGACTCCCCAGATGAACTCCTCTGCTACTGAAAATTTCATGTTTCACCTGCAGATGTGGATTCAGAGTTGTGTCTCTGATGAGAGCTGGGTTCACTTCATCTCAATTACTGAGACAACGATATGGAAATGCTCACTTGGAAAAAAACCCCTCACAACAGGAGCTCAGAGAGGAATTCAGCTTCATTTCACCCAGGCTCAGTGAGAAACCAAGATCCAAAACCAGGGCCTTCATTCCAGGGCTGAGAGCTCGAGACCACGGCAGAAATAAATGATGAAATTACGATTTAGGGACACTCAGTGGCCGAGTAAGACATCACAGAGCAAATCTCAACAACTGAGCCTAAAATCCCTGATGAGCTCATTAAAACTGGACTGAGCAATGCTGCAGCTCCTGCTGCTCCTTCAGGTAACTCCAAATTGCTGAGAAAATTGGGCCCATTAAGTATTAATAGACATAATTCCAACACACAGTGCCCAATTTAAATAGGAGTTTAGAGGAGAAGAACACCACATTTCCCATTTTCTGTAAAATCATGTACTGGCTGCATTTGCAGGAATTCCCAGTCCTTGTTGCACTTTGCACAAATTGAATTTAATGATGGATTTCATATTTTGACATTTTATTTCATTGCAATCGGGGAAACAAACTTCATCTGCAGTTAAACGGCACAGTTTGGGATGTAAAATTATATAATGTTTTTTCTTCCAAAACAAATCTGGGATTTCTGTCCAGGTTTTGAAGTATCCAATGTCCCTTACAACAGGAAACATCCAATTAATTGATGTTTTCTACAAATGCAGAGAGACTGAGCCACAGATTTTTTTAGATCTCTCTAAATTCCATCAGAGCAACAAGTGGCATTTAAGGGATGTTTTAGCGTTGATTTTGCAGCAGCTGAGCACAGCAAAGCGAGGAGGGGGAGCTGTGCTCTGGGCCCTGGAGCAGTTTTGGGTTCCACGCCCAGGGACCAGCCTCTTCTGGCTGCTCCTTTTGTGCTTTTTCAGGGCATTCTGCTACAAATATTCCCTGAACCACAAGCCCCGTGCAGTTAAAATCAAACAGCAAAGCACCCAGCAGTGCAATGTTGGTAGAGACCTGTGAGGCTTTGGGTTTACTGATGTCTGGAGCTCCCATCAGCTGTTCCTGCACCAGGACACGAGCAGATTTCTGTAGTGTTAATTGTTTGGAGAAGGGAATATTTTGCAATTCTTCTTTCCGATCAGGTAACTTTGGATACAGCAATGGAAGCAAAGATGTCCCGCGTGAAATGGGACAGCAGAAGCTTTTCGGTCTCTCTGAGTCTTAAAAATGCTGTAAATAGAAAACCTAAGAAGTCACTCCACAGCCTCACGGGGTTTTTTGGGCTGGAAAAGACCTTTAAATCATTGAGTTCATTGTGCAGTGAGGCCGTGTCCCATGGGCTGCAAACACCCAAAATCCCAGACCCGCGGAGTTCCTGAGGACGGGTGCCACACCTGGAGGGGAAACAGGTCCCTGCCCAGCCCCCAAAACCCACCTGGAGACCCAACCCCACCCAACCCCATCATCCCCAGAGCTGCCCCTGGTTTGGAACCGAGACAAAACCTCACTGCCTGCTCCTGATCCCCCTCACAGTCAGAGCTTCCCCCACTGGCCTTTCCTGGAACTTTTCCCCCTTTTTCCTGGCTAAAGCCAGCCCAGATGTGCTGAGCCCTGCAGGGCGAGCAGGACGGAGCCACCTGAGACACCCCCAGCTCATCCCCCAGCCCAATCCCAATTCTGTGAGAAATCTGCCCAGAACCATCCCTCAGACAGTTTCTTACCCATTTCCCAACTTGTTCCCATTATCCCCCACCCCAATCCCAGTTCTGTGAGACATCTGCTCAGAATCATCCCCCAGGGAGTTGTTTACCCATTTCCCAGCTCATTCCCATTATCCCCCTCTCCATTTCCCTCCCCAGTGAATCACAGCCCGGGTTGGTGACGCTCCCCTGGCTCTGCTGTCACCACCTCACCTCCCTTTCTGTCACTCGTGCTGCTGTCCCCACCAGCAGCTTCAGCTGCCTGTTTACTCAGCCCCCCGTGGGGGAAGGAACAAAAGAACCCCCGAAAAAAAACAAAGGGAAAAGAGAAAAACAGCCCCAAAAAAGCCCCCATTTGGAAACGCTCTCCCGCAGGAACCTCCCACACCCAACGCCCCTACAGCTGCCAGTTTTGTGCGGCACAAAGATTAATAATTTTCAAAACCTGACATTTTCCATCTGAATCACAAGTGACTTTGTGAGAAAGCTTTTCCATATCCTGCTCCACGCTGCTTCTCACACACAAGGGCATTTTGGGCTGGGGCTGCTTTTGTCATGGTAAAGAGCCTGGCAGAATTCCAGCTGGTGGCTCTGCAGAGGAACCAACTGGGGGATCTGGATTCCAAAAGATCCAACTGGGGGGTCTGGATTCCAAAGGATC
The DNA here is from genome assembly GCA_034509425.1 of Eopsaltria australis. NCBI lineage: Eukaryota > Metazoa > Chordata > Aves > Passeriformes > Petroicidae > Eopsaltria > Eopsaltria australis. The sequence goes on along the minus strand of JAVTVJ010011987.1, from coordinate 12,907 downwards.
CCCAGCTGGGGGATCTGGATTCCAGAGGATCCGCACTGGGGGGATCTGGATTCCAAAGGATCCCCAGCTGGGGGATCTGGATTCCAGAGGATCCACACTGGGGGGTCTGGATTCCAAAGGATCCCCAGCTGGGGGATCTGGATTCCAGAGGATCCACACTGGGAGGATCTGGATTCCAAAGGATCCCCAACTGGGGGATCTGGATTCCAAAGGATCCAACTGGGGGATCTGGATTCCAGAGGATTCACACTGGGTGGGGGGATCTGGATTCCAAAGGATCCACACTGGGGGGTCTGGATTCCAAAGGATCCACACTAGGGGGATCTGGATTCCAAAGGATCCCCAACTGGGGGGTCTGGATTCCAAAGGATCCCAACTGGGGGGTCTGGATTCCAAAGGATCCACACTGGGGGGATCTGGATTCCAAAGGATCCCCGGGGGGATCTGGATTCCAAAGGATCCACACTGGGGGGATCTGGATTCCAGAGGATTCACACTGGGGGGTCTGGATTCCGAAGGATCCACACTGGGAGGATCTGGATTCCAAAGGATCCCCAACTGGGGGATCTGGATTCCAAAGGATCCACACTGGGGGGATCTGGATTCCAAAGGATCCACACTGGGAGGATCTGGATTCCAAAGGATCCGCACTGGGAGGATCTGGATTCCAAAGGATCCACACTGGGGGGGATCTGGATTCCAAAGGATCCTCGTTTCCAGCCACTGAAATCCTTCCGCTGCCACATGCCCACCTTGGAGGACTCAAACTCACCCACCCCATCCCCTCCTCTCCTCAAACCAAAGCCCTTCTCCGTGTCCCAGCTCCCCCTTCCATGAATTTCCCCACTTTCAGCTTTGTCTGCTTGTGGTTCCAAGCAATTTTACTCAATGTTGCAGTTCCTGATCTTTCACAGAGGCTCTACAAGATTTTTAGGACTAATTTTTTTTACGAATTCTATAAAATTGTATACTTGCAGCTCTCCACAAAGGGGCCTGTGGGTGGCAGCAGCTCTGGGATCTCCAGGGTTTGCTGATGGGGACAATCCCTGCCTGTGGGGTCAGGGAACATCAGCCCCCTTTTGCTTCAGCATTTCAGGAAAGGCCAGCCCAGCTTCCTGAGAGCACCTCATTTATCCCCTCAAACAGGAAGAAACTTTGAGGGCAAGATTTTGAGTTGATTTCTAAAGGAATACTTTTGCTTTTCCTTTTTTTTTTTTTAGTTTTGGCCTCCATGAAATCAGAATTTCCCCTTCCATTGCTCAGTTAACAACCTCAATTTCTTTCCTGCGTGGGGAAGGGAACACCACGACCCAAACAGCTTTTCCAGCAGATGAAAGGCTCCAGGGAAGGAAGGAAGGGCAGTGATTTTCCTCAGGTCCTGCTCAGGCCTGAACTCCTGGCAGAGAACAAAGCCGCCCCTTCAGATTCCAATTCACACTTCAATTTCCCTGAACCTTGTAATACAAGGCATTACATCCTCCACGGCTTATCCTCAAATTGCTGGTAATTTCTGTGTTGAACAAGCACCCATTTGCAGGGCTTTTCGTGCCATTAGGAGCAGGAATATTCCAATTTGGAAGTGGAGGCTGATGGCTGGAGGGGCTGAATGCAGAACGTCTCAGAAATACAGAACACAGACCTTGGGGCTGAATGCTGTGGGTTTTTATAACACCCAGAGCTGGGAACCTGATGAAAATCTGCTTTTTTTTCATCCCTAACAGGGCAGGGGAAGAGGGTGAGCGGCCACCCCTGCGCTCTCCCAGCTCCCCAGCCGCTCTCAGAACAGAAAGCAGCAATAACATCCCACAGCACTCCCATTCTTTTCCCCCAGCATGTCAAGAATTATGGAGTATGACATTAAAATCCATCTCCTTCAAGCTCCCTGAACACGATATTTGAGTTGAGTTCCTCGGTGTTGGGACACGTGGGGTTTATCAGGTGTAATAAATGTCAGCCTCAGTGATGGGTGAGGATCAGCTCCTGTGAGAGCTGCTCCTGCTGCAGCTCAGCCCAGCTGGGCTCTGTCAGGATGGAGAGCAGGATCTTGATCCAGAAATCTCCCCTTGATCCAGAAATCTCCCCAATTCCATCATTCCCCCTGTGAATGTTTGCCCCCTGCTGCATTCCCACCCCATCCCTGTTTTTTGGATGCTCTCAAGTTCTCATTTTGCTGCTGCTCGCCACAGGAAGTGCCAGCCCAGCTCCTGCAGGTGAGGCTGCCTCGGCTCCTCCAGCACCATCCAAACCCTGTCTGGAACCTTCCCTTCCCTTCCTGGTGCTGTGTGAGCAGCTGAAAATAAAACCCCCAGCTGGTGCCAGCAGTGCCAAGCCCCAATTCAACTCTGAGTCTCCAGCTCCAGTTCAGCTCCGATTCAGCTCCAATTCAGCCCTGACTGAGCTCCAATTCATCCCCAATTCAACTCCGAGTCTCCAATTCAGCTCCAATTGAGCTTCAATTCAGCTCAGATTCAGCTCCAATTCAGCCCCAATTCAGCCCTGATTCAGCCCTGATTCAGCCCCGAGCAGCTCTCAGGCTGCTGTTCCAAGGTCAATGAGGCTGAAGCACATGCTTGACTTGCAGCTCGTGCTGAACTCCTTTGCCAGGCCCGGTGGATTTGGGAATTGCACTCCGGGAGTGCCAGGGGGGTCAGACCCCCCCAGCTGCTGTCACCACTGACAGAAAACTGAACTCTGAGCAGGGTTTGGTTCAGACACACGAGGGAGAGCTGGAATCACCCTCCCTGTGCCTCCCAGCACCGGGAGCTGCTCTGATGGAACAACGTGTCCATGCTGGAGAACTTCAAATTCCTGCTGCTTCCCAGCTGGATCCCCTGATCAGCACAGCAGGGAACAGAGCGAGACTCAGACAATGCAATCCCTGTCAGGGAGACAAACACCTCAGCAAAGGGGGGCAGATCTGTGTGGGGCTGGAGCCCTGAGCGTTTTGTCACTCGCTCGTGGGAGCAGCTCTGCAGAGCAGCACACGCTGCCGTGTTTCATGTTGGGAGCAGAGAACAGAGAGGAACCACAGCGGTGACAATCTCGTTATTAATAATGTACAAAGCCCTCCCTGATCAGCTCAGACGGCCTGACAGAGACAGAGGCATCCCCAGGCTTTGTTCCGAGGCACCACAAAGTGGAGAGGGTTTCATCTCACTGCTGAACGCCAGCTGATCCTAAAGAGCCTTGGGAGCGCTGCTGGGGCCGCGCCTGTGACAGGGACAGGCTGCTGGGCAGGAATCCTCACCCAGCCCATCCTGACAAGCCGCTCCCATCCATCCATCCCTCCCTCCCTCCATCCATCCCTCCATCCATCCATCCCTCATTTACCCCATCCCAGAACCACCCCTGGGAGGCAACTGATCCTAAAGAGCCTTGGGAATGCTGTGCCTCTGACAGGGACAGAGTGCTGTGCAGGAACCCTCACCCCAGACACTCACAGAGCTCAGTCCCAGGAGCTGACACCAAGAATTCATCCCTGTCCATCCCAATGAGCTGCTCCCATCCATCAATCCCTCATTTACCCCATCTCAGAACTGCCCCTTGATGGAAACTGATCCTAAAGAGCCTTGGGAACGCTGCTGGGGCCGTGCCTGTGACAAGGACAGGGTGCTGAGCAGGAATCCTCACCCCAGACACTCACAGAGCTCAGCCCCAGGAGCTGACACTGAGAACTCATCCCAGTCCATCCCTTGAGCTGCTCCCATCCATCCCTCATTTACCCCAGAACTGCCCCTGGATACAAACCTGCTCCCCTCCACCTCAAACTGTTCCTCTGAGCAATTCCAACACTGGGAGGCACCTCTGGATGTGCCAGCCCCCCCTCAGACCCCGCGGAACGCCTCGAGTGCAGCAAACAGCCCCAGCTCCCACCCTCTGCTCCTCTGTGAGGAAAAGCTCGGGAAGAGCTGGAATTATTCAGCAGCCCTGCTCCAGTGCCCTGTGAACAACATCCTTTTCATATCTGCGGGATGATAAAATCACTCGTTACTTCAGTGCTGCTTGAGTCATCCTCTGGCAGCATTATTAACCCCTGCTCGGGGACTCGGGGCCCTTTTGTTCCAAGACTTGGAGATTTATTTGTCAAGTCTGACAGCTCTGATCTCGTCTTGCAGGGAACAGCAGGGCCTGAGCGGGGATTTATGAAATCACGAGCAGCAGGAAATCGCCAAAATCACGGCGAGGGTTGATTTGGAAACGAGGAGAAGATAAACAACGTGGAGATAAAAATCTGCATTTCCATGAAAAAAGACTCACGGAAAAGATCTGAAAGCATCAAGGAACAGGGCAGTGACAGATCTCACGTGTGCTTGACGTGTGGTTTGCAGATTTTCAAGAAGATATAAAAACATTTCGACTCCATCCAGACATCTTTCACTCTGGATCTTGAGAAATCAACAGGTACAGACGAGACACATTCCGGGTGAAAATGAGATCGTCTGTGCTCTGTCCCAGGTGCTGAAATGAGTGGCGTTACCTTGGGCTGAACTCAAGCGCACGAGGTGAAGAAACAATGATGTGATTAATGTTATCAGGCCTCATCAGGGCACTGCTAGGACATTTTTAATTAATTTTCCTCATCGCAAAACTCCATCGTCCCCTGTGAGAAACACAAGCCATGGGCACAGGCAGCACCATCAGGATCTCATCAAACGCAAATAAACCAATTGATCAGAGCCGGCCCAGCCCAAACCCCAGGAGTGTCACGCTCTGGATTCCCTCAGCCAGCATTTAGGTGATGTTGGCTTGGGGATTTGAGTAGAAACCATCAATCCCAGCATTTGGGGGATGTTGGGTCGGGAATTTGAGTAGAAGCCCTAAATCCCAGAATTTGGGAGACGTTGGCTTGGGAATTTGAGTAGAAACCCTAAATCATCCCAAATCCCAGGGGTGTCACACTCTGGGTGCCCTCAGCCAGAATTTAGGTGATGTTGGGCTGGGTATTTGGATAGAAACCCTAAATCCCAGCATTTAGGGACTCTGGGCTGGGTATTTGGATAGAAACCCTAAATCCCAGCATTTAGGGACAGTGGGTTGGGAATTTGGATAGAAACCCTAAATCCCAGCATTTAGGGACATTGGGCTGGGTATTTGGATAGAAACCCTAAATCCCAGCATTTAGGGACGTTGGGTTGGGTATTTGGATAGAAACCCTAAATCCCAGCATTTAGGGACAGTAGGTTGGGTATTTGGATAGAAACCCTAAATCCCAGCATTTAGGGACGTTGGGTTGGGTATTTGAGCACAAACCATCTATCACACCAGCCCAGAAATCACAGCCAGACCTCTCTGGTGGGAGTTTCACATCTTATTTAAGTCAGGAACCAAATACACAAATCTTGGGATTTATGGGCATCCAGAACTGGCTCTAGCACTAGGCTGGACATTAAACTTTACTCTGGGTTTATTCTGGGTTTCTTATTGAATTTTCCCCTCCATTTTTGACCATTCCACTGTAATTCTGCCCCAATTCCCTCCAGTTCTGCCCCAATTCCACCCCAATTTTCCCCCCAATAATTTTTCACCATTCCACCCCGATTTCACCCCAGTTTTGCTCCCCTTACTCTGAGTTTACTCCAGTTTTTCTATGGGATTTTTCCCTCCAATTTTGACCATTCCACCCCAGTTTCCCCCAAATTCTTTCCCCCATCCCCTCCTGAGCCCTGTCCCAGTGCCCAGCCTGAGCCAGCTCAACTGGGCCAGACCTTGCCAGACCCAGCCCAGCTGGGCCAGACCCTGCCAGACCTCGGGGTCCCCCTGGACACCCCCAGCCCCACCAGGAGCTGCGAGGAGAATAAATCAGCACCGGTGAATTTCCCCTTCGCCATCACCCTCCATCAGGCAGGGATTTAGCGAAGAGTTGATAAAAAGTGCTGAAAAACCACCCAGGCTGGGCTTTTAATTTGGTAAATTAATAAATTCAGTTGGGATTAAACAATCCTGGGGATGGATCTGCAGGCAGAACTCCCTGAAACAGCCTCAGACAGAGCTCCAACCTCCCCTTCCAGCACTAAAAAGAGACTGAAAACCCTGGAGTTCAAAACTCAGCCCTTTTTATGGTTTTATCGAGTCTTAACTACACAAACAAGGGACGTGTGTCTTACGGGGAGAAGCAGCAGTGCAATAATAGCCCCAGATCTGGTGGAATTTACTGTTAATTAGGCCAAGCTGAGCCCCAAAAGGCACATTCTGTCTCGTTTTTTGAGGGCTAATTAAGAATAATATCGAGGGGAAAAAAATCCCCACGAAATCTGAATTAAGCAGCTCGGGCAGGAGAAGGGGCTCTGCTGCAGGGGCTCTTACAGGGCTGAGAGGATTTTCCATTCTGGCCACCTCCCCCTCGATCTGGTTTTTAACTAAAGCACACTGGATGGTGAATATTTAATCAATTTTCCTTATGGTAGTGTAAAACCTGGCCATAAAATGAAGAAAAAGAGGAAAAAAGGATGCTCAGAGGTTGGATTTTCCAAGTGTTCTCTGGTCAGGGGTTCATTTCAGGAGAACTCAGAACCAGCTTTGAAAAAAACCAAATTAAAACCCCAAAAAAGCCCAATCAAGCAACAATTCCTTGTCAGGAACATCTGATATTCCCAAAGTCTGGGGTTTGCAATGAGGAGTTTTGGAGCAGCCTCTGGGGTTTGCAAGGAGTGGGTTTAAGAACAGATTAAATCCCTATTTTCCCTGGAATTAAACACCACATCCACAGCGGGCAGAAATTGTTTTAGTGCAAAAATCCCATTTGGAATTCCAGGGTGGAGGTGGCAACTCCTTGTGGGGCTGTGGGAGAATTTCTCCATCAGGAAGAGGCCAAAGGAGGGACCAGCAGCAAGATTATCCTTTATCCAAAACTATCCAAGGGATTTCCATGGCTCATGGGCATCCCCAGCGCAGGGAAGAGCTCCCACGCCCCTCCAAGCAGAGACGGAAGATTCCCTGGCTGGAATTGCGTAACCAGGATGCAGCAAAGCCTTGGAAAACTCCACTGCCTGTTCTGGGCTCTGCTCTGGGCTCGCTGGCATAAATTAAACTGTGGAGGCTTCAAGGAGAACTTTCCATTGCCCACGTGCTCCCCTGTTGTGCTCACAATGCCCAACACAACTGCCGAGCACCGAAGGGAAAAGGGATGAAAGGAGCGGAATGAGGAACAAAACCTGCTCAGCAACCTTTAATGAGGCCCTGCTGGTCCCTGGCTGCAGCTTCCCAGAGCCAGGCAGAGAAATTCCACTAATTACAATAAAAATCCTCCCGTACAAACCGGATCAAGCCTGGTTTTTAAGGGGACAATGGACTGTTCCTTTTGCGATGTCAAAGAGTGACTGAGTAACAAATCTCATCTTTCTCATTTTTAGCCCATTTCCATTTGAAACTCTGGATTTTAAATTGGTTTTGTTTGGAATAGACACAGTCTTCCTGTTTTCTGATCCTTCGTGGCTCAGGAATGGGAATTTTCACCTGAGCACAGCTCCCTGACTGGCAGTGGCGCTGTCTGAGTGAGAAAATTGCTTTTTGAAGGAAAAAGCCATCAAATAGGCCAAAGAGGAGCCTGATGGTGGCTCCTGGCTGTGTCTGGATAACCTTGCCCCAACCTGCTGGGCAGGAGCTTTGTGTTCCAGAGTCAGGAGAGGAGCTGGGGGTGTCAAATCTCATCAAAACTCAAAGTGTCCCCGTGTCCCCTGTGCTTTGGGGCCACTGACCCTGAGCCTGCTGCAATTCCTGCCTGAAAACACCGATTCCATGGAGCTGCAGCCCCCGGGGCAGGGACTTGCTCTGCTCTCCCCTCCCTGTGGGAGCTGCAGCTGAACCCGGGCTAGGGTTGGGGTTAATAAAACATGAACTGAGCTGGGGGAACAGGGGTTATTCCAGGGGAGGAGTAAATTCCGGGATAAATTCACCTTGTCCCTGGAGCTGCAGGACAAGATCCCAACCCCTGGAGCTGCAGGACAAGATCCCAGCCCCTGAAGTTGCAGGACAACATCCCAACCCCTGGAGCTGCAGGACACGATCCCAAACCCTGGAGCTGCAGGAGACGATCCCAAACCCTGGAGCTGCAGGAGACGATCCCAAACCCTGGAGCTGCAGGAGACGATCCCAAACCCTGGAGCTGCAGGAAAACATCCCAGCCCCTGGAGCTGCAGGAGAACATCCCAGCCCCTGGAGCTGCAGGAGAACATCCCAGCCCCTGGAGCTGCAGGAGACGATCCCAAACCCTGGAGCTGCAGGACAACATCCCAGCCCCTGGAGCTGCAGCAGTGTCCCAACCCCAGGAGCTGCAGGAGAATGTCCCAGCCCCTGGAACTGCAGCAATGTCCCAACTCCTGGAGCTGCACCACCTCAAACCTTGTTCCCCCATTTCCCTGTCCCCTGGACAGCCGTCACACTCCCAGCACTTTTTATCTGCTGTTAAAAGCAACATAAAACTTTTATCTCTTCCTCTGTAGCGACATAAACAGGGAAAGCAAAACACGGCTGCCCTGGGGAGAATTGGGACAGCCTGGCCCTGTTTGAGTCCTAAAACTCCTCTTTTATGGCCCCTGCATTGTCCCTGTGAAATATCACCTGTGCTGGTGGCAATAAACCCCCCCTGCTGCCGGGCCAGCGCTCGGGAGCTGTTCAGGGACAGGGACAGGGCAAGGATGACAGCGGCACGCAGGAATCGCTGCCTTCAATATTCATTAGTGCCAAACCGAGGCACATCGGGGTGATTTTCACTGCCTCCACACCAACCCTGACGCACCTGGAATGAAACCACCCGGCTCTGGGGCTGCTGCAGCTCCAGCTGGGGCTGGGATGGCCCCAAACCCTGCGGGTCCGGGGCAGCGCCAGCCCCGCTCGGCACAGCTCAGATCCCAGAGGGGAAAATGAGCAGCGGAGTTTAGCCTGGCACCGAAAGTTGCTAAAATGATAATTACAGGAAACAAAAATCCCACTGCCTCTCGGAGGAACAGATGATTCAGCCACATTTAGCTGGTTTGGGGGAAAATACCGGCTGGTAGGGTCCCGTTCCCAGCAAGGCTCGCATTCCCAGCGGTGGCACCTCCAGTTTGCCCAGTTCAGCCGCTCCCAGTTCCTCCAACCCATCCCTGGGAGCCTCCCTCCCTCAGGATCATCCCCTCCACCCCACGGAACCCCAAACCTGCCTCAGGTGAGCTCCCAGGCAGAGCCACGGAATAACAATTAACGCGGTAATGACCCCGAGCCAGGAGGCCACGGGAAAACAATTAGCAGGATAATGACCCCGAGCCAGGAGGCCACGGAATAACAATTAGCAGGATAATGACCCCGAGCCGGCGGCCCAGCCCCACCAAAGGCAATAATCCCGTTTCGGGAGAGCCGAAATGCTCCCTGCAGGGTTTTGACTGATGGCACCGTAATTTGCTGTCACCTCCACGTTTCCCACTTCACTCCGCTCATGGCTTTCCAAATTACACCGGAATTGTGTTGTTTGCACTTTTAATCTTGTAAAAAAACCTCTCCGGCAGCCGCACACATTCCATGGGGGAGGATTCCTAATTTATGTAAAGTATTACAGAAAATGATCTATATGACAGTTTGGTGTAAAATGCTAAATGCAAGTCATTACTCACTGAAGATAATTTGAGAGTATTGTGTCAGGGGAGGCATTAGATTGCAGAGGATAAAAAGTTGGAATAGGTATTCACATATTTATCCACATTTGCATAATCAACTGCAGGAGGTGGTGGCTGCTCTCCCGGGCCCAACTAACGCACAATGAGCTCAACGACACGAGGGAAACTTTCCATTCTTCTCCAAACTATCCACACAATTCCTGTTTTGGGGTGATTTTTTTGGTCTTCCAAAGGCAGCTGTAGTTCCTATCCCAGAAAAAACCCTATTCCTGGATTCTGGGGGAGTTTGGAAGCATTTCCTGTCCCAGAACAAAGCCCATTCCTGGGTTCTGGTGGGATTTGGAAGCATTTCCTGTCCCAGAACAAAGCCCATTCCTGGGTTCTGGGGGAGTTTGGAAGCATTTCCTGTCCCAGAACAAAGCCCATTCCTGGGTTTGGGTGGGGTTTGGAAGCATTTCCTGTCCCAGAACAAAGCTCATTCCTGGGTTCTGGGGGAGTTTGGAAGCATTTCCTGTCCCAGAACAAAGCCCATTCCTGGGTTTGGGTGGGGTTTGGAAGCAGTTCCTGTCCCAGAACAAAGCCCATTCCTGGGTTCTGGTGGGATTTGGAAGCATTTCCTGTCCCAGAACAAAGCCCATTCCTGGGTTTGGGTGGGGTTTGGAAGCAGCCAGAGCTGGTCCCAGCTGGCTGAGGGGACAGGGACACTGCAGGGGTGGTTTGGTACCTGCTCAATTAAAGCACTCATTGATTGCTCCAGCTCTGCAGTGGGAGGATTTATCTCTCATTCTCTCACGGGGAAAGGGCTCCCACATCTCCCAGCAGTGGTGGTACAGGAAAACTGAACAATCCTCGTTTATCCCTGGATTTCAGAGCTGTTCCCTGCTGACAGCACCCAGGGGCTCTGCTGAGGTGTCAGGGAGCAGCTCCAGCAGCTCCAGCAGCTCCAGCAGCTCCAGTCTGCCTTCCCCTGCCAGCTGGAAACCTCAGCCCGCTCCTCTTCAAGGCACAGCCATTGATTTTGTACTGCAGAGAGCGATGCTGGAAATTACACCTGTCTCACTGGAAACTACACCCATCCCGCTGGAAATTACACCTGTCCTGCTGGAAACTACACCCATCCCGCTGGAAATTACACCTGTCCTGCTGGAAACTACACCCATCCCGCTGGAAATTACACCTGTCCCGCTGGAAATTATTCCTTTTTCCCCTCAGACTCACGCAGCAACCAGAGAGCATTCACTGCATCCCAAAAGTTCCATTCCCTGCATCCCAAAAATTTCATTCACTGCATCCCAAAAGTTCCATTCCCTTCATCCCAAAAGTTCCATTCCCTGCATCCCAAAGCACTCCCAGCCTGCCTGCAGAGTTGGATTTCCACCAGAGAACATCAGCGTTTAAGGCAGAACAGCTCCTGACGAGGCAGCTGGAAAAGCCTCTGCCCCTCAGCAGCTTTGGGGTGATTTCCCTGGAATTAGTGACCCCGTCAGAGCTGCAGGAGCTCCCACAGAGCCAGAGGAGCTGCCTGGCCCTTCCCTCTGCCCTGATTCTCCTGATTCCAGCTCCCACTGATGCTGTAGGATTTCAGCTTTTCTATTTTCCATGTATTTGCAACCCTGCAGTTCTTTATTGCAGAACTCCAAACTCCATCTCCAGTGGCAGCTGCTGCTCTCCCATTGGGGGCAGACGCAGCAATTCCTGTCCAGGCCTGGCACTCAAGGACACCTGAGTGTCCCAGGCCCTGAGAAATGGAAACAAAAGTGACTTGGGGGGAGCAAATTTGGGGTAAATGGCTTCATTAGCTGGAGCTGTAATTGGGAGATGAACGCCCAATGTGCAAATGGACCAAACTCATAAAAGTGAAAACTTGTGACCCATTGTCCATTTTTGGGTGTAGCCCCTGAGGGGGCTTTGTCTGCCCTAAATGTACCTGGAGGCCCTTCAATAAACAAAATAAATATAATAAATATAATAAATATAATAAATATAATAAATATAATAAATATAACTGCTTTTTATTCCCTGAATTTTGCTCTGTTTTTAGGTAGCCGAAAAAGGCACCACCACAGCCTGCCGGTTTCCCCTCCTTGCACTCAGAACTGTTTTTTTTCCATCATTCCCTCTCCTGTGGCCCCCGTGCCACCTGCAGCAGGTGCAGCTCCCTGTCCAGGAGGGTTTTACCCTCCCTGCTCCCTTCTGTTCCCGATTATCCCAGATCCACATGAACCCTCTCCCAGACAGATAAGCAGCTCCCTGTTGCTCAGACAAATTCAGTTTAATTCACGTTGCAGAGCTCCTGCTGTGCCACATTCCTGTCCCTGCTTCTCCATTCTCATCCTTAAATTCAGGACCTTAATTTGGGGTTGGGAAGGGCCCAGGGGCTGCTGTGCTTCCAGGACAGCAGGATCCCTCTGCCAGGGATGAGGGAACATCCAGAAGGACAAGGGAGCCCTGAGCCCTCAGGGACCTCAGGTGGGTGACACCTTTGGTGTGTGACAGTTTTGGTGTGTGACACCTTTGGTGTGTGACACCTTTGGTGTCCCAGCATTTCCACCCCAAGCTCAACAATCCCCTTGAGAGGACTCAAAAACATTCCTGAAGGAAAATCACTTGCTCCAGAAGGGCAGGAAAGGGCCAAACACCCCAGCCTGAGCTGAGTCCCTGCAGTGTCCCCTCCTGAGCCCCATGGGGCCTCCAGCACTCCTGGAATTCCACAGGGATCATTCCACAGGGATCATTCCACAGGGATCATTCCACAGGGATCATTCCCCACCTTCAGAGCACCCCCTTGTCCCCTCCTGAGCCTGAACACTCCCTGGAATTCCAGAGGGATCATTCCACAGGGATCATTCCACACCTGCAAAGCACCCCCGTGTCCTCCCTTGAGCTCCAGCACCCCTGGAATTCCATAGGGATCATTCCTCACCTACAGAGCACCCCCCTGTCCCTCTCTGAGCCCCATGGGGCCTCCAGCACATCATGGAATTCCACAGGGATCATTCCACAGGAATCATTCCACAGGGACCATTCCAACCTGCAGAGCCTCCCTGCCAGCCTTCCCCAACCTCTCCCAAGCCCACGTCCACGCTCTGCTTTTCCCACCCCTTACCAGGTGGTCATTTTTAAATTTTTCAAACTTTTAATATTTTTTTTTTGTTTAATTTTTTAATTAACAAAGGGGGAAAGCAGCACTGCTTTGGATATCCCGGAGCCCTCACAGGCTCCTCCCCGAGGAGGGAGATCCAGCTTCCCCAGGGGCCCTGGGGGAAGGAGATCCAGCCCCAGTTTGGTTTTCCTGGCGCTGTCCCTGTCCCCTGGCACAG
>JAVTVJ010011986.1:224324-277322 GCA_034509425.1 Eopsaltria australis | reverse complement strand
CTCCTCTCCTCTCCTCTCCTCTCCTCTCCTCTCCTCTCCTCTCTCCCAGAGCCCAGCAGAGCTCCTGCCATTCCCCGCCCCGCACACCTCGGGTCTGGACACGGAGCGGGCGGGGGCCGCTTTATTCCACCTTTCCCTGCCCCCGGCTCCTGCGGCTCTGCCTGGAGCAGCTGCTGCTCCCTCCTGCTGCAGCCCAGCCCGGGGGCACAGCCCGGGGACCCGGACACCTCCTGCCTCTGCTGGCCCAGCCCCACGGGGCTCCACGAACCCCCCAGCCCGAAGGAGCTGCCTGGGGAGCAGCTGGAGCCCGATGGTTTTGCCGGAGAAACCTCCTGGCAGAGAGGAGGGAGAGCTGCAGCTCCCCGGGGCCAGGAATGATTTATTCCGCCCCGCTCCTGCCCTGCTCGAGCATCCCTCGGCTCCCTCATCCTCCCAGCGCTCCTGGTGGGAGCTCCCAGCTCCTCCCAGCGCTCCTGGTGGGAGCTCCCTGCAGGGACGGGAGGCTCGGGCACATCTGGCTCAGGAGCCAAATTGCCCCGGTGTCATTTGGAGGCAGCAAATCCGTGTTTAGCAGGGCTGGTCCATCCTCTGGAGCTGTCCCTGCCCCTCCTGTGAGGCTGGAGAGGGATGAGGGCAAGGAGCAGCACCCAGGGGGTGCCCCCGGGTGATGCTTTGGGGTGGTGGTGGCACCTTCCATGGGTTTCACTTGCAGATCATTTCTACAGTGGGCGTCAGCAGGAGCCAAACTCTGCTCACCTGGAGGGGCAAGGGATTGAAGGGACCTCAGTGCCTGGCTGGGAGGGTTTGTTCAGCCACCTCAGGTGGGAATTTGCCTGTTTTTCCCTGTTCTTGCACCCGTCTGGGCTGTAACCGCAGGGATTCACTCCAGGTCACACCCAGGCCTTGTGCTTGGGGTGACAAAGGGATGTGAGTCCCCCTGCCTGTCCTGAGGCCTTTCCCATGGCAGGTGCTGCCTCCCCATCCCCTTCACCTGCAAACCCCCCTTGCTGCTGTGCAGCAGGACCAGGGCAGGGCCCACAGAGATGAGTGGGGCCTGCAGAGCGAGTTTGGGAAATCTGGAGATCCCAGAGATGCAACCAAACCTCCTGAGCCAGGAACAGCACAGGGAACCCCTCGGCAACAGGCAGGGAATGGTGCAGGAGCAATGTGGAGCTTCTCCTGCCCATCCATGCCAGCTCCCACCTTTCCCCTGCTCCCAGCAGTGTCTCCTGCCCTGCCCTCTGTGGCACTGGAACCGGAGTGCTCCGGGCACCAAATCCCTGCCAAACTCCACCCTCACTGCCCACACCATGCTCCAGCTCCAGCACGCTGCCACGCTGCCTCCATCCTATCCTCAGCCCCTTCCCGAGGCTCTGGAGCTAAACCCGATTGGTTTGGAGCTGGATCTAGGGCAGGACCAGGGCAGGACATTGCTGTGCTCCAGCAGGGGCATCCTGGCTCCTCGTTCTGGGGAGTGATGGGACCCCTGGGCCATATTTATATATATTTCTATTTCTATTTCTATTTCTATTTCTATTTCTATTTCTATTTCTATTTCTATTTCTGTTTATATTATTTTCATGGAATATATAAAATATATTTCTTATAGATAGCAATAGGTTAAATAAATATATAAATATAGATATAGATATAGATAGAGATATATAGATATATAGATATATAGATATATAAATATATAGATATATAGATATATAGATATATATAGATAGAGATAGATAGATATATAGACATAGATAGAGAGATAGAGATATATGGAATGAAAAATGGTGTTCGTGCCTGTGGCTGCACCACAGCCGGCACAGAAAGCCCCATAGGTGTCACCAAGGCAGGTGTCACATCCGTCCAGTGCACACCTGGGTGAACGCCCGTCCCCGTGTCCCCTTCAGCTGGGAGCAGAGGTGACAGGAGCACTGAAAAGAGCATTTCTCTAGGGATGAAGGGCTGGGGATTCCGGGGGCCTCCCACCCACACCATGTCATGAGTGATGTGGTTTTAGGAGGGTCCTTGGGGTTGTCACGTCCCTCACCCGGCCGGGACCCCTGGAGAACTCTCCCTCCTTGCTGAGGAGCCAAAGAGGGAGGAATAAAACCTCGAATGTGTCCCTTGATCGATTTAGCACCAGCAGCAAAGGCGAGCCCATCACTGCTCCGCTGCCCCGCTGCATCCCACAGCCTCTCCCCCGCTCTGCCCCCATTTCCCGGGACCTCGGCACACCTTGGAGCGCCCCAGCTGGATCCGCACATCTCCGAGCCCCTGAAAAGCCTCTCTATGCCTTTGTTGGAGGCTGTGAAAGCGGCTTTTTTACTCCTTAACATCTGTGACTCGCCGGAGTCCGGCGGCTGCGGAAGGGAAAATTAATCCTTTGTTGCTCCTCCGCCGTTTCTTTGCCGGGTTTGGGGTGGAAGAAAATCAGCTCGTTTTTCTTGGTGCCCTTCCTGTTTACGGCCACGCCGGGGGCTCCTCACGAGAGCCCGGGCGCTGCTCGGACTCGGTAATTACAGCTCAGCCCCGGCAGGGAGGGGACAGGGGCTGTGAGGAGGGGACAGGGGCTTGGGGAGAGGGGACAGGGATTTGGGGAGAGGGGACTGGGGCTGGGAGGAGGGGACAGGGGCTGGGAGGAGGGGACAGGGGCTTGGGGAGAGTACAGGGGCTGTGGAGAGGGGGCAGGGGTTTGGGGAGAGGGGACAGGGATTTGGGGACAGGGGACAAGGGTTCTGGGGACAGGACAGGGGCTTGGGAAGCGGACAGGGGTTTGGGGAGGGGACACGAGCTGTGGGAAGGGACAGGGGCAGTGGGGAGGGACCAGCCGGGGTCAGAGTGGGAGGGGTTCAGAGCGAGCCCCCCCACCCCAGACTCCTCCCTGTCCTTGAGTATCGTTACAATGCCCACACTCATTGGATTTTAAGTTTGGGGTGCCCTGATGGTTTTTGGGGATGCTGCGCCCGTGTCCCGCCTCCAGGCTCGGGTGGGTGTGGGGTGGGGGCATCACACGGCACAGGTGACGTTTGGGACACCTTTTGCCCCGTGTTTATTTCGAAGAATTCCCCCTGCTGGGATTCTGGCTGGAAAACCAAACCTGTGATTCTAAACTCTAAGGTGTCTCCCAAAATTAAAGGTTTTAATGGAAAACCACTTCAAGGAGCCTATTCCAGCCTCCACTTCGGTGCTCTCCCGCCCTTACCGGGGCTCAGGAGGCGGAGCACGGGCACGGCGAGGCCGAAGCTGCAGCTCCGCTGCCCCTGGAGGATTTCCCGGCGTGCCCGGAGTGGCGGAGCCCGCCCGGGCCGGGGGACAGCGGGAGGGTGTTCGGGAAGAGGCACATCCAGGGCTGAGGGCAGGGGAACGGGGTTTGCTCCGGCTGGGGAGCAGGAGCGGCGGGATGGAGGCTCCGGCTGAGTGTCCGTGGGATGCTGGAGCGCTGTGCTCGTGAAAGGATCCCACCCGCTGCCCCAGCACTGGAGCCTCTGAAATCAAGGACATGGAGCTGCTGCAGAGAGTCCAGCGGAATCCACAGAGCTGCTCCAGGGCTGGAGCCCCTCTGGAGCCAGGCTGGGAGAGCTGGGGGTGCTCCCCTGGAGAGGAGAAGGCTCCAGGGAGAGCTCAGAGCCCCTTGCAGGGCCTGAAGGGGCTCCAGGAGCGCTGCAGAGGGACTGGGGACAAGGCCTGGAGGGACAGGAGGCAGGGAATGGCTTCCCAGTGGCAGAGGGCAGGGATGGATGGGAGATTGGGAAGGAATTGTTCCCTGGGAGGCTGGGGAGGGGCTGGGATGGAATTGCCAGATTTGCTGTTTGGGCCCCTGGATCCCTGGCAGTGGCCAAGGCCAGGCTGGACATTGGGGCTGGGAGCAGCCTGGGACAGTGGCAGGTGTCCCTGCCATGGCAGGGGTGGGATGAAATGATCTTTAAGGTCTCTTCCCAATCCAAACCATTCCATGATATAAGATGGGGAAATCTGGGGGATTCAGAGCGCTCAGGAGGGAGGTGGCAGCGTTAAGGAAGGGAAAAAGAGCAAAAATTAAAAAAAAAAAAATTAAAAACACCCCCACCTTTAATTACCTGAACTGCCCAGGGAAGGGATGTGCCCCAAAGCAGAACAGCACCAGCTGAAACTTTCCTTGGACTTTTATAGTTATAGAATAGAAAAGAAATCCTCGGTTCACGTTACAAAGACGGGCTCATAGAAAACCAAGCCAACGGAACAGAAACACCCAAGGTCCTGGAGCGCCGTGCCCGGCTCCTGTGGAGCCCAGGGGAGGGAGGCTCTTCCCAAGAGCTTTAATGCCAGTGAGCTCTTCCTGCTGCTTCCTGCTGGGTTTGGGAAGGGTTGGGAGCAGGGGAGTGTCTGCCTGTCCATCCCATCCCATCCCATCCCATCCCATCCCATCCCATCCCATCCCAGAGCAGGTCGGTGGAACATCCTTGGTCCTGAAAAGGAAAATAAACTCCAAAGATGCTGCTGGCCCCAGGGCTTGGGGATGGGGATGTGTTCTGGGGGGTGAGGGGGATACACTGCCTGAAAAAACACCATTTTCCTTGGAAAAAAGAAGGGGAAAGAGTGGAAAAATTATTGCCTGCAGAGTTCAGCTTGGCTGGAGGTGGCGGGGGGCTGTGGGGGGCTCTGCCCATCCCAGCTCCGGGCAGTGGCACTTCCACATCTCCCTGTTGGGAAGGGCCAAAAAACCATTCCAGGGTGCGAAAAATTCCCCTGGCACTGGAGGAGAAACACCTGGGAGGTGAAATCCATCCGAAATCCCCAGGGGTGCAGGGCGGATTTCAGGCCAGATCCAGAGATCCTGCAGGAGCCGCATCCCACAAAAAGGAGACCGAGGAGGTGGTGGGACGCTTCAGGAAACTCCTTGTTTTCCTTCCAGTTTCTTCCGAGGCTTTTCCTTCCCAGCTGATCTTCCTTCTGCAAAGCAATCCCTGCCCAACCCATCTCACACCCCCTCAAAAATCCTCCCCTCGTGCCGGTGTCCCTGTGCCGCTGGAGCTCACGGATGGATTTGGCACCGAGCCCCCCCTGGATGAAGGGACCAGGGGAGGCACCCCCAGCCCTGGGTGAGGTTTTGGGGGGCTCTGGGGGGGTCCCAGCGATGCTGAAGGCACGGTGTCAGCCTTGGGGGGGCCCGGCTCAGCCAGAGTCTACTCAGGCACTTTAAATTAAATAAAAACCCAAGGAGATGATTAAAAAAAAATCCCAAAGGAACCCAAAACATTCATCAGATTCGTTCGAGCAGCCGGGAAGGGGCTGTGCCGGGGCAGCATCACTGTTCCCAGGTCAGAGCAAGGCCCCCAAAATGTGGGAGGGAGGGGGGGTGCAGGGCGATTTCAGGGTCCTGTGTGTCCCCCCATGTCCCCAAATCTGGGGGTCGAGGCGATGCTGATGGATGGATCCAACACCTCGGAGCATCCCAGCCTGAGCCCCTTCACTGCTGCTTCATCCGAGTGTGGGGGGCTGGAAAATTCCTGCTGGGAGCAAATTCCACATTTTTGGAGCCAGTCTGACCCCCAGATCCAGAGTTCCAGGAAATTGTCCCAACCCCATGAAGGCCAGCGCTGCTCTCTGTGCCCGGCTGTCCCCAAGGCCGTGCCTGTCCCTGTCCCTGTCCCAGTCTGCTCCAAACCAGTCCCACTCCGGGTTCCTGCTGCTCCAAGGAAAAGCCGGGCTGGGAGAAACAGAAGCAATCGGTGTCCTGTGAGCGCTGCCAGCTCCCCGCGTGTCCCCTTGTCCCCACGGCGGGGAGGGTGGGAGCCCGGGGGGTGGCACAGCCCCACGTCCGGCGGGGTTTGGGCTCGAAGGCTCCGTGGGATGGACGAGCAGCTCCCGGCGCAGTTTTTGGGATGTTCCGGGGTGCAGGAGGCAGGAGGGGACGGGGGGCTCGCCGTGGTGTCCCCCCCTCGCCGGGGGTGCTGCCATCGGGGGGTGGTGGCTCCGGGGGCTCCTGGCACCGCTGGCTCCCGCTTATCCGGAGCTGGAAAAGAGGGAGAGGGGGGTGGGAGAGACCCCAAAACTTGTCCCCACATGGGGACAAAGGGTCACGGCCAGCGGGGGGACAGGGACCTGCGGGGGGGCCCTCATGGGGTCACTGCTCTCCTTCCATGCCCCAAAAATGTCAGAGAGTGGCTGGGGCCAGGCTGGGGACCAGGGCTGGTGTCCCCTCACGTGGGGACATGGTGTTCCTGGGGCTCGTTCCTCTCTCTTCTTGTTGTGTTCATTATTATTATTATTATTATTATTATTATTATTGTTGTTGTTTTGTTGTTATTGTTATTATTAATGTTATTATTGTCATTGTCATGGTCATTGTCATTGTCATTGTCATGGTCATTGTCATTGCTATCATTGTTATTATGAATAATTTTATTGTTTTTATTATTAATAAGAATGCAGTTGCTACAACTACTATTGCTATTACTATTATTATTGTTATTATATTTTTAAATTTCAATTAATAAATGGTTGTTACCCCACAGGTTTTCCCTATTATTACTGTTGTTATTGTTATTATTATTATTCTTAATAATAATAATAATAATAATAATAATAATAATAATACAGTGCCTCCTATAACTATTACTACTACTATTACTATCACTATTACTCTTGTTATTATATTTTTTAAAAGTTTCGATTATTTAACTGTTGTTACCCCACAAGTTCTCCCTATTATTGTTATTGCTATTAGTATTTTTATTAATAATAATATCGCTCCTCCTACAACTATTACTGCTATTGCTATTATGTATTTTAAAAGTTCAATCATTAAGTTGTTGTCGCCTCACAGGTTTTCCCTATTATTGTTGTTGTTATTGTTATTATAATTAATAATAATTAATAAAAATTAATTAATAATTATCATTTATTAATAATTAATTAATAGCTATTAATAATCATACAGCTCCTCCTACTATTACTGCTATCACTATTATTCTTATTATTATCCTTTACTTAATTATTAAACCGTTGTTACCCCACAAATTTCCCTATTATTATTATTATAATTGTTGTTATTGTTATTATTATTAATAATAATACAGTTGCTACTACAACAAGTACCACTGCTACTATTGCTGTTGCAATTATTCTTGTTATTATATTTCTTAATTTCAATTGATAAGCCATTGTTACTCCACAGGTTTTCCTTATTATTATTGTTGTTATTTTTATTGCTACTACTAATAATACTACTAATAATATTAGCTGCTACTAGTACTATTACTATTATTATTGCTATTATATTTTACTTCAATTATTAAACTCTTGTTACCCCATGAGATCTCGCTATTATTGTTGTTGTTATTTTTATTATTATTAATAATAATACAGTTACTACTACAACTATTACCACTATTGCTACTACTATTACTATTATTCTTATTATATTTTTCTTAATTGCAATTATTAAAGCGTTGTTATATCACAGGTTTTCCTTATTATTGTTGTTGTTATTGCTAATAATAATAATAATAATAATAATGATAATAATAACAACAGCAGCAATGCTGTTACTGCATCTATTATTCCTGGAATTATTCCCGGACCTCCCTGCACCACTGCTCATTTAATCACAGCTAATTAGAAACTGCAGAATGAGCTTTAATTGCTGGGGCCACAGCCCTGGTGGCCCTGGGGACATGGGTGACCCTGGGGACGTGGGTGACCCTGGGGAAAATGCTGACCCTGGGGACAATGCCGGCCCCGGGGACATGGGTGACCCTGGGGACACTGCTGGCCCTGGGGACAATGCTGGCCTTGGGGACAATGCTGGCCTTGGGGACAAGCTGACCTTGGGGACACGGGTGGCACTGGGGGTATGGGTGACCCTGGGGACAATGCTGGCCTTGGGGACACGGGTGGCACTGGGGACACGGGTGGCCTGCCCCACAGAGCCAGGCCAGCCCCTTCTTTATCCTCTCACTGGTGACAGGGGCAGCAGGACCGCCGGTGTCCGCTCCCCAAGTTGTCCCTGTCCCCTCCGTGAGCCACCGCGTGTCCCCGAGTCCCTGAGCTGTCACCGCTGGCAGGGGGATGGAGGGGCCTCGATGGAAATCACAACTGCATTAATTAAACAGCGGGTCATTAACGAGCTGCCGGGGGCAGGGGGGAGCTGGCAGAGCGGTGACAGTGTCCCGGTGTCACCCATGCCCCAAACCTTGTCCCTGCCAGCTGGGGAGCACCAGGGGGACACTGGGATTGGCAGAGGGTACAGGGAGGGCACAGTCTCCCAGAATTAGGGACAGGGACCCACTCGGGACCCGAGGTGTCCCCAGCCTGGTGACACAGCCCCAGCCTCCTCTGCCATCAGCTTTTGTGTCCCCTGTGTGTCCAGAACTGCAGTTCCCACCACTTAAAATCGATTTTCCAGCTGATTTCCCCAAATCCTGCTGCTTTCAGCACTGATCCCGTGGCCATCGGGGAGTGCCGGGCCCACAGCACCCCCTGGCACCCCCGGGGGGTGACATGGGGGGTCAGGATGGGGTCTCCTGTCCCTCTGCCTATGGTGGCTTTGCTCCATCCCACCCAGGCAAGGCTGAAGGGACACAGGGGACGTGTCCCACCCATGGGTGGCACCCGGCTGGGGAAGGGGGCGTGGAGGACACCTCAGTGACCGCCAGGATGTGGGTGCTGGCACCGGGAAGTGCCAGTGCCACCAGCCATGTCCCCATCCGTGTCCCACTCACACCGGGGGCTCTGGGTGTCCCAGAGAAGGACCAGCTCTGTGCAGGGGGGCACAGCACCCATGGGTGCTCCCCCCGACCCACGGGACCCATCAGTGACCCCAGGGAGGGCCCAGCACTGTCACAGATGGATTTGTCCCCCGCTCCCAGCCTCTCTTTGCCTCCTTAATGGCATCGCCTGCCCTTGAATTTGCATACGAGGCTTAAAACATAATTAATTTTTGGCAGCGGGCAGAGCCTGCACGAGGTTAATCCCTTTAGATTTGCGAGCCTTATCTCGCTGGAGCGTTTATCGAGCTCGGCTCGACGGGGAAGGGAGAGGGAGGAAATTCGGCTGCGCTTATCTGGAGAGCGGCCGCTCCCCCGGGCACCGGCGAGGGGAGGCTCCGCAAACAAAACCAGCGAAACACAAACCACGGGCAGGATCCTCCCCAAACCGCCCAGCCCGGCCCGGATGGACCCTCGGGGTTTGTGGTGAGGATGCACAACCCCAAATCTGAGCTGTGACAGCGCCTTGAGGGGCACCCTGAGGGGTTCTGCGCCGCGGAGCACCCCCTGAGCACCCCGGGACTCACGTGTAGAGCGGCTGTAGCTGCAGGTGCGACGTCTTCTGTGGTGCCTGGTACCCGTAGGAGTCAAAGCCGCCGATGAAATCAACTGGGGAGAGCCGGGAGAGCACTGGGGTGAGCTGGGGAGGGCAGCAGGGAGATTCCCTGCACCCCGTGCGACAAGGAACATCCCGGGCTGCAGCTGCACCCCAGCAAAATGCAGCATCCCAGGGAAACGCAACACCCCAGAGTGCGGCTGGAGAGTTCTTAGAGCCCCCTGCGGTGCCTGAAGGGGCTCCAGGAGAGCTGCAGAGGGACTGGGGACAAGGCATGGAGGGACAGGAGGCAGGGAATGGCTTCCCAGTGGCAGAGGGCAGGGATGGATGGGAGATTGGGAAGGAATTGTTCCCTGGGAGGCTGGGGAGGGGCTGGGATGGAATTGCCAGATTTGCTGTTTGTGCCCCTGGATCCCTGGCAGTGGCCAAGGCCAGGCTGGACATTGGGGCTGGGAGCAGCCTGGGACAGTGGGAGGTGTCCCTGCCAGGGCAGGGGTGGCACTGGATGGGATTTAGGATCCCTTCCCACCCAAACCATTTCATGATTCTGTGGTCCTGGGTCACCGCAGCATCCCGGGAAGTGCTGCAGCCCCGGTGGTGGCAGAATCCCAGGGGAAGGAATCAGAATCACAAACTGGATTAGACTGGAAGCGATCATTGATGGCCTCCCAGTCCAACCCAGGGACTCACGCAGGGTCCCCCAGGGCACTCGGAATTTCATCCAACCAGCTTTCGGGTACCTCCAGGGAAGGAGGCTGCACAGCCTCTCTGGACAGCCTGAAATGGAGCATCCAGGGAGGCACAGCAGCATCCCCGGCCAGGGCTTCATCCCAGGTCACAGCAGCCGGGACCGCGGCAGATCCCGGGAAAACACCGGTGAGAAACGGAGGAAAGGATCCGGAGCAGCTCCCGGGATCCCGACGGGTCCCTTCTCCTCCCAGCTCAGCCCCGGCGCTGCCGTGGACGGAGTGAGCGAAATTCCCTCCCACTGTCCGCCGAGTGGGCATTTAAGGAGAATGATGGGGGAATTAGCGCTCGTTTGAGGCTGTCACCTCGGGCGATTGCAGGCGCCGTACATCAGCTTTTACTGCTGAGATCTCCAGCCCGGGGGCTCATCCCGCTCCGAGCCCATTCCCGGGGGGATTCCGGTGTCGGCCCTTCATCCCGAGCGGTGCCGGTGCAGCTCTGGGTGGCCGGGGGTGTCCTGGCGGTGCCCTGGGGGTACCCTAGAGGATGTCCCGGGTGGATGGAGATGCCCTGGGTGGCTGCGGGTTCTCCCAGATCATTCCGTGTTTCCCCAGACCTGACCCCTCTCCCCAGCACAGCAAGCACAGGAATGGGCTCCCAGTGCAGCCAAGATGGGAAATCCACCCTTTCCAGCATTCCCAGCACTTCCCAATTCCCCAAACTCAGCAGAATGCCACACTGGGATGGGTTGTCCATGGGTGTCCGAGAGCTGAGAGCTCCAGGGAAGAGCCCCCCTCTCCTGGAATATTTCCCTTTCCAACTTAATATTCCGCCAGCTCTCGATTTTGACGCCATCCATCCATTTCCAAATCTAATAAGATATTCCATTAAAAAGATGCATTTGCATCCCGGGCTGAGGCAGCATTAATATTAAAAGTGTGTTGGATGCGGGAGTTTGTGGGAATGCAAACACTCCAGAGCCGCCGGCGCTGGATAAACCCTTTTGGAAAGGAGCTGTTCCCACAGGCAGCGGCCAATTCCACAGGGAGATGCTTCCTTTCCATGGGAAAAGAGGGAAAACACGGGGATGCTGCACCCCCAGGTTGGGCTGGAACCACCTGTGGGTCCGTGGCACCAGTGGGATGCTGATCCCAGTGCTGATCCCGGTGCTGATCCCGGTGCTGATCCCGGGGATCAGCGCATCCGGGTGATTGTGGCACAGCCCTGCCCATCCTGGGCTGACGGGATCTGTCAGCTGGTGGGGATTAATTAATGGCAGATGAGTTTTTAATGCACTTGGACAGCCACAGCCTCGACCACCTGGGTAACTGGGGCCGGGGCAATTCCCGAGGGGCGTTTGCAGGGATCGGGGTCGGATCGGGAAGAGCAATACAGGTTGGATAAAAGCTGGGCTTCACTTTGCTTAAAATGCTGTTTTCCCCCCTGTTTTGGGGTGAACACCTGGCAGTGGGGAGGCTGTGGGGACACAGCCAGGAGGACACTGTCCCCAAGCCCCTGTGGCTGTCAAGGGGGCAGGGAGGTGATGGCTGCCCCATCACACCCCAGCACCTCTGCCTCACCAGGGATGGGAAAGTGGGGCAAAAACTCCAAGGAAAGGGATTCCTTCAGCTGTCTGGGTCCCAGGCGTTGCTTCCCCAGACCCAGCTGGGAGCTGCCACCCTGGAAATGCTCAGGGTGGCATCAGCTGAGGACATTGTGTCCCCTGTCACCCCCAGCCAGGCACTTACAGCTGTCCTCCTCCTCCAGGAACACTTTGCTGACGTAGCAGGCGTAGACGAAGCCGAAGAGCTGGGAAAAAACAGTGGGCAGGGAGAGGTTGATTATGGGGTGGTGGGCAGCACAACCAGCACTGTTCCAGTGGGGGCACAGCTGGGGGCCTGGGGGTGAACTGGGGGCACTGGGAGCAGCCAGCACCCATGCCGGTGCAGTTTGGGGTGCAGCAGGGCTGGGTGGACTCAGCTGCACAAGGGTGGGGCCCTAAGGGGGCTGGGGCTGGCAGTCCCACAGAGGGTGCTGAGCCCCACACAGTGCTGGCAGCCCCTTTGGGTCCCCAATTCCCCTTAAAGCTCTACTTTAGGGAGCTCTGCCTCCAAGTGTGTCCCATTCCCAGTTCCCCGCAGGGTGTGACAGCCACCGGCAAGGAGGGGACATTCCCTCCCAGTGGCTCGTTCCCAGTGAGTGATTCCTCCATCCCTGCGGCACCCAGCCCTCAGCCTGACAGGTTTTGGGGTGGGCAGCACCCCCGGGGTGCCAGCAGGGCTCTGTCTGCTCCTGTCTGGGTGACACAAATGTGTGATGGGGACACCTCCAGCTGGACCGCGGCGCCTCTGCCCACCCCCGCTCCAGCCCCATCACCCCGCCTCTCCCATTCCCGATTTGGGATGCAGGCTGAGGAGAGGCCCCTTACCGCCAGGAAGATCTGCGTGGCGCTGCTCACCACCTCGATGTACTGGTAGTCGAGCAGGCAGCCGCTGACGGTGATGACGTGGTGATCCTCGGGCGCCAGGTTGGAGTTGAGCACCGGCGTCACCAGGCAGCCCGGGCCGTTCTCCATCCACCACGAGCGGTGCAGTGAGGTATTGAAGGTCATGATGAAGTCTCGGTCCTGCAGGAGAAGGAGGAGGAGGAAGAGGCACAGGTGATGGATCCGAAGCTCTTTGCAGGAGGGTTGAGCAGAAAATGGGTTTTTCCAAACCAAGGACGCTCTGTGAGATCAGAGCAGGGCAGCTCCCTGACCCCCAGCCATCAATCAGCCCCGGGGTTTGGGGCTTCCTCCCATGCTGGTGCCATGGACATCTGGTCAAGCAGCATCCAGGTGTGCCACAATGCCCAGGTGACACGGTGAGTGTCACACAGCGCTCACCAGAGTGGCAGGGAAGCCGCTCCCTGAGAAGCCGCCTCCAGCCATCCCAGGGGTGGGACCATGGGACCATCAGCGCGTTCCAGGGATGCAGGGCAGCCCTTGCTGATTCCCCTGGGGTTTTGGGGTGCCATCCTCTCACCCCATCCCCAGGGAGCCTAGCAGGGTCCCCTGACGGATGTCCCCTCCTTGTCAGCCCCTCGCAAGTTTTGGGGCTCTGCCTGTGTCCTCTCCAGCAGCTGTGGGGTGGCCATGGGCTGGCAGCAGCCCCTTGCAAGGGAGGGTAATCCTCAGCCCTGTCTGCCCCTTGTCATACCAGGAGAGGCCCCCTGGTACCCCTGGCTGAACCCCCACTCCACGGAGGGTCCCCCTGGCACCTCTGGGGAGCCCCCACCCCACGCAGGGTCCTCCCAGCCCCTCTGTGCCCCCCGGCGCTCGGCTCTGCCGGGGCTGAGCATCCTCCGCAGGAAATCACCAATCTGGGATTAAAAGATTTTTGCTGCTGAGGGCGGCAGGAACCCCGTAAGGGAGCGAGTGGGTTTGGGTTTGTGGAGCTGGAGGATGTGGCTGAGGTGCGGGAAGCGGACGAGGGGGAGCTGTGCCACCGCAGCGTGACGGGGATCAGGGATTTCCACCAAAAACCCGCGGTGGGAGGGAATCCTCCCCCTCTCCGCATCCTGCTGCGGGCACAGGAGAGCCTCAAACGACCTGGAGCGACTCGGGAAGATGTTCCCAGCCATGGAGGCTTTTCCCTGCTTGGGGCAGCACGGAGAGAGCGGCGCTGGCTGTCCCCAGCCCCCCGTGATGTCCCAGCAGCTCAGAGCCGGGGAAGGGACGCCCAGCTCGGCACAGGGACCCTGACCCTGCGCTGAGGGTGCTCAAAGCACCCGCTGCTGCCCCATCCCTGCTCTTTTTCCTGTAAAAGCTGTAATTTAACAGCCCAGGGTGCGGTGAAGGCACAGCCTCACTCCCATCCTCACCCCATCGCCACAGGGTGACTTCCCAAAGCCGGGAATGCTGTCCAGCCACGGCTGGGAGCCCCAGAAGACCCGGAGAATTGGGAATATGCAGCAGGGGGGATCTCCTCCTCTCCTCACTGCCCTCCCCATCCTTGCCAGAGACACTGCCCCAAACTTTCCTCTCATTGCTCCTCCCTGATCCCGGAGTTCCTCCTGGCCTTTATCCCCTCACTGGAAATAAAGGACATTAATTTTGGGTTAGGAAATGGCCGCCCAGTGCCACCTTGGCGTGAACTGTCCATTTGTCCATCCCATCCCATGGGAACTCCGTGCTCCAGCCGGAACCCCCGGGAGGCACCCCCAGTATCCGGGTGGGCGTTTTGCGGCGGGGCTGGGGGCACCCACGGGCTCTGGGGGGGGACACTTTTTGGGGAGAAGAAAGGGGAGGAGGAGGAGCGCAAAGGAGGGACAGCAGGACGGGCGGAAGGATGGAGGAGGGAGAGGATGCAGGGTGGGGAGGAGGAAGGTGGGGGCGTTACCTGTGACAAGCGCCCGACCTCCAGGTAGAAGCAGATGATGAAGGCGTTCCAGCCGACCCACAGCACCAACCACACGGCGTACTGCGAGAGGAGACGGGTCAGGGCACGGACACCCCGCTCCAGCCCCGCTCCAGCCCCGCTCCAGCCCCGCCCTGCCCGCTGGATCCACAGGGGTCCGGCGTTGGATCACGAAATCATAAAATCACAGCGTGGTTTGGGGTGTAAGGGACATTAAAGTCCATCCCGTCCCACCCCTGCCGCCCACCTCCCACCATCCCAGGATGCTCCAAGCCCCGTCCAGCCTGGCCTTGGACTTCCAGGGATGGAGCAGCCGCAGCGTCTCTGTTCCCAGGGATACAGGAGGGACCCGGGGCTGAGCCACCCCCGGGGTGACGCTGTGGCACCCCCAGGGCGGTACCTACCATCATGAGGTATCTGGATCTGTACTGGATGGTCCCAAAAATACCCAAAATCACGGCCATGATGTGTAAGAAGTTCGCCAGGATGGGGGCCCACTGGTATCCCAGGAAATCAAAGATCTGCCTCTCCAGCGCCGCGACCTGGAACAGAGCAGGGGAGGGGGGCAGGGATCAGGGATCAGGGATCAGGGATCAGGGATCAGGGATCAGGGATCAGGGCCGGGCACCGCCGCGGCTCCCGGGGCGCTGCATCAAGGAGCAGCTGGAAATTACTGGGAATTCCATGGATAATGGGTTGCAATAAGCTGGAATGTCCGTGTGCTGCAGCGGCTGGCGGGCGAGGAGTTATTCGGGATATTCGGAGTTAAAGGGGAATGTAAAGACATAAAACCTCCCATCGCCCTCTGTGCCTCAGTTTCCCCATCACCCAGAGCTCGGGCACTGCTGGAAACCCATCCTGAAGGATGATTTATGGTGGGAAAAGCCTCCAGCTCCCGTATTTTGGTTTCCTGCCCTCCCTCGCCGGCTCCGTGGATCCACCGGGCTCTGATCACTGTTATCATTTGTAATCCATGAACGAGGCTGGATAAATCCCCCCGCCAGGCCTGGCAGCTCAGGGGATCCGTGCCTGATCCCAGCATTTATTTATGGCTCTGCTCGCTGCCGGCTTGGGCTCGATTACTCTCGGTTACAGGATTAGCTCGGAGAAAGGGGGGAGCAAAGGCGAGGTGGGAGCGCTGGAAAGTTCAGCGATGGGTTTAAGTTAAAAAATGGGGATTTTGGATGAGGCCACGGTTTTTTAGAGAACTTTTAAGGAAGTTTTAGGGAACTCGAGGGTGCTGGGACACCACAAGGTGCAGGAACAGGTCAGCAACAGCCTGGAAACCCCAGATTTCTCTCCATTTTTCTTACCCAGCCCTGTGCTGTCACTCTCTGGGGTGCCCCAGATTCACCCTGAGAGCTCCAGGGCCCCACAGCACCATTCCCCAATTTCCTGCCTGAAAAATGGGGAGTTTATCCTGGAAACAACTGGAAAAATTGCACCCCTCCTCCATTCACCAGCAGCTCCCAGAGGGATCTGGAATCAGGGGAGCATCCATGGGGGTCCAAGGCATCATCCCGGCCTGATTTAACGAGCCCTAATTACAGGGAGGAATTAATGAGGTGGGGAAAGTCCTTCCCTGAGTGTTTCCCAAGGATGCGCAGCCACCAGCCGTGCCTCAGTTTCCCCACCCATAAAACTCCAAATACTCATTGAATTTGCTTTGTGAGGGCTCTCAATCACACCGATTTGAGCCCAGCTCCACCCTAGGACTGTGATATCCCCTTCCCTACCCTATCCCTGGGATTGGATCCGCTGGATTGGTGCCGGCAGGACCCTGGTTTTAGTTAAAGGCGATGCAAATCCGTGGAGCAGCAGCCCCTGGATCTGTGGGGCCGGGACAAGGCTGTTTGCATTGAAACTTAATTCACTTCCCTGCTATTTAAACTCTCCGAGGAAACAGCCTCTGGAAATACTCACAGCCGGGCTGTAAATCTCCTAAATTGAGGAATGTAAATAATAAATGATACAGGGAGCGCGGTGCTCGGGGTTTTATGGCCACCCATCCATCTGGGGGCTGTCGGCAGAGCTGCTCAGCGGGAGCTGGGTGGGAGGTTTGGGTACCAGGGATGCTCCGAGCTGAGGGATGGGGCTGGGAAGAGCCTCTGAGGGCATCCCATGGAGCTGGAGTGGTGGGATCGCACCTGGATGGCTCCTTAATTCCAGCCGGGATGGCCTGAAAGAGGAGCTGGGAAGAGCCTGCTGGAACCAAACCCTTCTTCATCCCAAGGAGAGGCAAAATTAGGGATAAACACCCCAGTTTCCCCATGGATGAGTAGGGGGTGCTAATTACACTGGAGAGTTCTGCTGGAGCCCCCCAGCAGGTCCAACGCTGCTCCGTGGGTGACTTATTCCAGCTTTTCCCTCCCTGGGAAGAGCAGATCTTGGTTTTTCCATCCTTGTGGGATGCAGCTGAAGGTTAAGGGGACACAGAGACAGCACAAAAGCTGCAGCTTCCCAAGGAGCATCCCAAGGACATTCCAAGGGCTTCCCAAGGCCAGCCCCACGTGTTTCAAGAGTGGGGAAACTGAGGCACAGCCTCCAGCGGGAGGGTCCAGGTTTGGTGACCCTGCACAGGGAATTGCGGGGCTGAGCGAGCACCCTCAGCTCAGTGCTGCTGCTCAGGCTGCTCCAGCCCCCGGAGCATCGTCCCCGATCCTTTGGGAATAAAATATCCCTGGGAGGGACCCTCAGGCCCCCCAGCCGTTCAGTGACAGCAGCTGGGGCCCAGCGTCACGCCCAGCACGGCTCCACAAGAAACTTCCCTGCAGCATCCCACCCCCCAAAATTGCTTTGTGGAGCTCAGAGCGTCCTCCCCAGGCTGCGCTGCTCCTGGAAGGGGAATTCCCGCTGCTCTCAGCATCCCCGACCCCATTCACACCCCACTGTCCCCTCCCGGCTCCAGCGGCTGCTCCGCGCGGTGCTCCCGGGGCTCTGGAGCCGGGCTGCGAACGCCGCCCCACTGCTAATTAAGATAAACCTGCGGCTGATCAATGCAGCGAGTTTTAGGGCTCCCTCTTAATTAAACACTCCCGAGTTTATCGATCGGCCCCAAAAGTTCGCTTTGCAGCAAATCACATCAATTAGCTGGGGGCGAGCGCCGGGTCCCGCTCAGCACAGCGCGAGTTTGTGTTCACCGGGAAATCGAAGAGGGAGAGACCCGGCTCCATCGGCGGGTGAGGGGGGACAGTGCCAGGAGGGGACACTCCTGGGGGAGGGCAGTGCCAAGAGGGGACACTCCTGGGGAGGGCAGTGCCAGGGGGTGACACTCCTGGGAGGGCAGTGCCAGGGGGTGACACTCCTGGGGAGGGCAGTGCCAGGGGGTGACACTCCTGGGGAGGGCAGTGCCGGGAGGGGACAGTCCTGGGGACAGCAGTTGGGGGGCTCAGCTGGGGCTCGGGGAGATGGCACCAGGGAGGCAGAGCTGGAGGAAAATGGGATTTTTCCAGGGGGTTGGCACCAAATATAAGTGGGAAGGAGCTCCTCTGTCCCTGAATTGATTATGGCACCTTCACCTTTACAGACCCATCCCATCACTCCAACTTTTCCCAGTCCTTAATCGCCATGAGGAGAGATGGATCCCGCTCTGGCTGTGCCGCGGGGGCTGCACCGACACCAGGGAGCACCTTCCCCACCACAGCTGAGAAACTGAGCCTGGAAATCCCACTGCAACCAACGTGGGGAGTGCTGGGTGAACATCCCAGACCCAGCGCCCTCGGAAACCGGGAACCTTCCTGCCCAGCAGCTCCCACTCCTGGAACCAGAGAATCCCAGAAAGGTTTGGGTTGGAGGGACCCTTGGAGACCATCCCATTTCCATGGCAGGGACACCTGCCACTGTCCCAGGCTGCTCCCAGCCCCAATGTCCAGCCTGGCCTTGGCCACTGCCAGGGATCCAGGGGCAGCCACAGCAAATCTGGCAATTCCATCCCAGCCCCTCCCCAGCCTCCCAGGGAACAATTCCTTCCCAATCTCCCATCCATCCCTGCCCTCTGGCACTGGGAAGCCATTCCCTGCCTCCTGTCCCTCCAGGCCTTGTCCCCAGTCCCTCTGCAGCTCTCCTGGAGCCCCTTCAGGCCCTGCAAGGGGCTCTGAGCTCTCCCTGGAGCCTTCTGTCTCGTGCTGGGACAGGCAGGACCCTGGAGCTGGCACTGGACAGGATCCTGGGACAGGCAGGATGCTGCTCCTGGCTGCCCGCTGCTCTTCATCCCCGCAGCAGCATCTGCACCTCGGGCTGAGCTCTGAGCTCCCCCCTTCCTCCCCTCCCCTCCCCTCCCGTCCGGGCAGGGCTCCTGACCCCCCGATGGGTCATTATCCTGCAGCCGGGTAATTTCCTCCCGCACACCATATGCCCGGGGCTCTCCGGGGATTTAACTTTTCATTTCGCTGCTTTCGTTTTGAAGAGCTTTGGCCGCTTTGATTCCCCGGGTGCCGCGTCCGGAGATGCTGCGAGAGCCTCGCTCACCCCGTCCCTGAGCCTCCGCCATTTCTGGGAGTTTTGACCCCCCCAAAAATATTTGGGTTCGGGGAGAAGCGTCCCAGGGCAGTGTCTGGCAGGACAGCAGGGTGCCCGATCCACAGGGAATGTTCTCCACAGCTCCGGGGCTGATGGAGCATCCCTGGGGCTCCGGTCACGTCCCGCCCCAGCTCCAGGGACAGCTCCCACCCCAAAGGCGCTCCAGGGCCCCACATCCCCACCCGACCCCTTGCAGGCTCACCCCCCCCAAAAAACCCCTCTCTTCTTGGGGCAGTTTAAGGCATTTTGGCTCTGCCAACGCCCTCCTGCCCAGGACGAGGCCCAAAAATCGTGGGAAGCGGCTCCACCCCGCAGCCCCAGCCCCAGGAACAGGAATCGGCCGCGATTTAAATGAGAGGAGAGCACGGCTGGCATTAAGGAGGTGCAAACACCGCTGTGAACCCAGGGACTTCATTTAATGACTTGGAAACAAGTTCCTGACCTACTTCCATCTGCAAAAACCTCCATAAAATTACAGACAGAAAGAAATTAAAGGCGCCGGGTCCTCAGTCGCCCTCCAGGATGGGGTGGGGATGAGCAGGATGCGACCCCAAGCTGGGAAGGGGCCCCGATGCAGGAGCAAAACCACGGCGGGGGCAAAAATTAGGGTGAAAGAGGCACAAATCGGGTCCTTCCCCAGCTGGGGCAATTCCTTGTGGTTGCCGCAGGTTTTGGGGGGCTCCTGGTGGCCCCACAGCCCCCGTGACCCCCCCAGACGGGAGCTCCCAACACGTGGCTGGAGCGTCCCCGGGGTCGGGATGTGGCACTGGGGACACTTGGGGTGCGCGGGGTCCCTCGCCACGGCCCCCCAGCACCCCCCGCCCACCCCACGGCTTTCCCCCCCCCTCTCTCATTTCATCCCCCACCCCTTTCCCAGTTATTTATTTATTTATTTATTTATTTATTTATTTATTTATTTAATTTCCCCGCATCGGCGGCGTTGCCATGGGAACGCAGCCCCGGCTGGATGCGCCTGTCTGGACGCTGCACGCCGGGATCCCGATGGAATCTGCTCCATGGGCTGCACCCCTGGGGACACCGCCACCCCTGGGATCCCCCGGAGACCCCAGGGTGCCACTCCTTGGGTGCCCTCCATGCCCTGCTCCCACATCCATGCTCCTGGCAACATCCATCCCTGAGGGTTCCATCAGGGAGGGCTGGGAAATGCAGCCTTGGGGTGGCTAATGGCCATTATTATTATTATTATTATTATTATTATTATTATTATTATTATTATTACTATTATTACTGTTATTACTATCATTATTATTTCCCTTAAATATAGCCGATCAAACCCGGCCCCCCCGTTCTGCCTCCATCACATAAAAGGGAAACTGAGGCACGGCATAGAGAGACCCCCCTCCCCCCCCCCCCCAAACCTTCACGGTGCTCTGAGATGCTGGGAATGCTGAAATCCAGGGAATTCGGTGTTCCCACATGGAGAGGGGATGCTCCATCACCGCCTCCCGGTGATTCCCACTTCAGGGGGAAGCTCCTCCTCATTCACAGCCCTAAAACAAAGCCCTGAGCCCCATCAGCTCCCAAACTGTGGGGTTTGGCTGCCTTTGGCTCCGATATCCCCATAAAGAACCCCAGGAATTTGGATTGGTTTTTTTCCCCTGAAAAAACCACGAATTCCCGATTTCCCCGGGAGCGGGCTGCTCTAACTGATTTCCCTCTGATAAAATACCGCCTTAACTCTGACACAGCTTGCATTTACCGAGCTTTGACACAGCACCCCAGCTCTGCTTGGCACCATCCCACAAACGCTGCCCTGAGATCCCAATGCCCCTCGTGCCTCCCAGCCAGGAAACTTTTCCACGCCGAGGGAAAGCCGAGGCGATCGAAGCAGCTCAATCCCTGCCCGCCCAGCACAGCGCTGCCCTCCCGCACAACGGGCTGGATATTCCCTCGGGGGAATTGCTCCATCCCCTCGGGAATTGCTGCTGTTCCCGCGGGAGGGAGTTGGGATCATCCCGTTAATCCCGGGCTTGTGCTCAGCATCCCCCCAGCGTCCTTGCGGTGACCTCGGAAAGCCCTGGGGGGGCACACGGAGTGGTGGCACTTGTGGGAGTGGGGAGAGGGTGCCAGGAGTGTCCCCGGACAGGGGAATGGGCACCGAGAACAGCCCAGAGGGGAAACTGAGGCACGGGGCTGCGACCACGGTGGGAGCTGGCATTGCAGTGAGGCAGAGGCCACTGGTCCTGCCCTGCTGTGCCTCAGTTTCCCTGGAAAATGGGATGATTCCTGCTCGGCACCACACCAGGAACATCCGTTCTCCTGGCCAGGGAGAGCAGCTCCATCGGAGCAGGTCCTGAGGGAAACTGAGGCACGGCAGTGTTGGGGGGAAGCTCCAGCCCTGCAGAAAGGCCGTGCCTTGAGAACGCCGAGCTGGGAGCTGCTCCAAACCCATGGGAACAGGGCTGGGACCTCTGGGGTGGCCAGAGAGCTGCTGGCCTGTCAGAGCCATCCATCCCATCCCATCCCATCCCATCCCATCCCATCCCATCCCATCCCATCCCATCCCATCCCATCCCATCCCATCCCATCGTATCCCATCCCATCCCATCCCATCCCATTGTAACCCATTGTAACCCATTGTATCCAATTGTATCCCATTGTATCTCATTATGTCCCATCCCAATCCCATCCCATCCTATTCATCCCATTCCTCCACCAGTCCCACTCCATCCATTCTATGCATCCCCCACTCCATGCATTCTATGCATCCCTCCTATCCCATCCCATCCCATCCCATCCCATCCCATCCCATCCCATCCCATCCCATCCCATCCCACAGCACATTAATCCCTGTCCCTCTCCAACACAGATCCCTGAGCCCTGGCTCAGCCTTGGAGGTGTTTGTTATCCCCAGGGACATCCACCCCAAACCAACAGCCCGGAAAAGAAAATCGGGATTAACCCAGGACCTCCATCAATCATCCCCTTGGAGACTCCCAGCAGAAGCCACTGAGAGGTGCAGGGTTGATTAAAATGAAGGAAAAATCCCTAAAAACCCCAAAGACGAATGGGGAATCACTCAGGGCTTAAACCTGGGGGATCTTGGGCTTTAATCTGTGAGTTCAGGAGGGAAATATAAGGAATGTGGGTTTGAACCTGGGAGATCTCGGGCCTAGGTCTGAGGAAACTTGGGCTGAAATTTGGCAGGTTTGGGGTTTGAATTTGGGAGGTTTTGGTCTTAAATTTGGGAAATCATTGGCTTAGATCTGGGGGAGCTGGGGATTAATTTTGGGGTCTTTTTCTGAGATTTAGGAGAGCTTGTACTGAAGTCTAGGTTTAAGGTTTGAATTTGGGGATCTTGGTCTTAGAGCTGGTGGATTTGGGGCTTAAACCTGGGAGATCTTGGGTTTAAATTTGGGGGATTTGGGGTTTAAATTTGGGAGACATTGGTCTTAAATTGGGGGGATTTTGTCCTTAAATTTGGGAGATTTGGGTGTAACTTTGGGGGATTTAGGTCTTAAATATGGGGGATCTTGGGCTAAAATTTGGGAGATTTTTTTCCTTCAATTTGGGAGATCTTGGACCCAAATTCGTGGGATTTGGGGCTAAAATATGGGGGGGTCTAGGGTTTAAATTTGGGAATCTTGTGTTTAAATTTGGGGCAGTGCACAGACAGAGTGAATAAGATGGGAAACCAGGAGAGATGTGGGGAGCCAGACTCCCTAAATCACAACTTCTGGGAATGAGACGCAGACAAAGGCTGGAGCTGGACACAGGAGGGGAAAGGGCAGGGAAAAGCAAACGAATGGGACAAAAATTTGCCAAAAATTTGCCACCAGGATGGGACAGGGTGGATGCCGGAGGAGATGCCCCCAGCAGCCCGCGGAGGACAAGGATTCAGCCGCAGGCAATTTCCATGCTAATTCTCGCGGTTCTTTATCCTTTATCCCGACATCTGGGAGAAGCCGGAGGTATTTTCCCCCAAATCTCCACCGATGCCTCAAAGACACCGTTAATATAATCCGATAGAGGGGAGGACAAAAAATGAATATATTATATATATATACACACAAAAAAATCCAATTTACTGACTTATTTAGCGCCACTTTCCGTAATCAATTCTCGCAGGGAAGAAACCCTGATTAAAGCCAAGCGCATCGCTATGGAAACCGGCATTCCCTCCTCCCACGGCCCGCGGGTTGGGAAGGAGAAGCTCGGGTGAGGAAATCTGCCTGGTAACAACCCCGTTAATGAGCCGGGGAGCAAAAATAATCCCTGCGAGCGCTGTCGCCGCGAAAGGAGCAGCCGGCGGCAGCCGGTGGGGAGGCGAAACGGCTCCCAAAATATTGATTTTTCTGGGATTATTTTGGAGAAGGAGGGGACGCTCCCACATCCTGGAGGGATAAGGGGACATCTGGAGGTGGTCCCCGTGTGCGCCCACCCAGCCCGGAGGGTTGTGGGGGTTTCTTCCAGCATTTTTCCCGTTTTTTAGCTTTAAAACCCGGGATCAAACCACGCGGGTCTGAGGGATTCGGCTGCCCGGTGAGGAGGGAGCTGCAGGCGCAAAGGGGATTTATGGGATGATCCCGGTGGGTTTCCCTCTCCTCGGGGTAATTCCACAACCCACGGGCACCCACGACTCCGGGTGAGGGGCAGCACTCCCACTGCCCACCTCCATCCCTGGTGCTTGAATCTTGGGGGGTTTGGGATGGAATTTGGGGTTCTTGGTCTTGGATCTGGTCTGGATTCTTGTGCTTAAATTTGGGAGAGCTTGGGCATAAATTTTGAGAGTTTTGGGCTTAAATATGGGGGATCTTGGACTTAAATATGGGGGAATCTTGAGCTTAAATATGGGAGATCTTGGTCTTGAATTTGGAGGATTTGGGGCTTAAATATGGGGGATCTTGGGTTTAAATTTGGGAGCAACACCCTTAGGGTGAGAAATTCTCAGAGAACTGGAGATTTATTCTTATTTCTCCATTGAATAATGGGACCAGGACAGTTCAGGGGTTTCCTCCTGGCTGGAGGAGCACCCTGTAGGGAGAAGATGCTGGATGCATCCAAGGGTGTGCGAAGCAGGAATAGGAGTTCCCATGGCTGAAAAGGATTGGGGATTGGGATGTTTCCTGAGCCCTGAAGATGCTTTTCGGGGTGCAGCACTTTGGTGTCCAAAGTACTTGTGCTGTTGAGTACCCATTGAGGAATTCAGTAACAATCCCACCACCATTTTCCCTAAACTCCCCCAGCCCTGTCACTGCTTCCAGGGGTGGGAGTGGAGCCGCTCTGCCCTGGCAATGGGACTGTGATCCAGGCAGGACCGGAGCATCCAACCATTCCCAGCACCCATCCACCCATCCACCGCATCCCGGGGCTCTCCAAACCGTTGGAGCTGGAGAGGCACCCAAGGGGATGCTCCGTCCTAACAAAACCGGAATATTTGGAGTAACTCCTTCAGAGAAGGAGCCAGTGCTGCTGATCCCGATGATCCCTTTGCTGTAGATCCCAATGACTCCTTTACTGCAGATCCCAGTGACCCCTCTGCTGTAGATCCCAAGGATCCTTTTGCTGTTGATCCCAATTATCCCTCTGTTGTAGATCCAAAGGATCCCTCTGCTGCAGATCCCAATGATCCCTCTGCTGCAGATCCCAATGATCCCTCTGCTGCAGATCCCAATGATCCCTTTGTTTCAGATCCCAATGATCCCTCTGCTGCAGATCCCAATGATCCCTTTGCTGCAGATCCCAATGACCCCTGTGCTGCAGATCCCAATGATCCCTCTGCTGCAGATCCCAATGATCCCTCTGCTGCAGATCCCAATGATCCCTCTGCTGCAGATCCCAATGATCCCTCTGCTGCAGATCCCAATGATCCCTTTGTTTCAGATCCCAACGATCCCTTTGCTGTAGATCCCAATGATCCCTTTGTTTCAGATCCCAGTGATCCCTCTGCTGCAGATCCCAATGATCCCTTTGCTGTAGATCCCAATGACCCCTCTGCTGCAGATCCCAATGATCCCTTTGTTTCAGATCCCAATGATCCCTCTGCTGCAGATCCCAATGATCCCTCTGCTGCAGATCCCACTGATTTTTTCCCGTTTATCCCAGGAGGATGTACCGGGTGTGTGCCGTGGCCACCGGCGCGTCATTAACGGCAGCCACCGGCGGCCGCCGCGCTCGGGAGCTCATTAGAGACTCCTTAAACAGCCGGAAAAATTGCTTTTATTAATTGCTTCACCCTCCTCTCATCCCCACCGCCCGCAGGAGGGGGTTTGGGGGTGGGTTTTTGGGAGGGGTTTTTGGGATGGGTTTTGGGATGGTTTTTGGGATGGGTTTTTGGGATGGGTTTTGGGATGGTTTTTGGGAGGGATTTTTGGGATGGGTTTTTGGGATGGGTTTTTGGGACGGTTTTTGGGAGGGGTTTTTGGGAGGGATTTTTGGGATGGGTTTTTGGGATGGGTTTTTGGGATGGGTTTTGGGATGGGCTTTTCCAGCCCCTTGGTTGGGTGGGGTGGTGGATGAGCAGCTCCCGGGGCTGGATCCATCCAGAGTCCTCCTGCTCTGCTCCGATGGATCCGTTAAGGACAAGATGTGACACTGGAATGTTGTGACAGGTGACATCCCAAACCCTGTAGCCGCCCCCCACACCCAACAGGGATGGGAGCCCACCCCCAACACCAGGGCCAGCCCCACACTGGGGAAACTGGGAGTTTCCACCCAAAATTGGTTTTCCTGCTGCAACTACACGGGGTGGCTTTGCCAACTGGGTGACGGGTGCTGCCCCACCCCGTCCCCCTTATGGATGCACCCACGGGAGGGATGAAGTTTTCCATGTAAAAATATTTAGGGAAAGCCCAACCCAGCAGTGCCAGGGCCTGGACACGGGGCTGGGGACACTCCCCATGTGGGGACATGACAAGGACATGGGAATGATGCTCCCCCCACTCCTTGGAGTCTCCCTGTGGGTCCCCAGCCATGGGAAATGCGGCTCTGGAGCTCTCCACGTGTTCTCTGCTCCCTCCCCTGCCCTGCAGGGTGGGGGACACCAACCCCACCCTCGACCCTGCTAATGAGGGCGCCGTTAATTGCCGAGCCCTCACCCCATGTATAATTCAAGGCCCTTTGTTAGGGCCGGGTTTGCTTTGTCTGGGAAGTGCCACCTCCCCACGGGACGCCGACCCCGCTGCCACGCAGCTCCTTCTGGGGGGAGGGGGCTGGATTAAAAATAATTAGGGCCTGGGGCTGCTGCGAAGTGGGGGATGGGTCGTTAACGGGGTTGGGGTCGTTAGTGGGGTCAGCATCCCCCCATGGAGGAGGGGGTGAGGCAGGGGGACATGGGGAGAGCCCCAGAGCACCACTTCCTGTGGAAGGACCCAGAGGGGGACCCCAAAATGTGGTGGGAGCACCAGGCCATGGGTGCTGCTGGGCTGGGATTTCCCCCACATTTTGAGGTGGAAATCCTTATTCCTGCTGTGGGTGAACCCAAAGGAGGGGATGGTTTGGGGCCTGAGGGTGCCAAAGTTGGGGGCAGCACCCATGTCCTGGATGGATGGAGAGGACCTGCACCAGTGGGGCATAAACAGCCCCAAATGGGGGACAATGTCCCTAAATAGAGCTCCTGACACCCCCAGAGCCCCAGACGGACACCCCAAATTGCCCAGACACCCTCAGCTCCTGGTGGTGCTGGACCAGCATCAGAGCCAGGGTCAGAGCCAGGATCAGAGCCAGGCTGGGCTCAGGGGACGGCAGCCTGGGAGGGGCTGAAATCCGGGTGGGATGCAGCCCTGGAAAGGTTGGTGGCCCTGGGAATGGGACAGGGATGTCCCCACCCCCACACTGGAAGGGATTTGGGGACCTGCACCTCTCCACAGGCCATCATCACACAACTGCTGAGCTTCGGGAGAAAAAGAGATTAAAAATATATAAATAAAACTTCTAATACCCCCCTGGTGTTTATTGGTGACAGCAGCACCAGGCTGTGCTGCTCAGTGGAATCCCTGGGGGAGCCTGAATCCTACACGAGGCAAATTCCCAGGAGGGAACAAAACAGGGAATAAACACAGATCCTGAAATTCCCACCGCTGCAGGCTCTGCCTCATGTCCCTCCCAGGGGGATGGGGGGACATCCCAGCTGGCCCTCAGGAGCACAGGGTGACCACAGCCAGTGGCAGAGATGGGACCAGAGGGGACTGAGGCACAGCCAGGCTGGGAACGGAGACCCCAGCCCCAGGGAACCCCCAAGCCTGGTGCCAACCCCACAGCAGCATCGTCCCCAGGATGTCCCCACCCAAGCCTGGCTGTGGCCCCAGGGCTGCCCATCACCCACTCAATGGCCAGGGGATGACACCACCCACACGCAGGTGACACCCTCCAGTGCCATCCCCCAGTGCCACCCTCCAGTGCCATCCTCCAGTGCCACCTCCAGTGCCATCCTCCAGTGCCATTCCCCAGTGCCACCCTCCAGGGCCATCCCCCAGTGCCATCCCCCAGTGCCACCTCCAGCCCTGGGCCCCCTCAGACCCCCCCTGTGATCACCCCAGCAGCCACCACTCCAGCGGTCCCCACACAGCCATGGGGACTCAGTGCCAGCCCTGTGCCACCCCATGCCCGTCACAGGGCTCTGGCTGTGTCCCTGCTCCCCGAGCTGAGGGAAAACAGCGCCAGATGCTGCAGAAAAGGGCCAGGGAAGGACGGATCCGCCTGAGAGTCCCGGCAGCTGCCGGGGGGAATTGGCAAGCGGCCGGTGATGGGCTGGAAGTGGCAGCAGAGCAGGGGACAGCAGGGGACAGGAGCTGAGGGGGCCCCGCAGGCACAGATGGAGATGCCAGGTGTCCCCAGGGTGGGTGAGAGGGACGGGACTGGTCTCTGAGCCAAAAACAGGGCAGGGAAAAGCAGAGAAAACACAAATCTGAGCCTGCAAAGGGTTTGCGCAAAGCTGCCGACCCCGGGCCTGGCTGCTGCACCCAGGGGTGAGACCTGGGTCCTTTCCCAGGGCTGGGGACACAAATCAAGGCATGGGGGGACCCTGCTGGACACCACAGCCACAGCTGTCACCACTCCTGAGATCCAGTGGGGTGGAGAGGAGGGAGAGAGAGCCCGGGAGGACGGGACAAGGACTCTCAGTGTGGCACTTGCAGGCGGTGGCTGAGCACCACCATGAATCCGAGCAGCTCCTGCACGGAATTAGAGCACGGGCAGGGATTCCCTGGGGCTCCCATGAGTTTCAGCATCCCAGGAACCCTCCACTCCCACTCTGAGCATCCCCCGGGCTCACCCGGAGAGCCCTTCACTCATCCCAAGCACCCTCTGTGCTCACCCCGAGCACCCTTCACTCTGACCCCGAGCACCCTCCATTCCCACCTCAAGCACCCTCCAAGGCCGCCCTGAGCATCCCTGGTTCCCAGCTGAGCATCCTCCACCATACCCAGCCCCCTCCACTCCAACACTCCCACCCCAGGCACCCTCAGCTCCCATCCTGAGCTTCCTCCTCTCCCCTGGGGCGTTTCCCACTCGGGGTTTGTACCTGGCAGTCCCTGGGGGTGGCACGAGTGTGCCCAGAGGGAGTGGCACCGTTCCAGTGACATTCCCACAGCCCCAGTTCCCAAACCGGGACAGTCACTGAAGCCACCCCCGGCCCTTGGGCTCCCCAAATCCCAGCCCCCAAAGGTTCCACATTTTCCTGCCGCAGCACAGACCACGGGAAGCAAAGCCGCCCTGCCCCGGCTCCGCTCCGCTCCCTGGTGCCGCATTCCCGGCGTTCCCAGGACACACATCCATGATGGGAAAGGGCCTCGCTATCGATCGGGCCATGGGAAGAGACCAGAGTGCCCCAGAGCGCTAATTAGCCCTAATCAAGGTAATTAGCCTGAGAGCCGAGCAGCAGGGCAGCCCCGAGCGTGGCTGTGTCCCCTGTGTGTGACAGCACAGCTGTGACCCCAGCCAGGCACGGTGACCCTGCTTAGAGAGCCGGTGTGGGCAGTGAGGGTGACAGGGGTGACAGGACACGGCCAGCGCCGGTGGCTTTGCAGTGTCATTGTCCCCGCCAGCCCCTGGGGCACGCTCT
This sequence comes from Eopsaltria australis, assembly GCA_034509425.1. Classification (NCBI taxonomy): domain Eukaryota; kingdom Metazoa; phylum Chordata; class Aves; order Passeriformes; family Petroicidae; genus Eopsaltria; species Eopsaltria australis. The sequence goes on along the minus strand of JAVTVJ010011986.1, from coordinate 248,396 downwards.
GCACCGCCTCCCCCAAAGCCCCCCAGGGGACAGAGCCAGGAGGTGGCACCAGGGTGGCACCCCCTGTGACAGAGGTGGGAATCCCCTCTGGGTGATTCCCAACCCGAGCCCAGCACGACCTGCAGGGAGCCCCAGCCCAGCTCAGGGATCCCCCTGGATTCACACCTGGATACCCCCAAACCCACCCTGAACCCTCCTGCATCCCTCCCTCCCTCCCTCCCTCCCTCCCTCCCTCCCATCTCCTGCTTCCCGAATCCCGGGAACTGCTGGGATGTGCTGAGCTCCCACTCCCTGCAGGCTCCAGGAGCTGATCCCTGATGGTGAGCAGGGAGCAACCACCCCACAGCACCTCCCATCCCAGCCGGAAAATCCCTATTAAATAATGTGACCCCGTGGGGACAGAATGGGGCACATCCTGTCCCTCTGCTCCCAAGCAGCACTTGGGCCATCGTTCTTTTCTCCCCCAAATTTCCTTCTGCCACAGATGAGACCCAAAGGAGGGGAAATTTCCCCCCTGCCCAAGCACATGGGAGCTGTTCTCAATCTTATTAAAAACCCTCTGGGGGTTTAATGTCCTGTTCAAACACAGCCGGGCCGCTCTCTGCCCACTTTGCCTTCCCAGTTTTCCAGCCCGTTACGTCCATATTTTGGAAATTGAAATAAATAGCTGCCTTCAAACGGGAGAAGGAAAAAATCAGTGCCAAGGGAGCCATTCTGAGCTGCTCCAAGCATCCCCCAGGATTTGGAAGGATGTTCTTTCCCCACTCAACCCCCAACGCTTCATCAATTCTGGTCAAACTGCCCCAGCTGCGATGGGGACAGGGACACGCCAGGGCATTCCAGGAGGATGAGGGATGGGGACACAGCCTGGAGCACCGGGATGAGGGGTGGGAAGGTTCCACCCGCTGGCACTCGGCTCATCCAGGCGCTGCAGTGATGGATTCACAACCACCTGCATCCCACAGCAGGCACTGGAGGGTGTGAAAACACCCTGGACTTGTGGGTTCGTGGGTTTTCCATCCCTGCCCCTTTCCCCAAGGATGGGACATCCCCAGGCGATGGCTGCAGCATCCCGAGGCTCCCCGGCCCGGCGGGGGAGGCAATGCCAGCCAATCCCGTTCCCAGGGTGATGTGCAGTGGGAATCAAAGCCTTTCCCAGCCCTAGGAATGAGCACGAGGCTGGAAGGATGTCCTGGTACCCGCTCCCAGCACCCTCCCAAAAGCCCAGCCCCACAGGGCCAACGTTTTTGGGGGCAGGGCTGGGAGCTCAATATCCCAGAGAGGGATGTGGGTTTCCCTTTGGGAACTGAACTCCTCCACAGCGAGTTTTGAACTGGTTGAGCCCCAAACCCTCCCTGCTCAATTATTCAGCCCCTCGAGGCCTTGCCCGGGATTTCTCTCTGGAGGAGCTGAGCAGAGAGGGGCCAACAGTGCTGCTGCAGAGAGAAAAGGTGGTGGGAGCCATCGGTGCCTGAGGCAGGGAGAGCATTCCCCAGGCTCGGAGCCAGCGAATAAACAACACCATGAGGAGTTCAGATGTTCAGGAGTCCTCCAGCAGTGAATTTCCTCAGCAAACCCAACCTCTTGGCCGGGATAATGACCCAGGGCACTCAGCACCCCTCAAACGCTACTGCTGTCACCGCTGTCACTGCTGTCACCGGTGTGGGGATGTCCCTGTTGTCCTCAGCTTCCAAACACGGCCCCAGGCCTGGGGCAGCCCTGGCCAAAGGCAGCAGGGAAAGGCCAACACACCCAGGGTTGATTTCTGGCTGTGGTTAATCACCTTCAGGGCTGAAAAACCACTTTTGTCCCCAAAGCCACTCGCTTTGCCTCATTTCTCCTGCATTAAGGGCTGTTAGCATCGGGAATCTCTTCCACCTCCCATCTTCAAGGGGGGATGGCTGCAAACTATTCAGATGGGATTCAGATGGGATATTGGGAGGCTGGGGAGGGGCTGGGATGGAATTGCCAGATTTGCTGTTTGTGCCCCTGGATCCCTGGCAGTGGCCAAGGCCAGGCTGGACATTGGGGCTGGGAGCAGCCTGGGACAGTGGCAGGTGTCCCTGCCATGGCAGGGGTGGCACTGGGTGGGATTTAAGGTTCTTCCCACTCAAATAATTCCAGAGTTCTGTGACTTCTCAGAGCAGCCACAGACCCTGAGCCTCTCAAGGGCCTGTTCCGCCACATCTCCCATCTCAGGTTCCTGTTCCCAGCCCCCTCCCAAAAGCTTGGCAATGGATTTTGGGATGGGACACGCTCCTGCCCCATGGGCTGGCAGGGATGCACTTCCAGGGGGCCTCTCCTGTGCCAGGCTCTGCTCTCCACCATCCCTTCATCCCACACCTTTTCTCCAGTGATGATTTTATTCCTTCTTTTCTTTCTGCCTAGTCCTGAAATGAGCATCATTGATTTTTTATAATGCTAATTTTTTTCCCAACAGAAGCCACCTGGGATTAAATCAAATTCCTTATCAGCATCCAGACACTGCTGGGGCAGCTCAGCCCCTTCCAGCAGCCAAACCTGTGAGCTCAGGAAGAAACAGGAGCCAGATTTGGCTGGACAAGACTCATTTCCCAGCTCTCCATGAGCCCACCTCCTTTAGGCTTTGCTGCTCGCATCAACCTTTCCTTCCCAGGCTCTGACAGCTCTGCTGTCGGGCCAGGCTGGTTTCAGCCTCATCCTCTTTATTTTCTTTACAACCCAGCCCTCTGAGACATTTATTTTCCAGTCCCCCTCTCTCCCAGCTCTGTTAAGAATCGCCATGAATGATTTAGGGAGTTCTTCAGGCGGCCTCGTTAATCCTCCTGGGTGCACATTAGCTGGTCCTGCAAATTTAGACGTACGGCACTTTAATCGCGGTTTTAATTGCGAGCTGTGAGGCTCTGCCTTCCCAAACACACGTCAATAAACCTTTACAGCCCTGCCTGGAATGTGGATGTGCCGGAGGATGCTCATCCACACGGAGGTCTGGTCTGGCTGGTGCCTCTCCATGGCCACCCACACCCTCGGTCCCTGCGGGGCTCTCGGGGTGCTCACCCGGGGAGGTGATCAGTGGGTTGGGGGCTTCAGGCTTTTAAAACGCAGTTCCCACCCCGGGACAGGCTCTGGATCCTCATCACTGGGCATCCCTGGAGGATCCTCATCCCTCCATGCCGGCACCTGTGACCCCACAGAACCCCAGGTAGCGCCGCACCCATCGCGCCCCGCCCCACGGAGCGGGGATGTGGGGGAGCGAGGGGGCTCGGGGGAGTGGGGGACTCCCCTCGCCATCCCCGCGCTCCTGCCAGCCCCCCATTTCCATGGCAACCATGCAAATGGGAAAGCTTTCCATAATCATTAGGGAGCGGAGCAGAGCAGTACAAACAGTGGCGGCAGTAGATTACAAGCCCATTATGAACAGTCGCACCTTCTGAGCGCTGGTAATTACACCTAATTGTGCATTTAATTGTGTAATTGAAAACCTCCATCCCGAGTTCAGCCCGGGCTCCTTTCCCCCCTCTCCGGGCGGGGGCTGCGGCCCCGGCCCCGCGGTCCCCGGGCCATCCCCGCCCCGAGCACCCGGAGCCGTGCGAGGACAAAAGATGCCGGCAGATGTCGGAGGCGGGTGGTTCCCACCGGTGCTCCCGCTGGTGCCCAAATCCAGGGAAACCGGAGGTGGAAGGGAGGACGGAAGGGGACGGGAGGGCCGTGGAGCCCCCAGGGGTGCAGAGGGGTCCCGCTGTCACACAGGGATGTCACACAGGGCTGGGGCTGCAGGATCATCCTCTCCCTTCACCCATTCCTCCTTCAGCCGAACTCCTGAGCTCCTTCTCCAGCCTTGGAGCCGGGGGTCACATTCCAGGGGCTCCCGGTGCCCCGAGCAACCCCCACGGCTCGGGGAGAAGCTGGGATGGACCCGCGGCCCCTCTCCCGCGCCCCAGCCCCGCAGGCAGCGGGGATGCCCGTGCCGGCTTGACGGGGCACTGCATGGCACCGCATGTCCCCGCATGTCACCGCGTGTCTCCGCATGGCCCCGCACCGCACCCCTCCAACCTGGCAGGCTCCGGCAGGCGGGAGGTGCCAACCCAGCTCTGCTTTTCCAGCCAATTAAAGGAGAAGGAGAGAAACAAAGAAGGAAACGAGACCCCGGTTGGAAGCGGCTCCCGGCTCTGCCGGGCGGAGGTGGAAGCTCGGAGCGTCCCTGTCCCCACCCAGCTGCGGGGCCGAGCGGCCTCAGCCACAGGGACGGGGCAATGGGATCGCCAGGTTGGGATGGAGAAGGAGCCAGCTCGAGGAAAACCATCCTGCACCAGCGCCCGAGCGCGGCCCTGGGGCACAGAGCGGGGTGGCCAAGGGACATGTGACAGCAGCTGGACGGATCTGGCCTGACAGCTGCCAGCAGTGCATATCCCGATATCCTGATATCCCCATATCCCGATGTCCTGATGTCCTGTATCGCTGTCACCGAGGCTGGCACAGCCCCCGGCAGCAGCACACCTGTCCCGACACCACCAGGCTGCAGAGTTAACAAATGTTGTGGCTTGTGGCTCCCACATCCGTGTGCCCGAGCAGGGCAGGGTCACCTCGGGTCCCTGACCCATCCAACCCCCCCAGCAGCTCCCATTTCTCATAAAGAAAAGGTGAACCTGACAACAGCAGTTCACAGAGACAGGTTTGGGTCTCCCAGGTTGTGGGGAAAACCAGCAAAACCCCGGAGTTTTGGTTTTATCCCGCCTCATTATCATGAATATGTGCTGGTGGCTCCTCCCGAGGCAGGGCAGGACTCGTGGGTGTTTGGCAAGCAGATTTTTCCAAGGAAAAACCATAAATGGAGGCAAAATCTGGTGGGTGCTGTTTGTCCCAGGGACTGGAGTCACCCAGCGCTCGTAGCACGGCCTCGCCAGGAGTAAAGGAGCTTGGAGGATGTTTGGATGCTCCAAAGGAGCTCCCTGTGGTGTCATGGCTCGAAAACCAGTTCCTCAAACTGGTTCAGGTGTGGGGTGGAGCGGACAGAGCTCTGCAGGGCCCCTCTGGATCAGGGACCTTGTGCCCAGTGGGTGCCAGCAGCACCTGGGGCCTGGAGCCTCCACAGCACCCCCGGGACCAGGGGACGAGGGACCAGGTTATGAATACTGGGAAACCAACTGGGGTGGGAAAGGTGCCCGTGGGGTGACAGTGACTCACACGGAGCCATGGGATGGTGCCCGTGGGGTGACAGTGACTCACAGGGAGCCATGGGAAGGTGCCTGTGCTGGGCAGGGAGGGCCAGCCAGAGATGGTGGCATCACCCCAGGGAGGGCTGGACGTCCCCACGCTGCTGTTAAAGGGACACCGAGGCCCAGGCTGGCCAGAGGGGCTCAGCAAACCCATGCCCTCCCTGGGCAGCCCCATCTTGGCATGAGCTGGTCCTGCAGCCACAGGGCACGGCCTCACAGGCAGCCCCACACACACCAGTGCAACCCCAGCCCCGTGACTGGGCTCACTGGGAGCACAGCTGTCCCCAGACACAGAACAGAGGGACCAGGACAGGCCTCAGGGCCACCTGGGCAGGGGGATATGAGCACCCAGTGCCATCCCCATGTCAGGGGTGAAGCAGAGGAGGGGAGCAGGGATGGGGTCAGGAATCATCCCCACTCCCTGTGGCTCCATCCCAAACCTCAGCTCTGCCTGTCCTGGTGCCGTGTCACCTCAGGGTGGTCCTGGTCACCCCAGGGGACACCTGGGTGGCACTGGGGCTGGCTCAGCACAGGGCTGTGGGTGGGCACCCAGACTCCTCACCCTGGGATGAGGAGCTGAGGATTGGGGGCATCTCCCCACGGCTGGTGGGGTGGAAGCTGCTGCCTCCAAAACCAGGAAGGACCTTTGGACATTATCCCAAAGGATGAGCTGGTTCAGGGTGAGCTGGGGTGGAAAGGTCCCTGGTGAGGGATTGGAGCTGGACCTTTGGGGATGCCAACGGCACCAGGACACATGGGGTGAGGATGGAGGGGACAGCCTGAGCACAATCAGCAGCACAAAGTTCCTCCAGGCGGGAGCAGGAGCTGCTCTCCCAGCCCAGGAGCTCACAGCAATTCAGCCTTCCCCTGAAATGAACAGATTGAAATCTCTCGGATCTGGGCTATCTCGAGGAATAATCACCAACAAGCCTGCCTGAGAGATGAGTGGTAAAAAGGAATGTGACCAAAAGCCAGGAAACTCCTGCACACCTGGAAAACCCCCGCTGGATTTATCCTGTATCAGGTGAGTGAAACACCAAGGGAGACTTCACAGACCACAGCGAGGGGACAGCTGGGGACAGCTGGGGACACAGAGGCCATTCCCGCTGGGAATGCGGGGACTCCAGCCCCGAGATGATCCCGCCGTGCCTCTGCTGCCCGGGGCTGAGCATTGGCTTCAAAGCTTCCCCATCCCCCAGCAACAGCAACACCTCGTGTTCCGCCATCCAAAAGTGGGGAGCCCTCCCCACCCTCTGCCTTCTGAAGGATGAAGGATGAACAAGAGCTGGGAAGAAAGTGCCTGTCAGCAGGATGCCACCGTCATCTCCAGAGGGCTCTGGAGCCCGCTTCCATCGCCGCGTCCATCCATCCATCATCCCCCGTCCCCGGGGACACCACGAGCTGACCCCACAGATTTCAGCAGTCCCTCCCTGCTCTCCTGGCCGTGACGAGCCCGGCGCGGCCGCGGGGGCAACTTGGAGGCTGCTGATTCTCCATTAACGCACCACCCTGCCGGGATAATTAATCGCAACCTCGCCGGCGCTGGTTTGAGCAGAAACCCCCCGGATCCCCCCCGCGCTCCCTTCGCCGGCTCCTCTGGCACAGCCTGATGAAGATTGATTCGCGGGCGGCGGCGAGCGCGGCACTGAATTGTCACGAAACCCGACAATCCCGTTCTAATCAATCCTCTCCTTCCTCCTTGCCCCCACACCCCGGTGTCCCCCCACCGCGGGCAGGTGGGTCCCGCTCAGGAGCAGAAGAGTTTCCAAAGTGCTGGCAGCGGCTCCAAGTTTCCCTCTTGCCCAGACTCAGGGGACCAGCACCCCGAGACACATCCGAGGAGTCACCAGAATGGGAAACCGCGGGCGGGAGTGAACTCGGAGGTATGAGATTGCAGTTGGGAACAAAGCTCACACCTGCTGGAGACGCAACCTCGGGCACTGACAGCGCAGGGAAGGGGTCCCCATCCATCTCCCCGGCCAGCGCTGGCTTGAGGCAGGAGATGAGGGTGGCATTGCCTATCCTTTAGATCAGCATTTTTCCTTTCCTGTGGGTTTTTTTGGGGGTGATGGTGAGGCATCCCCGAGCTGGTCCCAAGACAAGGTCACCGCCGAGGTGGCGTGGGGAGCGGTGACAGGCAGCATCTCGCACAAAGCACCCCCGGCATGCCGATGAGCCTTACCAGCTGCAGGCAGCAGAATCCCACCAGCGTGCATCGCCCGTTGCATCTCCCCATGGCTCCCCAGCCGGATCCTCGGGGCTCCCTCACCGTGGCCTCGCTCCGCCGCCGCTCTCCAGCTCCTCACCAGCCGCCCCTTGGCCACCCGGGGAGCGTCTCGGGAGGCTCCAGCACCATGTCCCGCTCTCCAGCCTCCGGCCAGCCCCGCCGGCTCAGCACAGCGGCGGGCTGGGCTCGGCGCGGGGCATCGCCCCCCTTCTCCCTCCGCCCCCCGCCCCGCTACAGCCCGCTCGGGCGGCGCGGGGGCCGCGGGGCCGCGCAGCCCTGGCCTCCCATCCCCGGCCCGGCCCGGCGCGGAGCCGCCCGCTCCGCTATTGTCTCCCGCACAGCCGCGCTCCGCGCCCCGGGCGGGCGGGCGGGGGGCGCGGGCGGGGCCGGGCGGCGCGGCCGGAACAAGGCGGGACGCGGCAGCCGGCGGGGCGCGGCGGGCGGTGCGGCCGGGCGGGGCGGGGGGGGGGCCGGGCGCGCCGCGCCGCGCCGAGCCCTTGGCGGCCTCCGGGGGCGCGGGCAGCGCTGCCCCTCCGCAGCACCGCGGCTCCCGCCCGGCCTTGTCCTTATCGTTAATCATCAGCGTTTGTCTTTTAAATCGCAGATTTTTATTATTATTCTTTTTTTCCCTCCGGAGCCAGGTGCGGCTGGGTGAGCCCCTGGAGAAGGACTGTGAGATGCTCCCCCCGTATCCCCCCCGCATCCCCCCGCAAACCACGGCCCTGCGGCCCTTGGGCGGCGCCTGGACCCGCAGCACAGGGACTCCGCCACCTCCCCTGGGGTGGCCATGCCAGGGCAGCAGCTGGGCTTGCGGGAAGGACAGATGGCCGAGCCCGGCGGGAGCCCCCCAGGTCCCCTCTCAGAGCTCCGCTCCGCAGAGCCCCGCTTGGCCGGGGGCGAGCGCCGGCCCTGGACAGCGTGCCTGGGCAGGGAGGTGGGTGCAGGCAGGGCTGACACGGCCCCTCACCGCCTCCCACCCGCTCGCCTTTGTTCTGTTTTCACAGCACACCTTCGGGGACATCGCAAAGCGCGAGGAATCACTGGGATGCTGCTTTCCCAGCGCTTCAGAAACCTCTGGCTGAAATGCCGCCTGGCAGAAGCACTTGGAAACAGTTTGCTGCATTTAATTTCAGTGATTTCTTAATCCTCAGCGCCGATGCTTGTAAGGAAGCATCTCCTAAACCTGCCCCACGCAGCCTAAGGAGGTGTCAGAGCATCCACACGGCATCCGAAGGATGAAGCTGCATTGGTGTGTGTGGTCCAAGCCCATCCAAGCTTGCCAGCGCTCATTCCTGTGTGCTGCTGAGACCAGCCTGCAGCACCTTCCACACCTGGTGCTTCTCCTTCATCCTCCACGCTGGGGATTTCTCTCCCCCCCGGGGCTGTTCTGTGCTCCCACGGACGGTTGGGGAGGCTCGTGTGTGGCTGAAGGACGGGGCTTTGCAGTAAACGCTTGGCTTTTGTGCATTCAGAACCAGCCGGTGCAAAGATGCAGTGGTTCCTCAAGGGATGCTCTGATCCGGGCTCCTGGGAGCAGGGGCAGGCTGAGATGTGGTGTTTGAAGCGTGGACACCTCTGTTTATTCCTCCCTGGCCTGGCTGATTGAGCTCCACCAGCCCTGAGTATTCCAGCCTCTCTCCCTGCAGGCTGCCAAGGATCCCAGCTGTGGGGCTGGGACACCCCCCCCCCCCCGCCCCCCCCGTGGGCTGGGCTCCATCCCTCCCAACTCTCCAAGCTCCAGGGTCTCCAGGTTTTCACCTGAGAGAGGTCCTATCACCTTCATCTCATTGTGTCCCAGGCTCTGAGGGTTACCCAGGAACAGACACAATTCCAGGATTGAGCTTTTGGGCTCCTCTGGGATTTAAACACGGCAGAAACCTGGAGCACAGGGATTGGGGTCACCCCACAGGTCAAAAAGTGATGAGGACCAAACCATCCCACAGCATCTCCTTGGCCATGGCCGGGCAAATCCGCTCAGCTCAGCCCTCGTGCAGCCCCCAAAAACAGCAGGGAAAGGCAAAATGCTCTGATGGAAAACCATAAATCCCCATCCAAAGGCGCTGAAATCCCGCCTGGCTCCTGACCAGGTGGAGTTTTGCAAAGAATCAATTTTAGATTAAAAAAAGGTCAATAAAACCCGTCATGGAACTTCCCTGGAAGGAGAGGAGACAACTTTATCCAGGAGAGGGTGGGAAACGAGCCCAGGGCTTTGTCCTTTGCTCAGAACCTGCTGCTCCAGACCCCCCACCCTGGGGTTTATGTGCAAAAAAAAAAAACCCCAGTGGCCAAAATCACAGCGAAAATATCAGGAGGAAATCAAATATGGGTCATGTAATTAATTGGGAGGATGGGAAATGGGAGGGAGCCGTGAGGATCCGTGCTCAGATCCCCACCCGTGCCCACACCAAGCCCTGCTGTGCCTCAGTTTCCCCAACACCCCTGGCAGTGCCAGAGCCCCATCCCAAATCTGCTGTGGGAAGGAGAAGGGAGAGGAATCGCCCCCCAAGGCTGAGACTCCACTTCTCTGCCACCCCACATCCCATGGCGGGTGACAGCGATGTCCCCAGTCCCCCACGCCCACCTGGCTCTGGCAGGGGCTGGATCCGACCCAGCCGAGCTCCCCGTCCCCAGGGCAGGAGGAGCCAGCTGGGATCTCTTCCCCAGGTACACAAAATCCTCTCCTTCCACTAAACCTGGGTGTTTTAAGCCAAAACCCATCCGTATCTTTATGCCAGAGAGAGCTCTCCCTGCCAGGGGTATAAACAGAACAGGGAAATCAGGGTTTTTTCACTAAACTGATATTTTAATGCCAAAAGGTCTGGTTTTTGTCTATTTGGGCTGGGCTGGAGCAGCCTGGGGACAGGGACACCCCAGGGCCAGGGGTGCTCCAGCTTTGGGTCCAGGGATGGCCCAGCCCTGGGGTAAAGGAGAGCCCAGCTTGGGGTCAGGAGTGCTCCAGCCCTGGGGTCAGTGACACTCCAGCCACGCATACCAGGGATGTTCCATTCCTGGTGCCCCAGCCCTGGGGTCAAGGATGCTCCAGGCCTGGATCCAGGGATGCCCCAGACCCGGGATCAGGAATTCTCCATCCCTGGGATCATAGATACCCTGGTTTTGGGGTTAACGATGCTCCAGCCGTGGGGTCAGGGACACTCTGGCTCTGGGGTCGAGGCTATTCCATCCCTGGGGTCAGTGACACTCCAGCCATGGGTACCAGGGATGTCCCAGGTTTGGGATAAAGGATGTCCTGGTCCTGGGGTCAAGGATGCTCCAGCTCTAACTTCAGGGATGTCCCAGACCCAGGGTTGGGCCAGGAATTCTCCATCCCTGGGATCCCATATGCCCCAGTCCTGGAGTCAGGGCTGGTCCAGTCCTGGGTCCAGGGATGTCCCAGACCCAGGATCAGGAATGCTCCATCCTTGGGCTCAGGTCCAGCCCAGCCCCAGGCTGGACAGGGCTTGGAGCGCCCTGGGGTGGTGGAATTTGTCCCTTCCCATGGCAGGGGGTGGAATGGAATGAGCTTCACATCCCTACACCCCAAACCACTCTGGGTTTCCGTGATTCTGTGACTTCCCCAGCCACCTCCAGGAAGAAACACACATTTATTTAACCAACCTTTCCCCAATTTGAACATAATTAGCCCCCAGCTGCCAGTCACCGTCAGCTCCATGGATCCCAGGTAATGGATCGGGCTCTGGTGGCTGTTGGAGAATCGATGGAGGAATTAAAATGAGTTCCCACCGTTCCTTCTCCCTTGTCATCTTATCTGTGCTGGGGAGAAGGGCAGCACATCACAGGATCCATCATCGTTTCGCCTTTGTAGCTCGCAAAACTCATAATTAACAAAAAATTTCTATTCACTTGCTCATGTAATTTAATTAGCTTTCCATTAAACGGAGACTAAACAGCATCTATTCCCCAACAGAGCAAATAATTGTTTTCCATTCTTTCAGAAATCATCACCCGCTCGTTGGAACTCTCCGAATTCATTAGGGAGCCTTGGAGCAGCAGTGGGAAAAAGGAAGGGAAAAGCTGCAGGGAGGACAGGCAGGGACTCAGAGGGGGCAGCAGGGCTGGAGCTGCCCTTGGCTGAGCGGGGATGTCCCGGGATGTCCCCGCTGATCCCGGGGCGGGGTGCTGGATCCATCCCGCTGCATTCCGGGAGCTCCGGGTGCTGCCCCCGCCTCCATCCGGGATCTCTTGTTGGTGCTGGAATTGCCAAAGGGTCAAGGATAGGCTGGGGATGGGGACAGGGATGGGGACAGCCCCCCTGGGCCATGTTGGGGTCACTCCCAGCCCCTCAGTCCCCCCCGGAGGCTGGGGATCAGCCCGGTCCTTGCCAGCTCAGCTCCATGGAACAGGGGCTGTTTATCCGGATCCCAGGAAAGATTTAATTTCCAGTGGAAATCTCTCAAGCAAATACCTCCCTTGGAGGAATAAACCTGTTTAAGGAAACAATTTTCTCTGCGCTCAGATGAAGCTGTGAACGTTTTGCTGCTGCCATGGCCCAGGGCTGGCACGGCTGTGGCGTGGGATGGGAGCCAGGAGAGGCCTGGGCTCCCCTGGGGGCAACTGGGAACCAGTGGGAACAGGGGGGACTGGCCCCAAATCCCCCTGGGTGCAACTGGGACCAATGGGAACAAAGGGGCACTGGCCCCAAATCCCCCTGGGTGCAAATGGGGCCAGTGGGAACAGGGGGGACTGGCCCTAAATCCCTCTGGGTGCAAATGGGGCCAGTGGGAACAGGGGGGACTGGCCCTAAATCCCTCTGGGTGCAAATGGGGCCAGTGGGAACAGGGGGGACTGGCCCCAAATCCCTCTGGATGCTACTGGGAACCAGTAGGAATGAGGGGGACTGGCCCCAAATCCACTGGGTGCTGTTTGGAACCTGTGGGAACAGAGGAGGTACTGGCCCCAAAACTCCCCAGATGTAGCTCAGAACCAGTGGGAACGGAGGGAACTGGACCCAAATCCCCCTGGGTGCAGCTGGGACCAGTGGGAACAGAGGGGCACTGACCCCAAATCCCTCTGGGTTCTCTGCTGCCCAGCACGGGCATGGTCCTGTCCCCAAGGGGTGGTGGCAGCACTGTCCTGGCACCTCTGGGGGTGCACGTGGCTGGTGCCAGCCCCCCGTTGTGGGTTCCAGCCTGCCAAGGTGGAATTCAGCTTCTCCCAAACCAACTTCCCTCTCTCCCAGGGTCTGGGACATCGACACATGGTCCGAGGGGTGGGCATTGTCCAGCCCTAATTGCAATTAGCTGTGAAACCTCGAGCTGCGCCATCCGTGTCTCCCTCCTCACTGTCCAGCAGCATCAAAGGTTTATTAATCCCTGAATTCCATGGCACTGGGGAATGGAGATTCCTGCCACAGCACTGGGATGGGCACAGGGGCTCTGGGCTGGGTGCTCACTGCTGGGGGGAGTTGGCCAGGGGCAGCTGGGCATGGACAGGGAGTGCCCACAGAGCTGCCCAGCCCTGGCTCTGTCCATCCAGGGCTTGCTCTCTCCATCCAGGTCTGGTTCTGCAGGTCTGGCTCCATCTATCCAGGGTCCAGTTCCATCCACCGGGGTCTGGCTCCGTCCATCCAGGGTCCAGCTCTGTCCATCCAGGGTCCAGCTCTGTCCATCCAGGTCTGGCTCCATCCATCCAGGGTCCAGCTCTATCCATCCAGGGTCCAGCTCTGTCCATCCAGGTCTGTCTCCGTCCATCCAGGGTCCAGCTCTGTCCATCCAGGTCTGTCTCCATCCATCCAGGGTCCCTCTCTGTCCATCCAGGTCTGGCTCGGTCCATCCAGGGTCCAGCTCTGTCCATCCAGGTCTGTCTCCTTCCATCCAAGGCCTGGCTCTGTCCATCCCTCTGCTCCCTCAACCCAGGGATTTACCCTTAATCCGGATCATTTCCCAATCTGGGTCATGGCTCCGTGTCCATCGTGCCCAGGCCATGGGGGGTGTCCAGGGCACAGGGGGTGACACCCAGGCACCCCAGGGTGGGGTGTGGATCCATCCAGCCCCCACTGCCCCATCCTGGGAGCTGCCCCTGCCTGGCACCCCCAGGCTTCAAGAGCCCCAGGACTGCCCAGAATTCCACGCAGGGGCAGAGTGATGCCCCTCCCTCACTTCCCTGCAGGTTCCTGGGATGGGAATTAGGAAAAAAAAGCCCTTTTTTGGTTCCTTTAAACAAGCAGGACTCAGTAAAGCTCAGGACTGCTGTCGGGCTCAGCCTCAAGGGTCTCTCTCCCCTCAGACACTTGGGTAGAGATCCAAATAAACCCATAAACCCTGGGGATTAGAACAGGCTCTAATTAAGCCCTAAATCCATGTGCCAGCCCCTCCCCAGCCAGGGCAGAGGAAGGGGCTCATCCCCGGGCACGAGGCTCCCACTCCGGCGTGCCCGGGGTCCCTCCTGGCACTGCCAGCCCCTCTGTCCCTGCATTTCAGGGTTATTTAATTCTCTGCAGTTAAAAATAAACCTCCCCTGCCTGCAGCCCTGCCTGCTCCTCTCCAGGGAGGGTTTGTCTGCTCAGAGCTGTTCATCCATTGGAATCTAGAGATGGATCTGCCCCGGCCTGACCAGCACCTCCCCGAGGGCTCCTGTCACTCATCCACGGAGGGCAGGGACAATGGGACACCCCAGGGGACAGGGGACAACTCCAGGGACAACTCCAGGGCTGCAGCAGCCATTCCCATCAACTCCTGCCTGCCATTCCCACTGGGAGGCACGGGAATGACAGGAGGTCGATGTGGGCAGTGACAGGACCCTGGTGAAGCTGATCCTCCCTGGATCCTGGGAGAGGGACTGGGGACAAGGGATGGAGGGACAGGACACAGGGAATGGCTTCATGTTGGAAAAGGGGAGATTTGGGTGGAATATTGGGAAGGAATTGTTCCCTGGGAGGCTGGGGAGGGGCTGGGATGGAATTGCCAGATTTGCTGTGGCTGCCCCTGGATCCCTGGCAGTGGCCAAGGCCAGGCTGGACATTGGGGCTGGGAGCAGCCTGGGACAGTGGCAGGTGTCCCTGCCGTGGCAGGGGTGGGATGAGCTTTAACCCATCCCATGCATTTCACCTCAATGATTTCCCTGGTTATCTACAGGTGAGGACCAGGATTTAATATTGGAGAACAGAAAAGTAACCAGAGCAATAAACCCCAGGCAGTGAGCTCTGTAAAAAGCCATTTATTGCAGTTTAAACTGTATAAAAAAACCCCAAAGGAAACAGGATGGGGAATGTACAGGCCACGTGTGGAACTGAAACAGAAGTTCTCAATTTCAAGGGATCTGGAGAAGGGTTTCATTGTCAGTGGCACAGCCAAAATAAAATTCCTTTCAAATCCAAGCTTTCCTGCCAGCCCAAAGACAGGGGAGGTGGAAAAAGCTGCACAGTGAGACTGGAGAGGGGACAGCCTGCACCAGGGTGGGCTGTCCCACTGAGCTGCTGTCACCTTCTCCACTGGGAAGTGAATCCATCCAAACTCAGCTCCTCAAGGGCCTCACTGGATCTCCCCCATGTAGAGCCGTTTGTCACTGGATGCAGAGAGAACTGAGGGGGAAAGAGAGAAAGGAATAAAAGAATTAAAACAGAATATAGAAATTAAAATAGAACATAAAAATTAGAATATAAAAATTAAAACAGAATATAAAAATGATCCCAGTGGTTTGAGACCTCCCTAAGGACACAGCACTGAACTGCTCATTTTGCTGGAAGCCAAATTTCAGTTGCTTCCCAAAACACCCATGGAATGCCTGCTGTGACACCGATCCCAGGCTGTGCTGGTGGCTGCCATCCCCATCCCCTGTCCCTGTGCTGCCGGGAATGGCTGAGCTGGGAAATGCAAGGAGAGGTGGATGAAGACCTCTGGAACGTTCCTGAGGTGAGTTTTTCATCCCGGGAGTGTTGAGGCTCTGCCAGCACCGAGTGCCACTAGAGGGCACATCCGGCCAGGAAAGTGTCCCCAGGACTCCCCATCCCTGGGAACAGGGAAAACCCAACCGGATCCCAGCTCCCACCTGCCCTGAGCCGCCCCAACCCACAGCCCCAGGATCCTCAGGGCTGGGGAACACCCCCAGGATCAGAAAATCCAGCGCAGCAGCACCCCCAGGGTCAGCACTACCCTGCCACATGCGTCTGAACACCTCCAGGGATGGGGACTCCAGCAGCAGGGCTGGACAGACCTTTCCATGGAGAAATGTTCCCAATATTCAACTTAAACCTCCCCTGGCCCAGCCTGAGGCCGTTTCCTCCTCCTGTCCCTGTTCCTTGGGAGAAGAGCCCGACCCCCCTGAGCCCCCTCCTGTCAGGGACTGTGCAGAGCCACAAGGTCCCCCCTGAGCCTCCTTTGCTCCAGGCTGAGCCCCTTTCCAGCTCCCTCAGGAATTCTCCAGCCCTCTCCCAGCTCCCTCAGCTGCTCCTGGGGCTCCAGCCCCTTCCCCTCTTCAGGGAATTCAAGGCACAAGAATGACCCAGGAGACAGGAGCAATGGTTTAATCCCTGAGCAGGAGAGCTCTGGGGGTTTCTACACCAATTCCCAGCCTGGTGTGTGTCACCCTGCCCCAGCCTGGCTCCCTGTGCAGGTGAGCATCCTGCATGATTTATAGGATTAACATTCCCACGAGCTCCCAGCCATCAGCTGCACCACTCGACAGGTTTTTAGTAATAGTTTTTTAATTTTTATTTGAAACCCAGTGATTGATGACCCAAGAGGAGCTCAGCACACGATCCCACACCCAGAGA
The DNA here is from genome assembly GCA_034509425.1 of Eopsaltria australis. Taxonomy (NCBI): domain Eukaryota; kingdom Metazoa; phylum Chordata; class Aves; order Passeriformes; family Petroicidae; genus Eopsaltria; species Eopsaltria australis. The sequence goes on along the minus strand of JAVTVJ010011986.1, from coordinate 232,246 downwards.
GGAGCTGGCTCTGCTCCTCCAGCACAGCCCCAGCCTCAGGCAGAGCCACAAGGAACCAGAACAAATCCAGCACTCCCTGGCCCTCGGCATGACCGAGCTCCTGCCTTGGCTTTGGGGTTGGCTGCTGGCAATTTCTGGCTGCTGACCTGGCCAAAGTGAGCGTTTCCATGGAATCACAGCCCCCTGCAGCCCTGCCCAGCCCGTGCTGGACCGGGAAATGGGAATGGAACCCGGCCCCAGCTCCTGCAGGGGGCTTCAAATGGCTCTGAAAAGCCACCACGAGCTTTGCACCACCCAGCCCTGACAGTGGTGCCACGTGTGAGGCACCTCCAGAACAGGGACTGAACCCACTGCACCAAGAGCTTCCTTGGGGTGGGATTTTGGGAAGGAATTGTTCCCTGGGAGGCTGGGGAGGGGCTGGGATGGAATTGCCAGATTTGCTGTTTGAGCCCCTGGATCCCTGGCAGTGGCCAAGGCCAGGCTGGACATTGGGGCTGGGAGCAGCCTGGGACAGTGGCAGGTGTCCCTGCCAGGGCAGGGGTGGCACTGGATGGGATTTAAGGTCCCTCCAACCCAAATCATTCTGGGATTTTCATTTTGTCACTGATCTGCTTCCTACAGCTTTTGAGGAAGCCAGGACCCCTCAGGCTCCCAGGTGATCCATGTCCTCCTGGAATCCCCAAACATGGTTACATCCCAGGTATTATGGTTATATCCTGGTTATATCCCAGATATTCCAAACCCTTCTCTCATGGCCCTTGGAAAGGCTGGACAAGCCCTGGGCAGTGGCAGCCACCCCCAGCCCACACCAGGAGCCCCCCTGCTGCCCTCTGGGTGTCCCCAGCCCAGTCCCAGAGTCCCTGTGCTCAGCCCAGGGTGCCCCCACCCAACTCGAGATGAGCAAACAAGGCCCCGCCACCCCTAAACCTGTCTGATAACTGCACCCTGAGCCACTCTGGCAATTTGGGGGCTGTTTCCCAGAGGATCAGCAGCTCAGGGAGCCCTGGGGAGGTGGGGAGCACTTACTGATGGGTTCCTCAGGGTGGAAAGCCAGCTCATTCACGGAGCCGGCGTGGCCGGGCAGCTTGTACAGGATCCTCCTGGAGGTGGTGTCCCACACGTACACAAACCTGCAACACAGCCCTGGTGAGGGAAGGAAAACACCTGGCCCCTCCAGGTGGTTCTGCAGCTGGTTGTGATGCCTTTGGATTTTAGCCTTTCTATTTCTCAGCTCCTGCACTGCATTAGTGCACAGCTCCAAACTCCAGATAAAGTGCAGTCACTGCCTGCACATCTCGGTCAGACAGAACAATCCCTCTGGGCCTGAGATCCAAGGACACCCCACAGCCTCAGGCCCCAAAAAGTACAAACAAAAGTGAATTTGGGGAGCAAACTGGGGGAATGTGACTTCATTACCTGCAGCTGTAATTGGAGAATTAACCCCTGATATGCCAATGGACCAAACTCATTTCTGTCTGAAAAACTCGTGCCCATTGTCCATGTTGGGTGCAGCCTCTGGGAGGCTCTGACTGCCCAAGGTGCATCTGTTGAAGGCCTTTCATAAATACCCACTTGATTCTTTTAATCTTGTCCAGCCTCTGTTCTAGGGAGCCACTCCAGGGCATCAGCTGGAACAGGTCTTTGTGTGGATAAACAGGAACTTCCCAGGAGAAAAATGGCCCTGATTGACCCAGAAGAGCAGAGGCCTGAGCAGGGAGGAGTCAAAAGGTCCAGTGGCAAAAACCTCATTGCCAACATTGCCCTTCCCCCCTCAGGGCACAGAGATGGATTTGAAAGCTGTGAGGTCACAGGAATCCTTGACAGTACAGGGACAGGGAGGAAATCAGCACTGGGAATGGGGAGGAGGGGTCTCACCCTCACAAATCCCCCCTAAACACTCTCAGTCCCCTTGGGCTGGCAGTGAGGAGCCCAGAGCCCCCCCAGCCCTGCAATCCCTCCCAGCCAGCAGCTCTAAGGATGGGATTTCTTCCTGCTGTGCCACATGATCACCTGCCAGCATTTATTAGGGAGTGCTGGCATCACGCTGAGCCCTTTGATCACCCTCTGTCAGACCTCACCCACTGCTGGGTCCTGCCTGAGCCCCCACCTGAGCTGAAAACCCCCCAGGATCCTCCCCTGGGGGCACCAGGCACAGCTCAGCTTCCACACTTCCCTCAAGAACAGTCTCAGAGTCAGGGAAACAGCCCAAAATCCCTGTGCCTGCCGTGGGAAGCTCTGCTGGGGAGCAGAGCCATGCCCTGACCCTGATCATGGAGATTTGAATACATCAACCCAAAATCAACATCCCACAGCCCAGGGCAGGTGGTGCTGCACCTCACCTGCACAGGTATCCCACACCCCTCCCTCCCTCCCCAGCACCAGGGGATGGAATTTGGCACAAGGCTCACAGCTCTGCAAAAGCAAAATAAAAACCAGTGGCTGGGGAGAGCTGCAGCTGGGTGAGGCTCAGCCTGCCCTCCCAGCCTGCTCCTTAGGGAGCTGCTGGACAGCTCACACGGGATTCCTGGGGCAGCAAAGGGCAGGAGCTGGGCTGGGTGGGAAGGGCAGCCCTGCTGCCACACCCCCAGCTCACCCCTCGGCTCCCAGAGGCTGAGGGACAGGGACAGCCCATGGACACATGGAAAATCCATCCCCTGCTCCAACGGGAGCTCACTGTGCACCCCATGGTTCTCCTGCAGGAATTCAAACCTGCTGGGGATGGGCAGCTCCTCCCTCAGCCCTCAGCACCAAGGCTGCACCCCTCCAGGCTTATTTGGGGTTCCTCAGTTTCCCCCTTCCTCTCCACGTCAGGGCTTTGCAGACCAGACAAAAAAGAAGATTTGCTTCTACAACCAGCCTGGCTTTTAACTGAAATGCTGCTTTTCACCCCCAAGAAAAGCCCTGAATGATTTATGACCCCTGCTGGCTGCCCAGAGAGGACACTGGCTACCAGCACCAGGTGCTCCTCCTCCTTAGGAGCTGCTCAGGCTGGTGCCACCCTGTGATTTATTTTCTTGAGGGAAACCCTCAGGCCTGTGATGCCTGAGGGATTTTTTCTGCTTTTTCTCCTGAATATGTTGTACCCTGTTCCCTATATTCACAAGTATCAGCATGCACACTTGGGATGCTTTAGGTGATAGTTCAGCCCGGTTTCATGGTGTTTAGGAGGCCGGGAGACCAAACACCCCTGAAACCGCATAGAGTTAGAGACCAAACACTCTGTTTCCGTGAGCCCTCAAGGTCTCCCAGTAGGACAGATTCTGTAAACTGGAAGTGAGCCCACCCAGGCCCCTTATTGTGCCCTTCTGGTAGATCTGCTAATGTGTAGTCTTTAATTGTATACTCTATTGGAGGGACGGGGCTTTTGCGGCGTGTTCTACCTGGACGGCAGAAGCCATGGAATGGGATCCTATTAAAATCCCAAGGTAAACAACCCCCAACCCTTTCACTGTGTCTGAGCCTTTATTTCCTGAGACCAGAAAAAAGACATCACCTGCAATGATCAGAATTATTTCAAGCCCAACCCTTACCTAGCAGGCAGGAATCGTATCTGCTGCTTTCTCAAAGCACTCTGCTGTTGTGGTTTTTATTTGGCGTTGCAAGGCAGGCAAAGGGGCTGATTTTAATACAACGCTTCTGAAGCGCTCAGCAGCAAAAATAAAAATTCAGGAGGAGAAAGGAATCGCTGGGGGACTGTTTTGTACTCAAAACAAAATGTTTGTTTAATCTTGCTTTGCTTTTCCTGAAGATAATCCTCGAGAAATCTAATAATAACAATAGTAATAATAATAATAATAATAATAGTAATAAATTGATAGCAGAAAGATTGGAGTGGCCTGGTGGGACCTGGCCCAGGAGCTGTCAGAGCCCTGAGCACCTGCAGAATGAACCCAAGGACCCAAACTCCAGACACACCTGCCCAGAGCAGGGCTGAGCCTGCCCTGCAGGGATCCAGGCAGGAATTCCTTCCTCTGCCAGGCAGGAATTCTCCCCATGCCCCCCTCAGTGCCCAGCAGGGCTGGGGGCACAGTCACAGCTCAGGCTCACGCTGGGACAGCTGCCCCTCTAAATCTGGGCAGGCAGAGCTCAGGTTCTGCCCCTCTGCTATCAGAAGCTCATTAATCTGGTGGTCAGTGCTGCTCTCCACGCCCTGGCCCCCGGCCTGCAGCAATTCCTGTCTCCCTGGCACTGGATTTGGGCTGGGATTTGCTCCAGGGGACCTTGGTGTCCTTCACAGGGACCTTCAGACCCCGTGCTGCTCCCTCCCTCTGCCCCTTTCACCCCTCAGCTGACTTTACAGAATCTCTCATTTACAAGTCTGAGATGTGTTATTTGATCTTTATTTCTCCCTAATTAAAGGAGGGGTCATTAATGACCCCTGGAATCCCACCCTGCAGGGGTTTACCTGGGATCTGTGCTCCTCATCCCCCAACCCCACACACACAGACCCTGCCCTCCAAAACCCTCCCAAGCTTCTGCCAGGACACCCAGGGCTCCAGCCCAGTGGCAATGATGTCCCTGTCACCTGCTGGCCCTGCTGGGGGTCCTGTGGTGGGCCAGGCCAGATCCTCAGCCATGTTCTGACCATAATAATCAGATTCTACAGCACTCAGGTGCTCCTCCACAGACACCAAAGCAACAGAAACACATCCCTGGGGAAATCAGGCAAACCCCCTGAGGGCTGTTTGGGATTCCACACCTTTACACACAGCCCTGAGCCTTGAGATTCTGAGCCAGGAACGCTGAAAATCCACCATGGACTGATGGGGACAGAGAAATGCAGTGGTAACTCACCTGTCAGCCGACCCCCCTGCAATTTTACTGCCATCTGGGGACCAGGAGCACCTCAGAAGGTTCTAAAAGAAAAGAACATGCACAGATCTATTTAGTTTCCCCCTTCTCCTTGAATTAAAATCGCCATGAGACTTTAACCAGCACCAGCACCACTTTAATGATCCCCCTTGGAAGATGAGATGGTAATTACAGATTTTATTTTATTGCTGGAAACAGCCAGTGCCTTGTTATTTTGCACAAAGTAGATGGTAAGTGTAGAAAATACTTAATTTACAGCTAATTACAGCTGAACTGAGCAAAGAAATCTTGTTACTGAGGCTTTAATTGGAATCCCACTTTGAGTATTCATCTTTCTTTGAGTTCTTATTAAAGCCTTTCTGGCCTTAACTTGAATTAAAAAAAAACAATTTAGAGAAAAGTTAATAGCAGGGGGAATTGCACAAGGAGTGGAGCACACTCACCTTTTCAAAATTATGGACATTGCCCTGGAAAATCTTCACACATCTCTCCTTGGGGGCGAAGGGCCTCACGTCCCAGATCCGAACTGCAACACAGGCAGAGGCAGCAGCTGAGGGGGCAGGGCCAGGGCAGCCCTGGACACCCCAGGACCTGCTCCCTGTCCCCTCATCTCCCAAAATTCAGAGGGAACAGCAGCTTTCCCTGCTCGGGCAGGACACAAGCAGCAATGTGCAATTACACCCTGAGGGTGCTGAGAGGGGGAAAACCCAAACCTGCCATCCCAAACCTGTGCCACCACCTCCTCACTGCAGGGCTTGCTTTGTCCTGACACATCCCATGGGCACGGTCCTGATGGGCTCAGCCTCACTGGGCATCCCAGTGGGACAGGCAGGGTGGCAGCTGGGCTGTCCCTCCTGCTGAGGGGACACAGCCAAAACACTGACACAGGATAACCTGGGCCATGGCTCTTGTCCCCAATGTCCTGCAGGACAACCTGGGCCATGGCTCTTGTCCCCAACTCCCTGCAGGATAACCTGGGCCATGGCTCGTCCCCAGTGTCCTGCAGGATAACCTGGGCCATGGCTCTTGTCCCCAATGTCCTGCAGGATAACCTGGGCCATGGCTCTTGTCCCCAATGTCCTGCAGGATAACCTGGGCCATGGCTCTTGTCCCCAATGTCCTGCAGGACAACCTGGGCCATGGCTCTTGTCCCCAATGTCCTGCAGGATAACCTGGGCCATGGCTCTTGTCCCCAGTGTCCTGCAGGATAACCTGGGCCATGGCTCTTGTCCCCAACTCCCTGCAGGATAACCTGGGCCATGGCTCTTGTCCCCAACTCCCTGCAGGATAACCTGGGCCATGGCTCTTGTCCCCAATGTCCTGCAGGATAACCTGGGCCATGGCTCTTGTCCCCAGTGTCCTGCAGGATAACCTGGGCCATGGCTCTTGTTCCCAATTCCCTGCAGGAGCTGGGACATAACCCCCTGAGGCAGCTGCTCCGCCCTCAGGGATGCAAATTCATGCTTCAGCTCTGAAGCCAAACTTCTGAGCCCACCCCACCTCCGGGTGTTGTTTTCCCAGGATGAAGAGCCAGAGGTGTCCCTGGGAGCCCCAGCAGCTGTACCTGTGTTGTCCATGGCGTTGGAGAGCAGGTAGGAGCCCTCAGAGCTGAGGCTCAGCCCCGTCACCGAGTCGGCGTGGCCCCGCATGGTGTAGGTGAGCTTGTTCTGCCGCAGGTCCCACACCTGGAACAGCAAACACAGCCAGGAATGCTGGAGCTGCAGCTCCCACAGCACCCACACAGGCACTGATCCACCCATCAGCTGCTGGCATCAGCTTGGGCTCCTGCTGGTGGGGTCTGGAGCTCCATGGGTGTGGTAGGAAAATGGGATTTGTGCCTTGGATTTGTAACTGAAGGTGTTCAACCCTCGAGGAATTCCAGAGCAGCAGCCCCCCACACACACAGGAGGCAGGGAATGGCTTCCCAGTGCCAGAGGGCAGGGATGGGTGGGAGATTGGGAAGGAATTGTTCCCTGGGAGGCTGGGGAGGGGCTGGGATGGAATTGCCAGATTTGCTGTTTGTGCCCCTGGATCCCTGGCAGTGGCCAAGGCCAGGCTGGACACTGGGGCTGGGAGCAGCCTGGGACAGTGGGAGGTGTCCCTGCCCAAGGAGGGGGGGTGGTTTGGAGCAAGCTGAGCTTTAAGGTCTCTTCCCACCCAGAACATTCCATGATTCTATGAAAATGTGAGGCTGGAACTTTATTCGTGTTGGAAGAAGACAGAATTTGCCTTTTAGAAAATTCTGAAGTGAGTATGTTCAACCTCCAAGGAGTCAAATGGCAGCAGCCCCACGCCTGCAGAATTCCTCTTGAACCGGCCACAAAATCCCCCAAATCCCTGCCTGATGGGACAGAGCAGCAGCTCCCCAGTTCCCACAGCTTCAGGCTGCTCTTGCCAAAGAGGGGCAGTGGGAGCAGCTCTGGGGGCAGTGCCACACTGAGCTCTGGCTGTGACAGGCTGGGAACAGCCCTGGTGGCAGTGACAGGCTGAGCTCTGGCTGTGACAGGCTGAGGACAGCTCTGGTGGCAGTGCCACGCTGAGCTCTGGCTGTGACAGGCTGGGAACAGCCCTGGTGGCAGTGACAGGCTGAGCTCTGGCTGTGACAGGCTGAGGACAGCTCTGGTGGCAGTGCCACGCTGAGCTCTGGCTGTGACAGGCTGGGAACAGCCCTGGTGGCAGTGACAGGCTGAGCTCTGGCTGTGACAGGCTGAGGACAGCTCTGGTGGCAGTGCCACGCTGAGCTCTGGCTGTGACAGGCTGGGAACAGCCCTGGTGGCAGTGACAGGCTGAGCTCTGGCTGTGACAGGCTGAGGACAGCTCTGGTGGCAGTGCCACGCTGAGCTCTGGCTGTGACAGGCTGGGAACAGCCCTGGTGGCAGTGACAGGCTGAGCTCTGGCTGTGACAGGCTGAGGACAGCTCTGGTGGCAGTGCCACGCTGAGCTCTGGCTGTGACAGGCTGGGAACAGCCCTGGTGGCAGTGACAGGCTGAGCTCTGGCTGTGACAGGCTGAGGACAGCTCTGGTGGCAGTGCCACGCTGAGCTCTGGCTGTGACAGGCTGGGAACAGCCCTGGTGGCAGTGACAGGCTGAGCTCTGGCTGTGACAGGCTG
>JAVTVJ010011986.1:100405-224304 GCA_034509425.1 Eopsaltria australis | reverse complement strand
GGGACAGCCGGAGCCCTGCAGCCACCAGGGGAATCAGCTGAATGAGACACTGAGCTCACTCCTAAATAAGAACTTTCCACACCAGCAGGTGCCAGCGTGAGCTGCAGACTGGAGCAGAGGGCACAGAGGGGACAGAGGGGACGTGTCACCACATTTTCTTCACTTTACCTCATATCTGGCTCTGTCACAGCCTGCCAGCACAGCCAGCATTCCACGCTGGCTCTGGAGGGTGACAGCAGTGCTGGGACACCGGGAATGCCAGGCTGTCACTGCCAGGGGGTTTGGGATGTAAAATTCAGCAGGTGACCCCCATGGCAACACTGGGTGTGACAGGATGGAAAAGGTGGGCGCAGTGGGAAAGGGACACAGGGTCCTACCTTGATGTCATTGTCGATGCCTCCAGAGATGATCTGGTCACTGGTGTCGTTGAAGGTGACAGCCAGGACTTGGTAGGTGTTCTGGAATGTCTGCACTGCAGCTTTTTTCCTGATATCCCACAGCTGGCAAGAAACGTGGCACTTGTAAGAGGTGGGTACAGATATTGAACCACAAATCACAGGGAGCTGCAGGGATACTGGCAGAGACTCAGACTGCTCTCCTGAAATCCCTTTGTAGATCTCAGGAAATCATTATAAAAAACATCCAATCTGGAGATTTTTATAAAAAACATTAAATCTGGTGTGTTTGGAGCACAGGAGTGAAGGGAGGGAGGAAGGGGCCAGCACAGATTTCAGGAGAGGGAGAAACAGGCCAGCCCAGCAGATCCCAGGACAGGGAAGAAGGGCCAGCACAGATTTCAGGAATGGTTTTCTCATTCTTTGCTAATCCAGAGCAGCAGAAAACATCCAACTGAGCAGCTCAACCTTCCCAACCCCCCTGAGAATTACAGTGAAAAGGGAGCAGTGAAATTTGATGTCACATTTCTGATTCTGAGCTCCAGTAACGAAAGGCTGAATTCAGGCCAGTTAAACAGGAAGATCCCAAAAACTCTTCCACCTTTTTCCCTGGTGTCTTAGGTTACAGTGGTATGTACTCTATCACCATCCTCATGGGATGTTGGAGCCAGGTGGGGCACTTTGCTCTGCTCCTCCCTGATGGCTCCAGGGGATATCTTCTGTTAATGGGTCATTGAGTGCCACTGATGAACTCCATCATCCCATTGTGAGATGCTCTGCCCAGGGGGAGGAACCAAGCATCCCTATCTGGATATAAACTGGAATTGGAAACACCACAAGGCAGCTTTTCCACTGCATTCCCAGAGGAAGATCAGACCCTTCTACACCAGCACTGGACCTTTAGAGGAGAACTACACCTTTCACAGGATCACTGTGATGCCTTTTTCTGGTCTTAGACAATAAAGGCTCAGACACAGGGAAAGGGTTGGGGGTCGTTTCCCTCGGTATTTTAACAGGATCCCATTCCATGGCTTCTGCCGTCCAGGTAGAACGCGTCGCTAAAGCCCCGTCCCCCCAGTCGAGTGTACAATTAAAGACTCTACTCATTAGCAGATCTACCAGGAGGGCCCAGTAAGGGGCTGGGCTGGGCTCACTTCCAGTTTACAGAATCTGTCCTACTGGGAGACCTTGAGAGCCCACAAAAACAGAGTGTTTGGTCTCTAACTCTCCGTAGTTCCAGGGGTGTTTGGTCTCCCGGCCCTATAAACACCATGGAACCGGGCTGAGCTCTCACCTAAAGCATCCCAAGTGTGCATGCTGATACTGGGGAATATAGGGAACAGTGTGAGAAATATTCAGAAGAAAAGCAGAAAAATCCTTCAGGCATCAACTGCCTCAACAGAGCCACATCTACCACTCCTGCAGCCACCATCTAACTGGACTGCTACCAACACCCTGACTGCCAGGGTGTCACGTTGGATTCTGACTCTGTCAGTGGTTTTGTACTATTGCATTGATTTTAATTTTTTCTATTCAATGGTAGTTCTGGCTTTGAGTCTCTCACTGATTTGCTTTCAAACCGCCACACCTGGGCACACACTGACCTTGACAGTGCCATCATCGCTGCCGGTGCAGACGAGCTGGGGGCCCCTCCGGGCAGGGTAGCAGGAGTTGACAAAGGACGTGTGGCCCTTGAGCCTCTTCACCCTCTCCCCGGTCTCGCTGTCCCACACAGCCACGGTTTTGTCGGTGGATGCTGAGAAGAGCATGCTGCAGGCAACAACCACTGTCAGGGCCCAGCTCCCATCTTTCTTTCAGGAATAAGCAGTGGGAGAAGAATCTCCCCCAGTTTGGCGTTTCGGAGGAGCCTGACTGGCACTGGAGCAGCTGCACTGGACAAACTCCCCTCTAATCTCTGTTAGGAATTGTTTTTCTGCCTCCTCAAGCAGCATCTGGGATGAGCACAGGCAGCAATGGTGGAACAGCCTTCTAAATTAACCAGAATCTCACTTATTCTCTCTCCCAGTGAATCCCCAGAGACTCCCAGACACCCAACATGAACTGCCCTCTGTTCCCAAAACCCCACCAATGGCACTGGCGGGGCACAGGTGCCCCCAGATCCTTTGCCCATGCTGGGAAAGGCACACAACAAGGATTTGGTGTCCATGCACTGAGCAAGGGCAACAATCCCAGGATCCCTGAGGTTGGAAAAGAGCTATAGGATCATCAAGTCTAAGCTGTCCCCAGTCCCCACCTTGCCACCAGCCCAGAGCTCTGAGTGCCACAACCAGGATTTTCCTGGACATCTCCAGGGATGGGGAATCCAAACTTCCCTGGGCAGCCCCTGACAAGGCCTGAGCACCCTTTCCAGGGGGAAATTCCTGCTGCTGTCCACCCTGAGCCTCCCCTGGCCCAGCCTGAGGCTGTTCCCTCTCCTCCTGTCCCTGGTCCCTGCGAGCAGAGCCCGACCCCCCTGAGCCCCCTCCTGTCAGGGACTGTGCAGAGCCACAAGGTCCCCCCTGAGCCTCCTTTGCTCCAGGCTGAGCCCCTTTCCCAGCTCCCTCAGCCTCTCCTGGGGCTCTGCTCCCTTCCCCAGCCCCTTTCCCTGAGGTTCAGTGACTCCCTGGGGGTCTCTGAGCCCCCTGCCCTCACCTGCCATCTGTGTTGTAGTGCAGCTCCATGACGGCCCCGCTGTGTCCCTTCAGGGTGGCAAAGTTGTCACAGTCCCCGTAGACATTCCAGAGCACTGGGGGACAGCAGGGGAGAGGTGAGCACAGGGAGACCACGGGAACACCCCCCTGCTGTGCATGGGGCTGATCTTTGGGGTTTCAGCAAGGTGAAGGCTGGACCATCCCCACTGCTGAGTCCATCTGGGATAATTCACAGCAGTAACAAAGCAGTGGGAGCCTCAGGGCAGAGGTGATTTAGGGGTCTTTATTCAGGTGAATTTATCAAGAAAAAATGATAATCTTTGCATTAAAAGCTGCATTTCTGCAGATCCCTGGAACCTGTGTGGGAGGCACACAGGGCTGTGCCCAGCACGACACATTTACAGCACCACCAGGATGGGACCTGGAGAGGAGCTGGGAAAAGCTTCCTGCACCCTCCCGGGGAAATCCTACACACCCAGGACTCAGCCAGGTGAGGGCTGAGCTGAAACCCCCCAGCAGCAGGGCCTGAGCCCGTGTGAGCCCAGCCGGGGGACAGCAGGGGACAGCAGTGACACTCACAGATGAGCCTGTCGAAGCCAGCCGAGGCCAGGGTGTTGCCGTTGGGGTGGAACTTGCAGCAATAAACCTCGCCCTCATGTCCTGAGAGCAGCATGATGGGGGCCTGCAGCGAGGAGCAGCGCGGGGGGCCCTGAGGGACACAGGGGACACCGTGAGGGGACAAGGGACACGCCCAGGGTACGGCCATCCAGCCAGCCCTGCCCAGCACCCCGACCTTCCCACAGCACATCCCACCACAGCCACAGAATCACGGGATTGTTGAGGTTGGAAAAGAGCTCCAGGAACACCGAGTCCGAGCTGTGCCCGATCCCCACCTTGTCCCCAGCCCAGAGCACTCAGTGCCACCTCCAGGAATTCCCTGGACACCTCCAGGAATAGGGACTCCAAACCTCCCTGGGCAGCCCCTGCCAAGGCCTGAGCACCCTTTCCATGGGGAAATTCCTGCTGCTGTCCACCCTGAGCCTCCCCTGGCCCAGCCTGAGGCCGTTCCCTCTCCTCCTGTCCCTGTTCCCTGCGAGCAGAGCCCGAACCCCCTGAGCCCCCTCCTGTCAGGGACTGTGCAGAGCCACAAGGTCCCCCCTGAGCCTCCTTTGCTCCAGGCTGAGCCCCTTTCCCAGCTCCCTCAGGAATTCTCCAGCCCCTCCCCAGCTCCATTCCCATCCCTGGACTCGCTCCAGCCCCTCCAGGTCCCTCCGGAACTGAGGGCCCCAGACCCGAGCGCTGCACTAGAGGTGCCTCAGCAACGCCCAGCTCCAGCATCCTCATGGTCCTTCCCTCCCCCTGGAACCCCCCCAGGCTTCTCCCCTCACCCTCCCACCCCATCCCAGATCTGTTCCCACCCTCCCTTCACGTTCCCCCGTTACCGCCTGCAGCAGAGCCCCGGCCGGGGGCTGCCCCCCTGCGCCGCCCGTGCCCGGCGCCCCCGGCAGGTCATGGCGGGGCCGCTTAGCGGGCACGGCCACGAGCGGGAGGTCGGGGCCGGGCGCGGGGGCGGCGCCGGGGGCGGCGGGGGCCGGGGGGGGCCCGGGAGCGGGGCCGGGGCCGGGACCGGGGCCCGGGACCTTCCGCTTCTGCTGCTCGATCATGGCGGCCGCGGGGCCCCGCCCCCCGCGCCCCATTGGCTGCCGGCGCCGCTCCCGCCGCGCTGATTGGCGGAGCGCGCTGCGCGTCCTGCCTCCCTCACACGCTACCGGCGCGCCGGGGATAGAGCGGGGAGCGCGGCGCCTTCTGGCGCGCCTCGCTCTGATTGGTGGAGACCAGGCGCTGGGAAGCATGGGTAACGCTGATTGGCTGCGGGCCGCCAGCCGGCAGCATTGCGCGCTGTGATTGGCGGGGAGAGCGGCCCCTCAGGGTGAAGGGGCAATGGCGGCGGGCGGGCTGCGTGAGGCGATGGAGCCGCGCTGGGGTCGCTGTCCCGGGCACTGAGGAGCCCCCGCCGCTCTGCGGGCTCCGGGCGGTGCTGCCTTGTCCCTCCGCGCTGATCCGGGTCAGTCCTGCACCGGCGCACCGCGGCTTCCGCTCCCGTCCATCCCTCGCCCCTCAAGCCGCCGATCCCTGAGGGCTGTCGGGGGCTTTTCGGGAGTTCATGCAGTGTTTCCTTTCGCAGCACCCCGCAGGAGATGCGGTAGCGTGCGGTGACTGCAGGCGCTGCCACGGGGCCTTTGGAGGCGATGGAGCCGCTGCCAGAGCTGTACTCGATCTTCCAGGGCGAGGTGCGGAGCGCGGGGGGCACGGCCCGGGCCGCGATCTGTGTGGGTTTATTCTGCTGCTTTGGGAATTCATTCTGCTGGCTTGTCGATTTATTCCGTTGGTTGGGGCAGGGTTTAGCGCAGGAGAGGTTCGGCTCAGCTGTGCCCATGGGCTGCGGTTGTGTTCAGCTGGGCAGGAACGCGGGGAGGGCGATTCTGTCCCTTTGCCCCACTCGGGTGATTCCGCACCTGCCGAGCTCAGCATCCCAACATCAGAAGGATCTGGAACGAGTTCAGAGGAGGCCCCAGAGCTGCTCCAGGGCTGGAGCCCCTCTGGAGCCAGGCTGGGAGAGCTGGGGGTGCTCACCTGGAGAGGAGAAGGCTCCAGGGAGAGCTCAGAGCCCCTTGCAGGGCCTGAAGGGGCTCCAGGAGAGCTGCAGAGGGACTGGGGACAAGGCCTGGAGGGACAGGAGGCAGGGAATGGCTTCCCAGTGGCAGAGGGCAGGGATGGATGGGAGATTGGGAAGGAATTGTTCCCTGGGAGGCTGGGGAGGGGCTGGGATGGAATTGCCAGATTTGCTGTTTGTGCCCCTGGATCCCTGGCAGTGGCCAAGGCCAGGCTGGACATTGGGGCTGGGAGCAGCCTGGGACAGTGGCAGGTGACCCTGGGGTGGCACTGGATGGGATTTAAGGTTCTTCCCACTCAAACCATTCCCTGCTAATCCCCGTGTCAGATGAACTGTGCAGGTTTTTCTGTGCAGATTCTCCCCTGTGGGCTGAGCACAGGGGGTTGGGAAGGGCTTTCCCTCAACTCTGGTGTTGTTTTTCTCCCCAGGTTGCTGCAGTGACAGATTATGGGGCATTCATCAAAATCCCAGGCTGCAGGAAACAAGGTTGGTGTCTCTGGTGTTGTTTCATTTTGGTGTGTCCAAGGCAAGCAGCCAGCTCAGAATTAAAGGCTTGCAGAAAAAGCTCAGAAAAGGAGTTTCTCCTAAATTGGGAGGAAATTTGGAGTTCTTGGAAAGCATTTAGAAAGGGGGAGATTTTTGCATGAATACCAAAAAAAGATTCTGAGGGGTTTTTGGTAATTCATGGTGTCTTGGGGCAGGATTTTGGTGAATTCTGGATATCAGGTTGTGTTTTTGGTAGGTTCTCAATATCTTGGGATGGGTTTTTGGTTACTTTAGGATATCTCAGGTGGGTTTTTGGTAAACTCTGGATATTTTGGGTGGGTTTTTAGTAACTTCAAAATATCTCAGGGTGGGTTTTTGATAAATTGTGGATATTTTGGGATGGGTTTTTGGTAACTTCAGGATATCTTGGGGTGGGTTTTTGGTAAATTCTGGATATTTTGGGTGGGTTCTTGATAAATTGTGGATGTTGTGGTGGGGATTTTTGGTACCTTCAGAATATTTTAGTGGGGGTTTTGGTAATTTCAGGATCTTTTAGAGAATCATTTGAATATAATGGTAGAACTATAGAAATTGTGCAATTAGGGAGCTTGCCCAATTTACCACTTTTAATGGTCAGTGTAAATGAGTGGGGAAAAAAAGACTAAAATGAAGCTGAAATCAAAAGAAATGGAAAATCAGATTTCAAGCTGTGTCTGTGTTTGTGGGAAAGCTGCAGCTCCTCCTCTGCTCCCCTCCTGAAGCTGCTGCTCCCTGCAGGGTTTTGGGCAGGATTGTGGCTGCTGGGGGAAGGCACAAAGTGCCCTTGGAATGTGAGCTGGAACAGCAAAATGTTCCCAGATTTCTCCTCCCCTGCAGAAGCCTGTTGCCCAAATGTCAATCACCCCAATTCAAATCTAATTTGGGGTGTTGTGAGCTGGTTTAGCAGTTAAAAAAATTTGAGCCCAGTCCAAAATACATGTGTATTTATTGAGAAATGTAAATAAATAATCAAATAAATAAAAATAAATATATTACTTGTATTTATTATTAATATTTACAACTTTTCTGGTGGTATCTGCATCACAAAGAATAATCAAAAAATAGGAATTAAAAAGGAGTGAGCTAAAAATGAAATAAACATGAGTAATTTTAAAATTTTATTTCTAAATGGTATAAAAACACATTCTTTCCACATCCCAAGGGGATTGTCTGCTCCAAGCCACTTTGGAAACTGCACATCTGAGGTTCAGTGGAGAACTGTGTGTATAGAACTGAAAGCAGGATGAGCAAAGGGTAAAATAAACACCACTGATTTTTAAATTCTATTTAATAATTGTGTAGAAATGCATTACTTTCACACCCCAGGGGGTTGTCTGCATCCCTCTAGAAGCTGCTGTCCTGCAAGGCAAATCTGAGCAGTGTTTGTGTCTCCCAACCCCTCTGCAGGCCTCGTCCACAGGAGCCACATGTCCTCGTGCCGCGTGGACAAACCCTCAGAGATGGTCGATGTTGGGGACAAGGTGTGGGTGAAGCTCATTGGGAAAGAGGTAACCTCAGTTACAATTAAACATCCCGAGTGTTAACGAGCACCGTGATTGTTTATGCTGCTAATTGCGGGTTTTCCAGATGAAGGATGACAAACTGAAGCTCTCCCTCTCCATGAAGGTCGTTCACCAAGGCACGGGGAAGGATCTGGATCCCAACAACGTTTCCCTTGAGTGGGTAAAGCTGAGCAGAGCAGAGCTGGGGGGAGTGGCTTCCCACAGGAGGCAGGGAATGGCTTCCCAGTGGCAGAGGGCAGGGATGGATGGGAGATTGGGAAGGAATTGTTCCCTGGGAGGCTGGGGAGGGGCTGGGATGGAATTGCCAGATTTGCTGTTTGTGCCCCTGGATCCCTGGCAGTGGCCAAGGCCAGGCTGGACATTGGGGCTGGGAGCAGCCCGGGACAGTGGGAGGTGTCCCTGGGTGGGATGAGGGGTCTTTAAGGCCTCTCCCAACCCAAACCATTCCATGATTCCAGGATTCTGGAATCATGGAGCCCCTCTGGAGCCAGGCTGAGAGAGCTGGGGGTGCTCCCCTGGAGAGGAGAAGGCTCCAGGGAGAGCTCAGAGCCCCTTGCAGGGCCTGAAGGGGCTCCAGGAGAGCTGGAGAGGGACTGGGGACAAGGCCTGGAGGGACAGGACCCAGGGAATGGCTTCAAATTGGAAAAGGGTAGATTTGAGTGGGATCTTGGGAAGGAATTGTTCCCTGGGAGGCTGTGGAGGGGCTGGGATGGAATTCCCCTCAAGGCCAGGTCAGCTCTGCTCTTTGCTTTTAGAAAGTTCTACCTCAAGAGAAACCTTTAAAAGCTTTGTGGTCAGGTTGTGTTCGTACAAAAACGAGGGACTAAAGATGAGAGTGGGTTAAAATGGAGCTGTCCTTGTCCTCCCAGTCAGGATGAGAGGAAGAAACGCACCTTCAGGGACTACACGGGCCAGAAGATCACCCTGGAGGCCGTCCTGAACACAGTGTGCAAGAAATGTGGCTGCAAAGGTGGGTCTGAGCTGCCTTCTCATGGCTTTGTCCCAGGCAGGCAGTGACCTTTGGTGGGGCTGGGTCAGTGTCACTCTCATGGTTGGAGTCCCAAAGGGGTTCAGGTTGAAAGGACCTTAAATCCCATCTGATTCCAATCCCCAGGGACACCTCCCACTGTCCCAGGCTGCTCCAAGCCCTGTCCAGCCTGGTCTTGGGCACTGCCAGGGATCCAGGGGCAGCTGTGGGCACAGTGCTGACATGGTTACATGTGGTTGTAAGGAGTGAATTTTGGCTCCATGTTTCCCCTTTAGATGAGGCTTTTTTTATCACTTGTTACAGAAACAAAGTATTTTGTTCAAGTCCTTTGAAAAGAAAAAGGTTTTTTTTCTGAAAATCCCATTCTTTGGGCTACTGGTGAGGGGCCAGTGGAAGCAACAAAGATGATGGAGGACTGGAGAGATGAGGAGAGACTGAGGGAGCTGGGCCTGGAGAAGCAGACACTTGAGAGGGGATCCCATCAATCCCCCCAGATATCCCCAAGGGGTGTCAGAGGGTGGTGCCAGACCCTGCTCAGGGACAGCACAAGCAGTGATGGCCAGAAACTGAAACACAACGAGCTCCACCTCACCATGAGCAGGAACTTCTGTCCATGGAGAGTGGGAGAGCTCTGGAGCAGGGAGGGAGTGGAGTCTTCCTCTCTGGAGCCATTCCCACCCTCTGGACGTGTCCCTGTGTCACCTGCTCCAGGTGATCTCCAGGGGTCCCCTCAGCCCCAGCCGTTTTGTGCCTCCTGCTCAGTACAAGTTCCCTTCTTGCACTGTTTGCTTCCTCTGTCTCATAGCTGAAATCTTACTCTGATTTTGGTTTTTAAGAAGCAAAGATCACCAGATCACCTCACTGTGAACAGCCATCAGTGGAAGCTCCAGCTCACTTGGAGGTACCCTGGAGCTGTGCCTTAGAGCTGAAACCAAGTTTGTGCCCTGCTGGAATGGCCCTGCGTGGTTCAGCAGTGTGAGGATGATCCTGTGGTGCCTTGCCGTGGATCTCTTCAAGTTGCTGAGGCACAAAGTAGATTTTTGTGCAGGAGTTTTTGCTGTGCCCTACTTGTGTTATTTAGAGGAAATGGTTAATGGGGTTTGTGCTATTCTGGAGGAGGTTAATGATGAGTGTGGGCTTTGTAGTGGTGGAGAAATACCCTTAAAATGCTATTTTAAAGAATTACTGCTATTTAAAGAACTATTATATATAAATCACTATTTTAAAGAGCCCCAAAACCAGGATTATGCCTATTTCCAATCCAATTTTTAATAACGGTGTCTCCTCCTAACAGCAGGTGCCAGCTTTCCAAATTTCCACTGCAGCTCTTAGTAGGTCAACTTTGATGTCTCCAGAGTAGAAAGGGCAGAACCAGAAGAGCTGAATTTCTGTGTCTTTGTGGCTTTAGCTCATTCTCCAGATGCCAATCACACCAATTTACCTTCCCCCCCACTCTCTTCTGTTCTGATTAAACCCCTGCAGAGACAGATTTTTACTTGTTGAGACAAGAATATTTTAGTTTTTATGCCTCACTAATCCCTCCAGAATGACCTGGGTTATGTTTGTTCCCTGTCCTGTTTAATCAGGGCACGTTCAACCAGCTGAAATTTCAGGATAAAAATGTCCAGTGTAGATTGTCTGCCTTAATAATCAAAAGAGCCTTGGCAGCACTTCAGGGGTGTGAAATGCATTTGTTAAAAAAGAAGAGGGGGTGGGTTATTCCTTCAAACACCTTTTTTCCAGGTCACTTTGCCAAGGAGTGTTTCATGCAGCCTGGAGGAACCAAATACAGCCTCATTCCAGAGGAGGAGGAAGAGGAGGGGGCAGCAGCAGGACGTGAAGGGGATGAAAAGATCAGCCAGGCTGTGGAATCTTCAAAAAAGAGGAAAAAGGTACGAGGTGGCCTCTGGCTGGCCTGGAAGAGGAAAGGGGGATGGGTATTTGCTCTGAGTGGCTCGAGCTCTGAGTTACTGCAGCAAGGTGGGTGTGGGGAGCCAGGTGTGGGCTGAGGAGGTGCCTCAGTTTGGGGCAGGTTCTGTAGCAAAACAGGGATCTCCTCTGCAGATTTCTTACTGATTCTGAGGCTTTCTCCTTTTATTGTCAAGCTGGTTTTGTGCTACAACACACAGCCCTCAGAAATGCTTCTCAGAGTGAGAAAAAGGTGATTATTGTTTTTCCTGGTCTTTGTGAGGCTCTTGGGCATTGCTTCAGTGTCCTGGTTCCTGTGATTCCTGCCAGTGACCCGTTTTCCTCCCTTCTCCTGCCCTCACGCCTTTCTTTGATCTGGACTCAGTGCCCTGCTGGCACCAGGGGTGTCCTGACCCTGCCACAACTGTGGGAATTGGGTTTATCTGCACACTGTGAGGGAAAATCCCTGGCTGTGTTTGCACAGGGAGTGTTCCCAGGCTCCAGAGCAATTTCTGTCCCTGTGAAAATGGCACCAGATAAGAGACATTTTCCAGGCAGGGTTTGACCTCTGGCTCGGAGCAGGATGGGATAAAATAAAACACATGTGAGCAGGAGATTTTGGTGCTCAAGTTTATTCAGGGGTGAGTATTCACAGAATCCCAGAGTGGTTTGGGTTGGGAGGGACCTTAAATCCCATCCCATCCCATCCCATCCCATCCCATCCCATCCCATCCCATCCCATCCCATCCCATCCCATCCACCTTCCCCTATCCCAGGTTGTTCCAAGCCCCATCCAGCCTGGCCTTGGACACTTCCAGCGATCCAGGGGCAGCCACAATCCAGTTCAAGACTTCAATAAATAAACTCTTCCATCATCCCCTTCACAGTCCCACTTTCCATTTCTCTTCTATTTTTTCCCCTCTTTCCAGCTCTGTGGCCTCTCTGTATCCCTGGAGAGTGGCAACAGGCAGAAAAGGCTCAAGTTATTTAAATTCTGTGGGGAAAAATTACACTTAGAGGTGCACAAATAGCTCGTTCTCCTACCCCTGCCCATCCACCAGGATGGGGATTCCCAGTGGAGTCTTGCCCTGCTGACACTACAGGAAATGTGGGTCACTGTCCTGAATTTGTTCCTGATTTGTTTTTGGGTTGGTGGATTCACAGCTTTCCTTGAAATCTCACTTGTTCCTTTGATCTCCCTCCCTTCTTAAGGGTGACATCAAAAGTTTTCAGATGTTTTCTAGAGCTGGAATAATAAAACTTTGAGCTTTTTCAAGGCAGGATGTGGGCTCCTGGAGATGAATGGTTCCCTTGTAGTCTTGAGTGCCTGCTGTGATCTTGTCTGGGAGCCACCACGTGCTGCCCTGCTTGCCTGGGATTTGCAGCATGTGGAAATAGCTCCGTGTATTCAGTGCCAATCTCCTTGCTGACCTGTCCCCTCCCATGTGTGTGACACCACTGTGGGGCTGGGATTTTTAACTGGGAGGAGGGAGCTGCCAGCTCCCAAGGGATCCCATCTCCATTGAGTGTCAGAGCAATAAAATTAATATTTGTGGTTGTTCAGGATCAGCATTTTGTGCTTTCCTGGATCTGATGTTTCCTTGCAGTTTCTGGGGTTTTTTTCCTCTTCCCAGAGATTCCTCTCCTGAGATACTCCAGGATCCTCACCCCTTTTTCTCAGCTTGCCTTCCCAGTGGTTTCCAGCTCTTCCTTTCCCTCCTGCCTGAGCTCCACAGCATTTACAGCATGGAGCTGGGTTCAGGTCTCGGCATGGGAGTGGCACTGGTGTGACAGTGACACATCTTTGGGTGGCAGCACTGGGGCTGTGAGCCCTGTTCTGTTCCCGGAATCCCTGAGAAAATGGGGATTGAGGGCGAAGGGGAGAGGCTGGAGAGTGTCCAGGGAAGAGAACAGAGCTGGGAAGGGGCTGGAGCATCCTGAGATGGAGAACAGAGCTGGAAAGGGACTCAGCCTGGAGAAGAGGAGGCTCAGGGGGGACCTTGTGGCTCTGCACAGTCCCTGACAGGAGGGGGCAGCCAGGTGATCTCACAGGTAACAAGTACCAGGATGAGAAGAAACAGCCTCAAGTTGTGCTGAGGGAAGTTTAGGTCAGATATTTGGGAAAAATCCTTCACAGATAAAACTATCCTGGCAGTGGTGGAGTCCCCATCCCTCATAAACCACGGGGAGTTTGGGATGTGGTGCTGGGGCCGTGGTTGGACTGGCTGATCTTGGAGGGCTTTTCCAACCCAAACAATTCCAGGATCCCGTGGTGCCGTGGCAGGGATGAGCCCCGGAGCCTGTCTGGGACGGCTGGGCAGGCCCAGGCTCTGTGTCCCTTTTCCTCCTGGGGTCACGAGGTGAAGGAGCTCCTGTGGGAACAGCAGTGCCCCTGCTGGGATTGTGTGGGAGGCAGCAGGCTGGGAATGGCTGAGCCCTTCTGATCCTGCTGCCTTTGCCTTCCAAGAGCAAACCTGCAGTGCTGACCGAGGGATAACCCTTGGATTGACATTCTCTGAGTTTCTCCCATCTTCTGCTCACACAACCTCAAATTTGGGGGTTTAGATCCATTTCAGAGTTCCCTTAGGAGCTTTATTCCACATGGAACAGCTCATCCCTGAGGTGGTTTTGGATGGACTTTGGGATTGGGGCTTTTTAAAGCTTTTCTGCTCTTCACCTCGTAGAAGATTTCCAGATCTTCGTGTGAAAACCACACCTAAATGTGTTTGTTCTGTGACCTGTGGCTCATCCAGCCTTGGTCCATCCTCAGATTTACTGGTTTTACTGGTTCTTCCATGGCATTAAGAAGGCACAGCCGTTCACACATCGTCTTAATCCAAATTAGTCTGAATCTGGCTGTCCTTAGGCTGGATTCTTCCCCTCAGCCTCATTCTGACTGCTCCTCCAACAATGGATGGAAAAATACCTTTAGATTGGTGTAATGAATCTTGTTTGGAATGAAATTGGGTGGTGGAATGAGGATAAAGAATAAAACCAAAAAGCCCAGAAGGGTTCCTGGCACACCCCTGGGGATGCGGACAGGCTTTAGAAATCCATTCGAGTTTTTCACAAGGACAAGACACAAAATCTTGGAACAGGATCATAACTCCTCAAAAGGGTCTGGTGAAAAATATTTCAGCTTCTTGGAGGGTTCTGGGCACTCCCCTCTTATCTCAACCTCAAATACCTTTAGGAGGAGGGAGCAGCTGTAACACTCTCAGAGCACAGCCTGGAGCACTTTGCTCACAAAGGGCAGAGGGAGCCTGGAGTGCTGGAGGGGCCCCTCTTGGAGGAGTTTTTGGAGCAGTAGGGAAGGAATTCCATGAAAAGCAGCACTCAGGCTCCAGCCCAGCCCGCTGCCGTCCTGCTGGCAGCTCCAGCAGGGGCTTGGAGAGAGGTTTTTGGAGCACTTTGTCGGGTTCTGGTGTGATCATTGCATAGGTGGGGCAGGATGTGCAGGGAACCATGAAGTGCAGCTCTGTGTGCTGGGAGCCCTCTGCTCTGAGAGCTGCTTGAGCCAAATCCTTTCCAAATACACCCCAAAATGCAGTGTTTGGAGTGCTGGGTGTGCCCAGGGCTGAGCTGAGCTCTGTCCAGCACGGCTGGAGGGCACCTGCCGGCTCAGGGCTGTGCTGTGACCCTGCAGGCACAAACCTGGGCTTTGCTGGGCACTCCCTGAGCTGGGAGCAGCCCCTGCACACTGAGCTCCCTGTGACCAGTGCAGAGCTCATCTGCCAGGGCTGAGGTGCTGGATTTAAGGACAGCTGTGCTCTGGAGCAGGATTCTGCTGCTGCTGGAGGGATTTGCAGCAGTGCTGCCTCCTGCTACTGAAAATCATAAAACTGTGGAATGGTTTGGGTTGGAAGGGATCCTAAATCCCATCCAGTGCCACCCCTGCCATGCCAGGGACACCTCCCACTGTCCCAGGCTGCTCCAAGCCCTGTCCAACCTGGCCTTGGATGCTCCCAGGGATGGAGCAGCCACATTTTTTCCTCTGGGAATGCTCAGCTGTCCTTGGTTCCTGCTGCATTTCCAGCCCAGACTGTGCTGATTTGCTGTGGTGCCCCTGCACTGCTGCATTGGAAGAATCAGAGAATCATGGAATATCCAGAGCTGGAAAAGACACAAGGATCATTGAGTCCAGCTCCTGGCCCTGCACAAGACACCCCAAGGACCCCACTGTGTGCCAGGAAACGAATGTGTCTCTCTTGGAGTGATCTTGGCTGTTAGAAGCCTCCAAAAAGGGGATAGTGAGGGTTTGTTGATTTTTTTTCCAGCCAGCTCAATGCCCACGTGTGCTTTTATGTCCCCTGTTCCATCCCCAGGAGCGTGTGTGACATCCTGTCCTGCCTTCAGCCTTCACATCCTGAGAAAGTTTCCCAAGCTCTGGAATGAAACTCTGTTGGTTGTGAAGGCCTTGTCAAACTTTCTCACCATGTGCACAGGCTGGAAAAGCTTGAGAAAATTCTCCCTGCTGCATCCCCTTCTCTGCAGGATTTAACTCCTTCCCATCCTCTTCTCAGGACTGGGACGATTTCCTTCTGGCTTTCCTGTGTGGGTCAGGGACTCTGTGGTGAGTCTGTTGTTACCCCAGAGGAAAAGACTCAGTTTTGGGTGACATTATTTGCTGTTGTGGAGCTAAAAAGTGCCAAGGGTGTGGTGGGTGTGGAGTGACTCCATCCTCTGCTCCATTCCCTGGAATCCCAGAGGACACTGATGCTCTGCTCTGAGTGTTGTCTTTGCTCTTCCAGCTCCCTAAAAGAGTTGTTCTGCTTGATTAAAAATAAGCTGCCAGCTCCTTTCCTTTTCCCCCAGCCTGGGCCTGGTGCTTGGACACCCAATGCAATTTGGGCACAGGTGCTTGAAAGCTGGGTTGGTCAGAGCTCTGAGCTGAGCTGGCTGGGCCACATTTCTCACTGGGGCTGTCCAAGCCTGTCCCAGGGCTTTGGTCACCTCAGTGGCCATCTCTGCTCCCTGAAGGCCTCCTTGGCTTCTTTCCTTGTGTCCCCAAATAGGGCAAAAATTCCTGATCAGCCCCTCTGGAGCCAGGCTGGGAGAGCTGGGGGTGCTCCCCTGGAGAGGAGAAGGCTCCAGGGAGAGCTCAGAGCCCCTTGCAGGGCCTGAAGGGGCTCCAGGAGAGCTGCAGAGGGACTGGGGACAAGGCCTGGAGGGACAGGAGGCAGGGAATGGCTTCCCAGTGGCAGAGGGCAGGGATGGATGGGAGATTGGGAAGGAATTGTTCCCTGGGAGGCTGGGGAGGGGCTGGGATGGAATTGCCAGATTTGCTGTGGCTGCCCCTGGATCCCTGGCAGTGGCCAAGGCCAGGCTGGACACTGGGGCTGGGAGCAGCCTGGGACAGTGGGAGGTGTCCCTGGGGTGGCAGAGTTGGAACTGGTTGAGCTTTCAGGTCCTTCCAACCAAACCATTCTGGGATCCTCTAAGAGTTTCACCAGGAAACCATTCACCATTCACTCAGGCATGGATGTGGCCATGGATGGAATTGGTGGGTTCTTGTTGGAGCCTGGTGCTGCTGTGCTGGGACAGAAAGCTGCAGCTTTGTGTAAAACATTTGCAAGATCATTATTTTAGGGTTAATTATTTTAGAGGCCCATTCACCTGCTTCCCTTGCCTTCCCAGAGCCAAGGGAAGGAAACACCTGAGTTTTTGCAGGATGGGGTTTGCCAGGCCCGTGGGAGCTGCCAGCAGCATTCCTGCTCCTGCTCCCTGCTGGAGGGGGATGCAGCAGCACGGGATCAATCAGATCCTCTCCCCAGGCCTGTGCTCTGATTAAATATCCCCAAATTGCCATCCTGCATCATTAAACAGTGCTGATCTGCCTTGGGGTGATCCCAGTGCCCCCCGGGCCTGATCTCAGGGTAATCTCTGCCTGCTGCTTCATCACATGCCTCAAATGGGAGGGTTTAGATCCATTTCAAAGTTCCTACAGGCTTTATTCCAGCACCAGCTGTTCTTGTGCTGCATCCAAGGGTCGGGTCTGGAGCTTTTGTTTCAGGGCTTTGCAGAAGCACAGGATGGGGGGCTCTGAAGGGGGAGAGAGCTGGAGGGGCTGCAGGGGAAGTTGGGGAGCAGGAGAGGAGGGTGGAAGAGAAATTTGGGAACAGGAGAGCGTGCAAGGAAAACTGGGAAGCAGGAGAGTGTATAAAGGAATCAGCGGGAGGGTGTGCAAGGGAAGCTGGGAAGCAGGATGGGTGCAATGGGAAGTTGGGGAGCAGGAGGGATACAGAGGAAATTGGGGAGCAGGAAGGGGTGCAGAGGAAGTTGGGAAACGGGAAGGAGTGGTGAAATCTTTAGGGAGGTTGTGCAAAGAGCCACATCTTGGAGGGGGGGCACTGAGTTCATCCTGCTGCAGGAAGCTCCTCTGGGCTCTCCTGCCCGGAGCAGGGAGAGTTTGGGTGCTCCAGGCAGGCTGGGGGCTGGGGCTGCAGGGATGCTGCTCATGGCTGTTTTAGAAACCCATTTTTGGGGAAAAAAAGCTTCATCCTTCCCACTTGTGTTAATAAAGAGCAATGAAATAACAGAGTGAGGGCAAGGACTCTCCTTTTGTGAATTATCCAGCATTTTCCAGCCTCGGATTTCCACGTTGCTGCCCCTCTGCTCTGGTTTGTGCCCTGCCCTGGGCCTGCCCCTGCAGCTGAGGGCCAGCACTGGTGATTAACTGCTCCCTCCTGGGGCACAGTGCCCTTCCATGCAGGAGCAGGCCCAGAAGGGCCCTTCCTGCCCTGGTGAGCACCAGGGACAGCATTCCCGCATTCCCAGGCTTTTCCTGTGTTTTCCTAGGAGAAGAAGAAGAAGAAGAAGCACAAGGCCAAGCAGTCCTCGGAGTCGGACTCGGACAGCTCCGCCTCGGACAGCGATGGAGCTCAGCCCTCCAGCAAGAGGCCCAAGCACTCCGGGAAACCCAGCAAGGCTCCCAAGAAGAAGAAGAAGAAGAAGCACAAGAAGTAGCCCTGGGATGAGCAGGGCAGGCTGGGCTGCTGCCCTGGCCATTCCCTGGTGCAGCCAGCAGGGATCAGCCCCTCTCCTGCTCCAGGGACAAGGAGTTTCCTTCTCAAAGTAACACTGGTGTGTGGTGTTACAGGTGTTGACTTTGCTGTGAGCTGTCACCTTGGGCACGGGCTGCCCCTTTGTGCCACAGCTGCTGCCAGCACAGGCTCATGACACCCTGCAGGGCAGCCCTGCTGTGCCACAGCCTCGTGTCCTGCTGGAGCTGCTGCCAGCTCTGGTGACAGCTGGGTGACACAGCCCTGTGCAGTGGCCCACAGAGGTTGGGGTGGCACAGCCAGGCCCGCACCGTGGTGGGGACAGGGTTTGGTGTTGCTGGGCCCTGTGGTGGCACCGCAAGCCCCTGGCACAGAGCTCTGGGCTGCAGACCTGCCCCGGCTCCCTCGGTCTCGGCAAACACTGCGAGTGGAGGAGCAAGGAGCAAGTGGGGGAGTGGAGATACTGGGAGTAAACATGAACTGTGGAGTGTTTGCTGCCTTGGAAAGGGATGGAAAATAAATCTCTGCCCTCTCCGGCTGCACTTTGTACCGGCTCCTTTCTTCTGTACTCCCCACACTTCATCTTGGGCAGGGGAAGAACAGCGCTGGCTGCATGGAGGGGACAGGAAAGGGAATTTTGGGAAGTTCTGGCTGCTCCCCGAGGTTCCGTGGGGCGGGAAGGGGGTGTGTGGTGAGGTAACCCATAGGAGAAGCCTTCTGGAAGGAGCATAAATCTTGTAACTGGAGCTGAAGGTCAGGGCAGGGATGGCAGGGGAGTGTGCCAGGAGCAGCTCGGCCCTGCTGGGACAGATGTGAATGGGGGAAGGAGTCGCTCCTGTGGCTCTGGCTCTGCAGGGAGCTGGCAGTGGGGTTGGCACTGCCCGTTGGCATCACAGGAGGAGGAGTTGGGGTTGGTGCAGCCTCCCCCTTATCCCTTTTCCTTCCCTGTGCTTCCCATCCCAGCTCCCCACGGCTGCATCCCCCTTTGGGGCCATTTCCCTTCCCAAATCCGGACACCAAGATCTCAGACCTTTATTCCAGGTGAGGCCGCGGCTCTGGCGGAGGCTGTGCCTCCCTCCTGCCCTGGGGGAGCGGCCTCGCTGGGAGGGGCATTCCCGGCTCCTGAGGTGCTGCGGGAGAGCACACTGCCAGCCAGAACTGATCCCGCAGCTTGGAGAAGTGGCTGAGATGGGCTACGGGGATCACTGGCCATTAACCCCATCCCTGCCAGCGCGTCTGGGCTGGTTGAACCCCGGTGCTGCTCTGCAGAGCGCGGCCCGGCTCAGCCCTGTGGGTGGGGCTGCGCCAAAAACGCCTCTTACCGAGTGAACCGAGCACAGAGCTGTAACAACACCTTTATTATTTTTCCATGTGACTTTTCCCACTATCAATTAAAAAAAACCCAACAACAAACCACGAAACCACCACCCGAGCCCCTGCAGGCGCCGGGCGGGGGCCGGGGCGGCCCCGGCGGGGCAGCGGCTCCGAGCCCACGGGAAGCTGTGCCTGGCACGGGGCCAGGAGGTGGGGACGATGTGGCACCGGGTGACAGGCAGGGGACCTGCGACAGCGTCTATGTCGCCTTCTCGTAGGTGCGGGTGGAGACGACGTTGCCCATGGTGAGAGTCTGGGGGCAGAGGGGTAGGGGGGTCAGTGCTGCCTTGCCCAGCCCCCGGCTTGTCCTGTCCCGAGCTGAGCTCTTCCCACTTCAAACCATTGCCGACATGGGAATCTCAGAATAAAACCATTTCTGAGGTGGGAACTTCCGAATAAAACCATTTCCTTACCAGAATTAATTTCCCATCCTTCAGCTCCCGGACCAGCGATGTCTCCTTCCCGTCCCACTTCTGCACGTGGACGAGTTTGCCTCCATCCAGTGTGACCACGGACTGCAGGGAGGGATTGAGACCCACAGTTACCCTCCTCCCCGGAGTTTCTGGGCTCTGGGGGGGTTTTATCCCTCAGAGGGGACCCTGGAGTCCCCCAGGGCTCGGGATCAGCCTGGGGTGCCACTGTGGGGATGCCCATCTGGCACCATCCCCGCCTGGCTTGGCCAGCCGCGCTCAGCCCAGCCCGGATCCTGCACTGGGTCACGGGGTCGGCTGCCCCCCTGTGACCCTACAGTGCCACCGGCACGGTCACCCTGCCCTCCGTGCCCCGGGGCCAGCACAGGGAGCGCTGCCCGGGGCCACGTCCCACTCCGGGGCCACGGGGACCTGTCCCGGCCCCTCCCAATCGCTGCTCGCCGGCTCCAGCGGGGACCAGAGACCGGGACAGGGGCAGAGATCGGGGCTTGACACCGAAGCTTCCCTGCCCTGCAGGGCCCGGCGAGGGTTTTTGGAGGGGCTGATGCAGCAAACACGCCTCCGCTCGCCGCGCTGCTGTTTGCACAGCGCCGCTGCTGACTCAGCCCCAGCAGCCCGAGCCGTGCCAAGGTTACTGTGACAGCGCCGGCCACAGCACGCAGGATGGGGTTGTGTCGGGACAGGCACTGGCACCAGCGCTGGCACGGCCTGACTGTCCCCATCCTGCCCTGTGTCCCCCACCAGCCCCTCCAGAGCCGGGGCTGCCCCTCGGGTGCCACCGTGGCTTGGGTGTATCCAGAGCTCAGGTGTCCCCCAGCCCCAGGTCCCCACAAGGCTCTGGGTGTTCCCTCAGACCCCAGTTTTCCCCATAGCTGGGTCCCCCCACCGCTCAAATGCCCAAACGTTTGGGTACCCGCAGGGTTTGGGTGTCCCATAGCCCTGGAACCCACTGCCAGAGGGCAGGGATGGATGGGAGATTGGGAAGGAATTGTTCCCTGGGAGGCTGGGGAGGGGCTGGGATGGAATTGCCAGATTTGCTGTTTGTGCCCCTGGATCCCTGGCAGTGGCCAAGGCCAGGCTGGACATTGGGGCTGGGAGCAGCCTGGGACAGTGGCAGGTGTCCCTGCCATGGCAGAGGTGGATGGGATGAACTTTAAGGTCCCTTCCAACCCAACCCATTCCATACAATCCTGGGTGCCCCACAACTCCCCACACCCCATGGCTGACTCCACCTGCCTCATCCTGCCCAGCCCCGTGCCTCGGGCAGCGTCCTGGCCCCGCTGACCCATCATGTGCCCTCTGGCCCCCGGCCGAGGGGCACCCCAAGGGCACGTCGCGGGCTGTGGCAGGAGCTCGGTGCCGGTCACACGTTCCTGCTGCTTGAACGGCGTCCAGGAGCTGGGGCGGGAGGGAGCGCGGCAGGGAGGGAGCTCACACTCAGCCCCTTCCCCCAGCCTCGCTCCGAGCCCAGCCCTTTGTGCTTCCTGCTCTGGGGCCAGGAAAGGGTTCTGTGGGGCCCAAAGAGCCCCCGGGTCCCTCCCGAGGTGCCCTCCCCGGCTGGGTGCGGGGCACGGAGCCGCCAGCTCCTCCGTGCATGGAGCGCTCTGCGGGGCACGGGAGCGGCAATCTAGGAAAAATCAGGAGCTGGGCCACTCCTTCAAGAGAAAATGTCCCTGCAGGGTGGGAGAGGCCAGGAAAGACACCGCTCTCTCTCAGATGATTTTTCCTCGCTCTTACAGGGAGGAGCAGCCTGGCCTGGGAAGTTTTGAGCTCCCCAGGTACCCCCAGCCCTGGGATGAGCCCTTGGAGAGGCATTGACCGGCTGGGATTGTCCCGGTGCTCCATCCCTGCCGCGCTGCCTGCAGCGGGGGCAGGCACAGAGGGGGCTCAGCATGGGCGGGGGGCTCAGAAAAGAGCTCTGGTGCCCCTCTTCCCCCGGAGCAGGGACACTTCCCACACCCGCCCCGGACGCCGGCCTCCTCTTGAGCAAGCTGGCACTCGCCAGCCCGGCTCTTGCACAACTTTCCCGGCAGCTCCGGGGCCCGTCCTGCTCCCGGGAGAGCCCAGCTGCAAAATGGGCTCGGGGGGGCTGCCTGGACGGGACCAGGCTTGAGCATCCCACAGGCAGCCAGGATGGAGCCCTGGAGCCACGGGCTGATGGAGCGATCCCCCGGAGCCCAGGGAGCCTTTCGGGGGTGCCGCGGGGTGGGGCGGGGTTGGGGGCTCACCTTGACGTGCCTGTCGTCCGCCGTGGTCTCGTCGAACTCCTCGTTCAGCTTGAAGGTGATCTCGGTGTTCTTGAAGGTGCTCTGGGTCTTCACGGTGATCTTGTCGCCGTCCAGCTCGATGATGGTGGTGGGCTTGGTGAAGCCGGCCACCTGCCGCGTGGCGAAGCCCACGCCTGGGGGGGCGAAGGATGAGGGGGTGTGGAGGGCACGATGCTGCCACCCAGCCCCGGCATCACCCCCCAGCTCTTCCTCCCGTGTTGGAGGAAGGTGAACCCCAAAACTGCTCCCCGCTCACGGTCCTGGGGGGCTCCGTGCCCCCCCGGGGCAGGAGCAGAGAAGGGAGGGCAGGCAACGCTGTCCTTGCTGAGGGATGGATCCGGGACCAGCACCCACCCGCCCCTGAGCTGGGTGAGGGGGACATTGGGGTCTGTCCCCCCTTCCTGCACTGCTCTGGGGTGGGGGACACCCCCTGGCCATGCTAGGGCTGCCTGATGGGGGCTCGGGGCTGGGGAAAGCTGGGGGGGTCCTGGGCAGCACGGGAAGGACGAGACTCCTCACCCAGCCCGAGACCCCCTCACCCAGCCCGAGACCCCCTCATACAAAACCCCAGAGCCCCCCTAAACCACCTCCAGAGGCAGCAGCGACCCGCCCACCGCCTGCACCCCGCAGCCAGACCCCCGCGGGGGGATGGAGGTTCTTTAGACAAATTGGGGGGGGTCTAGAAAAAAAAAGGGGTGATGTGACTCCAAGCCCGCTCTCAGCCGCGCCCACTCACCCAGCGCCTTCATGTACTCATCGAAATTGTTGGTGTCCACCAGCTTCCAGGTGCCCACGAAGGCGTCGACCATGGCTGGGGGGCGCGGGGGGGCCGCAGACGCGCGGGGGTCCGGCCGGCTGCGAGCGTGGCACCGCCTGCAGCTGCTCCGGCCCCGCAGCCGCCTTAAATAATGTCCTCATCACATGATTGGAAAGAGAGCAACGCGCTCCAGAAATACTCCCCGGCAGCGCTGCCAGCGGCCACCCCGGCCCGGCCACCCGCCCCCGGCCACCGCCCCCCGCCCCCAGCCCCCGGGCTGGGGCAGGGATGGGGACACGGAGAGGGGCACTCGTGTCATGAGCTGTGCCCGGGCTCTGCGGGGCGCGGCGGGTGCGGGGTAGGGGGACACTGAGGCGGGGCTGAGGTGGGCACGGGGGGGGTGTGCCCAGCCCAGGTGGTCCCACGGGGGCGTGGGGAGGGGCAGGTGCTGCCCGTGGGCGCCGTCAGGGCGTGGGGACAGCGACAGTGGTGATGCCCTTCAGGGACACGCGCTGCGGGGACAGGGGAGCTGAGCTGGGGAAACTGAGGCACGGGGAGCGGCGAGCACCGGGGCGGGGGGAGGGAGGGGAGAGAATGTGGGGACACGTGGGGACTCCAGAGGAGTGTGGGGACGTGTGACACCCCCTCAACTACATGTGTGTGGGGACTCGTGACCCTGTCCCTGCTTGATGTGCTTGTGTGTGGGCACATGTGTGACCCTGTCCCCTCCCTGTGTCCGTGGGGACACGCGTGTGCCACCAGTGATGCTCTGGGTGCCGAGGGGACGCTGGGGACAAGGACAGGCACGGGGCTGTGGGACCCACAGCAGGTCCCCCCCATCTTCCCCTGTTTTGGGCTCCATTGGGGTCAGCGCATCCCCGGTCCCTTCCCAGCGTGGGTGAGGTCACCCCTGGCCATGGGATTCGATGTCCCCTGGACCCCAGGGGACAGCGCCCACTCCTGCCCCCGTCCCCGGGTCGTGGAGGGACCCAGCTGGGGGCTCAGGTGTCCCTGAGCCCCGTGGCTGCAGCCTGTCCCCTTGTCTTGGGGACTTTGGGGTCAAAGGCACCAGGGCCGTGAGGGACCTGGGGACACTTTCTCCCTGTCTCTGGCCCCCGTGTGACATCGCAGACACCCAAAAATAGCTGGAGCTCGAGTTCAGCTTCCTCCTGCTGACACTGCCACCGAGCAGGACCCCTCACCTCGTGCCCTGAGGGGACAGGACCCGTCCCCATGGGCTGGGTGTCCCCTGCCCCGGCTGGGACATCGAGCAGGACTCTGCTCTCCAGGGTCACAAGGACAATTTATTCTCCAGGAGACAGAGCCCCCATGGCCTGGGAGGGGACACAGAGGGCAAGGACTGTCCTCTGTCCCCTCACCTGGGTGTCAGTGTCCCAAACCTGCACAGCCCTGTCCCCTTGGGTGCTCCTGCAACAACGGGACCGTGAGATGGGGGCATTGACAGGAACAGCTGCCCAGGCATGGGGACACCGATCCACAGGGACACCCCGGCACAGGGACACCCAGACACAGGGACACCCCGGCACAGGGACACCCCGGCACAGGGACAGCCAGACACAGGGACAGCCAGACACAGGGACACGCCGGCACAAGGACAGCCAGACACAGGGACACGCAGGCACGGGGACACCCCGGCACAGGGACACCCCGGCACAGGGACACCCGGCACAGGGACATCCAGGCACAGGGACAGCCAGACACAGGGACAGCCAGACACAGGGACACCCAGGCACGGGGACACTAATCCACAGGGACACCAATCCACAGGGACACCCCGGCACAGGGACACCCGGCACAGGGACACCCGGCACAGGGACATCCAGGCACAGGGACAGCCAGACACAGGGACACTCATGCACAGGGACACCCACGCACAGGGACACCCACGCACACAGACACCCACATGGCTGCCCCTGAGCAGCCGCCCACAGGAGCACCCATGAACACGGCCACCCACTCACCTGCAGGGATGCACAGGATGCACACACATGGATGTACGTGTGCACACACACACGCGCACACACACACACGTCTGTGCCCTCAAGTGCCTGTGTAAAGGGGTGCCTGTGCCCAGGGATGCCCACGCACGTGGATGCACACGCACATTGACACCAGTGCCCCTGCACACGCACAAGGATGCCCATGACGATGGATGCACACGAGCATGGACGCACACACACGTGCAGACATGGAGGCACACTCACGTGTGCACCAATGCACCTACACATGCACACAGGTGCACACACAATGATTCCCATGTGGGCGGGTGCCCATGACCACAAACATTGATGCACACACCTGGATGCACACACACTGGCGCCTGTGTGTGTGTCCATGCACACGGATACACACACACATGGATACAAACACACACACACAGATGCACACACATGGATGCACACACACACAGATGCACACACACATGGATGCACACACACACACATGGATGCACACACACACACGGATGCAAACACACATGGATGCACACACACACATAGATGCACACACGGATGCACACACATACATGGATGCACACACACACATGGATGCGCACACACACACACACATGGATGCACACACACACAGATGCACACACACACATGGATGCACACACACACACACATGGATGCATACACACACACAGATGCACACACACACATGGATGCACACACACATGGATGCATGCACACACATGGATGCACACACACACGTGGGTGCACACACACACGGATGCACACACACATGGATGCGCACACACACATGGATGCACACACACACACAGATGCACACACACACACGGATGCACACACATCACGATGCACACACACACGGATGCACACAGCACACATGGATGCACCACACACGGAATGCACCACACACACCATGGATTCCACCACACATGGAATTCACACACAGCACATGGATGCCACACACACATGGGTGCACACACACACATGGTTGCACACACAACACATGGATGCACACACCACACATGGATACACACACACACATGGAGCACACACAGCACATGGGATACACACACACACATGGATGCACACACACACACATGGATGCACACACACACATGGATGCACACACACATGGGTGCACACACACACATGGACGCACACACACGGATGCACACACACACACATGGATGCACGCACACACATGGATACACACACAGACACATGGATGCGCACACACACACATGGATGCACACACATGGATGCACACACACACATGGATGCACACACACATGGATGCACACACACACATGGATGCACACACACACACACACACGGTATTGCACACTCACACATGGATGCACACACACACATGGATGCACACACACACATGATGCCACCACACACTTGGATGCACACACACACACAGATACACACCATTGTGGATGCACACCCACACATGGATGCACACTCAACGGATGCACACACACACACATGGATGCACACACACATGGATCACACACACACAGATGCA
The DNA here is from genome assembly GCA_034509425.1 of Eopsaltria australis. Lineage (NCBI taxonomy): Eukaryota > Metazoa > Chordata > Aves > Passeriformes > Petroicidae > Eopsaltria > Eopsaltria australis. The sequence continues at coordinate 198,288 of JAVTVJ010011986.1, read as the reverse complement.
CACACACACACACGGATGCACACACAACACACATGGATGCACACACCACACATGGATGCACACACACACACACGGTGCACACACACACACATGGTGCACACACACACACATGGATGCAACACACACACATGGATGCACACACACAGCACACGGATCACACACACACACATGGTGCACACCACACACGATGCACACACACACACCATGGATGCACCACACACACAACACGGATGCACACACCAAACACAGGGTGCCACACACCACATGGGATGCACCACACACACATTGGATGCACACACACACATGGATGCACCCACCACACGGATGCCACAACACAACACACATGATGCCACACGACACATGGATGCACACACACCACCACACATGGTATGCACCACACACAACATGGTATGCACACCACACACATGGATGCACACACACATGGGTGCACACAACACATGGATGCCACCACACTCACACGGATGCACACCACACATGGATGCACACACACACACGGATGCACACACCACGAGATGCACACACACGGATACACACACACACACATGGATGCACACACACACACATGGATGCACACACACACACGGATGCACACACACACACATGGATGCACACACACATGGATGCACACACACACACATGGATGCACACACACACACATGGATTCACACACACATGGATTCACACACACACACACACACACACACACACACGGATGCACACACACACACACGGATGCACACACACACACATGGATTCACACACACATTAGACCCCATGAGAACGGATGCCCGTGTACGGGGTGCCCTCGCACGTGGATCCCCACGCGCACGGATGCCCCTGCACGTTTCCACTCACACCCAACCCTCCCTCCCATCCTGGGCTGCCCTGCACACCAAGGGACGGACACGGATCCCGTGAGCCCGATGGTGGCCAGGACACCCTGAGGTGCTGGGGACAGGGACTGCCGGACTCGGTGGCCCTGCCTGTGGCTCCGCACGTCTCTCCCGGCCCGCGGGCGGTGGCCAGAGGAGACCTGGGCTGCGGGATTCCTTTGCTGGTCCCACAGCGACAGCTATAGGTGAGCGTCCGGGCTGGGATGGAGGGAGGGATGGGGCGGGTCCAGCTCCACCTCCAACCGACCTGCCCGGCTCCGGCCAGCGGCCAGCGACCCCCGAGCCGGCAGAGGAGTCCTCCCTCAGCCCCCCAGTGCCCAGGCAGGGGGGTCCTATGCCGCCCTCTGGCAGCAGCAGAGGATTTGGGGAGCACGGCCAGAGCCTGGGAAAGCCCCACTCCAATTCCTGCACCCCGAACGCCGCAGGACACGGCTGGCCCCGCTGCTTCCCCCGATCCCGGGGCTGCGGGAGAGGATCCGGCGAGGGGCTGGGGGTGCTCCAAACAGCATCGCCCCGCTCCCCACACCCCAAAATCACCAGCATCCCCATGGCCAGGAGCGAGGACCACGCTGGGGTGCTCTGCTCCTCAGTTGGATCCCTCACCGCTATCAACTCAGGGGCTTTGCTCAAGGGCTGGGGGGCTCTCAGATTGTGTTTCCCCACCTCAACCCCCCAAAAGTTGGAAATGGCTCTTGCGTCAGTCAGAAGAAAGGCCAGGAGACGAGGTGGTACCCAAAAACATCACAGTGAACACCACACTCAGCAAGAAACACCCATGGCTGCTCCTGCGGCCAGGAGGGCTCCCCCGGGACCCCCCCGCGCTCGGCTCCGCCAAATGCCCCAGAAGAAAAATATTCCTCCCCCCGGGGAGGCAAAAACATCCCCCCAACCCCCGAGTCCTGGCCCAGGGCGTGGGTGGGAATCGCCCCTTGGTCACGGCAGGTCCCCTCCGTGTCCCCGCCACGTCCCCGCCACGCGCTGCTCCCCCATGGCCGGGGGACGCTCCAGGGTCTCGCTGCGGCAGCACCGAGGAAATCCCAGCGGACTCCGGCTGTGCCACGAAAGCTGGGCTGGTGCCCCACAGCCTCCTCCCTCCGCCGGTCACAAATGTCCCCCCGGGCGGGGTTAGGACGTGTCCTTCAGCTCGGGGCTGGGGGGCTGCGGAGGGGGCACCTCCGCTGAGGGCGACTGCATGTCCTGGGCACTGCCTGTGGGGAGACGGGGGAGAGGGGGACGGGATCAGAGCGTGGAATCACGGAATCACTGAGGTTGGAAAAGCTCCAAGGGCATTTAGGCCAGGCTGTGCCCGATCCCCACCTTGTCACCAGCACAGTGACCGAGCATTCCTGGGACACCTCCAGGGATGGGGAATCCAAACCTCCCTGGGCACCCCTGCCAAGGCCTGAGCACCCTTTCCATGGGGAAATTCCTGCTGCTGTCCACCCTGAGCCTCCCCTGGCCCAGCCTGAGGCCGTTCCCTCTCCTCCTGTCCCTGTTCCCTGCGAGCAGAGCCCGACCCCCCCTGAGCCCCCTCCTGTCAGGGACTGTGCAGAGCCACAAGGTCCCCCCTGAGCCTCCTTTGCTCCAGCCTGAGCCCCTTTCCAGCTCCCTCAGCCTCTCTTGGGGCTCCATCCCCTTCCCAGCTCCATTCCCTTCCCTGGACACGCCCCAGCCCCTCCATGTCCTTATCCCTGAGCATGGGATGAACATGGGAACCCCTGTCCCTGCCCACCCCACATCCTCTCCCTCCTCCCCCCACCCCCCCTCCTGGATACCCACCTGCGCTCAGGGACATCTCGGCCAGTTTGAGGGGCAGGTCGGCGGGGCTGACGCCGGCGGGTGAGCCCAGGATGTCGGGCAGGGCATTGCGCCGGCCCGTCCTGCCGGAGGATGCGAAGTCCAGCACGGGTTCCACCTCTGTCATTCTAACCCTGGGGAGAGATGTCCCCTGTGTCACTCCCGGGACACGGCGAGCTAAAGAGACCCGGCTCTGCTCCGGCCTGGGTGCTCTGGTGCCCTCTGCTCCCCCCTGCACCCCCTCTGCCCCCCAGGAGCAAAGGCAGGGCCACGCTGCCTCTGGGAATCGCCACCCCCACCCTGGCACCTCCACTGGACACTGCAGCGTGGAGGAAGGGGGTCCCCGGGGGTCCCATCAGCACCCCCACCCCAGAAAGCCTTACCGGGCACCCTCCAGCCTGGCCTGGCACTGCGCCTGCCCCGTGCCCAGGTGAGGGCCACCACGGGGGACAGGGATCAGTCCCGGCTCGGTCCCCTCTGGCTGCGACCTGCGGAGGCAGAGCAGGGGTCACCAATGGGGCCGGGGGTAAAGAGGGGGTGAAAAGGGAGCAGGGAGCGAGTCTGGGGGGAACAACAGGCTGTGACCCCATGGGAGCACCCACAGCACCACCCACACTGGGGACTGTGACAGGCAGGGACCCCTCGTCCATGGTGGGATGCAGGAGGGATGGAGGGATGGATGGATGGATGGATGGATGGATGGATGGATGGATGGATGGATGGATGGATGGAGGGAGGGATGGATGGATGGATGGATGGATGGATGGAGGGAGGGATGGATGGATGGATGGATGGATGGATGGATGGATGGAGGGAGGGATGGATGGATGGATGGATGGATGGATGGGATGGATGGATGGATGGATGGATGATGGATGGATGGATGGATGATGGGGATGGATGGATGGATGGATGGATGGATGGATGGAGGAGGAATGGCGGATGGATGGATGGATGGATGGATGGATGGAATGGATGGATGGATGGATGGATGATGGATGGATGGATGGATGGATGGATGGATGGAGGATGGATGGAGGATGGATGGATGGATGGATGGAGATGGATGGATGGATGGATGGATGGATGGATGGATGGATGGATGGATGGATGGATGGATGGATGGATGGATGGATGGGGGATGGATGGATGGATGGATGGAGGGATGGATGGAGGGATGGATGGTGATGGATGGATGGAGGGATGGATGGAGGGAGGGATGAATGGATGGATGGATGGAGGGATGGATGGGGGATGGATGGATGGAGGGATGGAGGGATGGATGGAGGGAGGGATGAATGGATGGAGAGCAGGGATGGGGATGCAGAGGCTGAGTCAGCACTACCAGGGAGCAGGGGCAGGGATCCCCAACCTGGGGACACTGTCATGTCCCTTGGACAGTGACTCTTGCTGAGGCGGGCAGGCAGCAGCAATGCTGGGGTGGCCTGGATGGGTGGGGACTCTCCTGGGAAACCCCTGGAATCAGGAAAATCCCACTGGTGTGGGGCCATCCTGGTGCCTGTGCTGCACGTGGGACATTCCTGAGGTGTATGCTCAGCCCTGGAAACACTTTGGGCTTTTGCCATGGAAGGTGGGAGTGGCACAGGGGTGGCACAGGGATGGAACAGGGGTGGCACAGGACTTGGGTGCCCTCCAGCCCCCCAAACCCCCTCCATCCCCCCCAAGCCACCACCCCAGCAGCCCTGTCCCCTCCAGGCCAGATGCTGGTGGCAATGCTGTGACTGGTGTCCCCAAGCTGGTGGCAGTGGGGGCATGGACTCACCGGTGTCCCACTGGGAAGCCCTGCTGGGAATCAGAGCTGGGAATCACTGGGAATTCCTGCTGGGAGTCACTGGGAATCACTGGGAATTCCTGCTGGGAGTCACTGCAGGGAGGACGAGCCGAGGTCCTTGGGCGCAGGCGCCGTGTGCACGGGAGGGGTGACCGTGGCTGCGGGGAGGGGGAGAAATAAATGATTAACCCGGGAGGTGATTAGTGATTAGTTAATTAGTGATCAGCGCTGGGGTGGCTGTGCCATGAGGGGCAGGACCAGGGTGCTGCTCTGGGGGAAACCGAGGCACGGGGTGGGGCTGGCGGTGACAAGGGCAGGGGAGGTGACAAAGGTTCCCTGCACACCTGCATGGCCATGGGCCTCTGGAGCCGCCTGCACTGCTCCTGCACAGGTGTGTGCAGTGTCACAGGTGTGTGCAGTGTCACAGGTGTGTGTGTGTGTCACAGGTGTGTGTGTGTGTGACCTCTGGCTGGGCTGTTCCATGTGACCGTACAGGTGTGTACATGTGTGACATTCCCTGTCACACGTGTGCATGTGTGGCACTCCCTGACACATCTATGTGACAGCGTGTCACCCCCTGTCACATGTGCGTGCATGTGTGGCACTCCCCAACACATCTGTGTGACAGTGTGGCAGCTCCTGTCACACGTGCAGGCCTTTGTGACATTCCCTGTCACACGTGTGTGCACATGTGACATTCCCTGACACGCCTGTTTGGATGTGTGGCACCCCCTGACACTCTGTGTGACATTCCCTGTCACACACCTCTGTGTGTGTGTGTGTGTGTGTGTGTGACACTCCCTGACACAGTCTGTGCATGTGTGGCACTCCCTGTCACACCTGTGTGCCTGTGTGACACCCTCTGCCACACCGTGTGACATTCCCTGTCACTGTGTGTGCACATGTGGCACTCCCTGACTCCCAGAGCTGCAGCTGTGTCCCCTCCTTGTCCCAGTTTGTCCCCACCCCGCACTGCTCAAGGTCACGTCCCTCACCTGGCACCGCCTGGGCCACGGCAGCACCAGGGGAGCGCTGAGCCTGGCGCAGGGACACGTGTGACACCCCTGTGGCTGTGCCACCGTGTCCCCTGCGGCTGTCTGGGGACACACGCCTGTGTGTGACGGTGTGAGCACACGAGTGTGCACCAGCACTCGCATTCCAGGGCGTTCCATGGATATCAGAGAGAAATCCCGCATGGAAAGGGGATTGGAGTCAGCCCTTGGAGTCACCAATCCCGGAGGGATTTCACAGCCATGGGGAGGTGGCACTTGGGGACAGGGGCTGGTGGCTGAGGGAATGGTTGGACTCTGATCTCAGAGGGTTTTTCCAGGCTAAAGGATTCTGTGAATCCCTGTGGATCCCTGTGAATTCCTGTGAATCCCTGTGGATCCCTGTGGATCCCTGTGAATTTCTGCGATTCTCTGTGGATTCCTGTGATTCCCTGTGAATTCCCATGGATCCCAGCGAATCCCTGTGAATCCCTGCAGATCCCTGTGAATCCCTGTGAATCCCTGTGAATCCTTGCAGATCTGAATTATTCCCTGTGGATCCCTGTGATTCCCTGTGGATCCCTGTGGATCCCTGTAAATCCCTGAGGATCTGAGTTATTCCCTGTGGATCTCTGTGATTCCCTGTGGATCCCCAAGGATCCCTGTGATTCCCTGTGGATCCCCGTGGTTCCCTGCAGATTTCTGTGGATCCCTGTGTTTTGCTGTGATTCCCTGTGAATTCCTGTGATTCCCTGTAGATCCCTGTGGCTCCCGGTGGATCCCTGCAGATCCAGGTGGATCCCTGATCCCATGCTCACACACACACACACACACACGTGTGCACACTCGCACACACTCACACTCAGATCCTCTGCTCATCCCAGCAGAGCTGGAGCCCCGCAGGCCACATCAAAGCTCCTTCCCGGCAGCCGCAGCGGCTCCCGCTGCCCCCAGCGCTGGAGAATCAGCAATAATCAGCTTCCAGGACCTGCTGGATCCTGTTTGTGTCCTTCCCGCAGCAAACGCTTCCAGGGATGCGGGGATGGGCTTGGATCCCGTGTGTTCACCCCGCTCTGAAAAGCCACACTGGAGATCAGGACCCTGGCGCTGGCTGGGGACCCAAACCCAGGGGTTGTCACAAGCCTGAGCACTCCTGGGATGCTGCATCACATTGGGCTGTCCCTGCACCCCTGGGGACAATGTCCAAGCCACCAACACCTGTGCCTTGCCATGTCCTCCCAGTCCCACAGAAAATCCAACCCAAACGGGGCAAATCTCACTGGATAAACCCGGTGAGCGAGGATTTCCCCCTCTAAGCAGGGACAGTTTCTGTGGCTTAACGTGGTCTCGGCCTAAAAAAGCTCCTGGAGTCACATGGAAGGTGCTTGCAGCCGCTGGCTCCTGCTTTAATGCCCCTAATGGGATAGAGGAGGGAAGGGCAGAAATAAACCTTAATCCCTGCTGGAGATGGGCGGCAGGGAAGGTGCTGCGAGAGGTGGAGGGAGGAGATGGACAGGGATGTGTTCCTTGGTCAGGTTCCCTGGGAATAGCAGAGCCCTGGAGGAGGGAAGGGAGGACGGTGCTGAACAGGCAGAGAAAGGTGAGACCCAGCCTGGGGTTGGAGCAGTCAGAGAAACCAGATCAGGGTCAGACACATCCATGGATCCCCTCAGCATTGGGATGTCCCCTCCAACACAAGGTTTTTGGGTTGCTGGGACCCCAAACAGCACCTGGAGCCCAGGGATCACCATGGACACACCACAGCTCTGTCAAACACATCCCCCCTGCCAGGGACAACAAACCAGGAATGCTGCAGGAATTTAGGACCTGGGAGATGTTGCAGGGATCTTGGGGAATCATTTAAGGATTTGCTTCTTCAGCTTCTGAGTTGTTGATGGGTCATGAGCTCCTCTGGAAGGGGTTTGGGGCATTTCTCTGTTTAGGGGGTTCCTCCTGCTCGTTTAATTCAGTGTTTTATGGGATCTGTGCTGGGAATGCTGCAGCCAGGAACAAACCCTCCGAAAATCCACCAGCAACCCCTTAATGCTGATAAACACGATGAAAAATGGGAAGGATTTAGCGAGATGAAACTGTAAAATTGAGTGAAATGGGAAGGAAAGAGCTGGCCCAGATCAGAAGGGAACGGGAGCATGATCCAGGAAAACGAGCCAGGAGTCCTCACGGGAGGGAAATCCACAGGGGCTGGGTTAACCAGAGCCCGACAGCCACCAGACAGCCCGAGCAGCCCCTGGAGCCGGGAACAGCAGATGGCAATAATTAAACACAGGATGAAATCCGGAGAGCCGGGAGCTCTCCCGGGAGGCAGCAGGTTCGGTCCCAGCAGTTCCTCTCCAGGGAAGTGGCTGCAGGCTGCTGGAGCCCCGGGGATGCTGAGCCAGGTGGGAACGGGCTGTGCCACCTGCCCAGGGACAGCTCCTGGATCCCAGCGAGAGGGAAGGAGGGGGATAAATATTGTCCCGGATCCATCTTTTCCTGGGAAAGGAGGAAAAGGCCGCAGGGATGTGGGCTGGTGCGGGAATATTGAACGTGGAGGTGCAGAATGATTTTTGGAACAGGTTTTGCTCCACACAAGGAAGTGTCTGGAGAGGATGATCCCTCCTGGCAGGGATGTAGCTCCCAGCACCCATTCCCGTGGGATTCTGGCACCCCCCTGCCTGCCCTCAGCAGCAGAACCTCTCCAATCATGGCCTGGTACTTTTATCCCTAAATCCCCAGGATTCCAGGTGGGCCAGGCAGGAATTTGGGCCAGCTGGGATCCTTTGGGCTGATGTTCTGGAGTGAAGTGGTGCTGGGATCCAAGCGATCCTGCATCCTGCTTGGAGCACCAGCAAGCTCTCCTGCTGGTTTTCCCCCAATTTCCCCCGGCTCCCTGGCTCTTTCCCAAAGCTCTGAGGAATTGTTCCAGTGGGATTTCTAGGCAGAGGCGACACTGGAGCTCCCCAAAGCTCTGGCCCAGCCTGAGAAGCTCCAGCACATCCCAGGCACTGCAGGGTTGGCTCTTCCCTGTGATTCCCTTCCCAGCAAATCCCATATTCCAAAGGCATCGGATGCGCAGCTCCCACTCCTTCCCTCTCTGTGGAGCAGAGGATCCTCCTCGTCAGGAGACTGCACTTCCAGAGGAATTCCCATCACCCTCTAAGCCCCTTCCCATGGTGTCCTGCCTTGAGCCCTGACCTTCCTCCTGCTCCTGCACACTCCTCCTCACATCCAGACCGGCTTTCCCTCTTCTCCACCACTCCCACTTGTGCTTGGATTGTCTCATCCATGGATTTGGGGAATGCTGAAGTGTGTCTTTGTCCCCTCCAGCATCCTCACATCCCTTTCCCCTGTTCCCTGCAGATGGGCAGGACCAGCTTTAGGCTCAGTCCCACCCCTGCTCATACCCCAATCCTGAATTATTCCACCCACACCTCTCCCTGGATTCCAGGGATCCTTTTAAAGATCAGCCCTCATCCTCTGCTTCCTTTTGCACAGTTTAGGGTCTCACTGCCCAGAGAAGCTGTGGCTGCTCCTGGATCCCCAGAAATGTCCAAGACCAGGCTGGATGAGGCTTGGAGCAGCTTGGGACAGTGCGAGGTGTCCCTGCCATGGCAGGGGTGGCACCGGCTGGACTTTAAAGTCCTTTCCAACCCCAACCAGTCTGGAATTCTAGGATTTTTTTTAGGATATTTTTTCCCAGCTGTAGGACTTGGAAATTTTTTTCCACACAAAACCTGAGCTGAACAGGAATTTAGGTCCCAGCTAACACCGGCCTAGGCAGAGCATAAACCCTTCCCTTCATGGGCTCAGCTGGGCCTGTGGGATACTGGGACCTAAATTCCTGTTCCAGGCAAGGAGAAGGAAGGGCTCTGAAATGGGACACTGGTAATCTCCATTCCCTGTAATTCCTGGCCTCCAGCAGGGAGATGTGCAGGGGAGGTGGGGTTTGCTGCTGCCATCCACGGAATGGAGCCGCCGGCAGAAGCAGAGGCTGTGTTATTCCTCCGTCAGTCAGGGGGATGATGGCAGAGTTCAGCCGTGCTTAATATCCCACAAGAACCAGGAAAAGATCCTAAAATCCAACCTGAGTCTGTCCAGAAGGGATTCCAGGCTGTTTGTATAAACTGTCCCTTTGGTTTATAACACAAACCAGAGCGAGTCCTGCTCCAGGGCGGGAGTGAATCCGACTCTTGTGCTCACTGATCCCAATCCTAAATTTTCCTGAGCAAATCAGAACTCTACCAACCCAAATCCAGGTGCTTCCAGCCCTGGGGGTGCTCACACCAGGGCTTGGCTTCCCCACAGGGCAGTGACTCCAAAGAAAATCCCCTCTGGATCCTGCAGGCCTGGATTGGGCCAGGGAAAAGCGCTCCCGAGGACTCAGCAGTTTAATCCCAGCACAGCCCTGCTGAGCTCAGCATCTCCTACAAGCCCACACTGGGATAAAATTGAGGCGTTTTTCCTCTGGGAGCAGCGTACGGGGCGTCCTGGAAAGATCCCGAAAGCACCGGGCAAACCTGGATGTGTGATTCCCTCTGGACCACCCGGATTCCAGCCCTGGACAAGCCTGAGTGGCTCTAATTAAAGAGCAAAGCACCAAAGGCTCAGCAGGCAGAGGCACGAGGATGTGGGCTGACACTGCAGGGCTTCATCCCGCATCCCAAACCTCCAGGAGAGGGCATGGAAAACCTGGATAACCTCAGAGAGCTGCCCAGAGAGGGAATGGCCAAATCCCATCCCCTGGGGCTCCCAGCCCAGCACACATCACTGCTCCCCATCCCTCCTGCTCTCCCCTGGGATCCCAGTTCTCCCCTGGGGAATGTTTCCATCCCTTTGTGCTCATAACAAAGATTTCTGGCTTTTCCCATCACACGGAGCAGGGTTTTTGGGGGCTGGGAGAGGGTGAGGTCCCTCTGCAAGGGGGCACTCAGGGCTCTGGGAATGCTGCTGTTGGCAGGGGGGCATCCCTGAGGAAGGGATCAGCTCCATGGCCAGGCTCTGATCCATGTGCTGGGCAAAGCACAGGAGCAGGAGCAGGGACAGGAAGGTCCCCTCTGCAGCAGTGGGGATATGAAAAGCACCCAGAAACCACCAGCAGTGTTCCAGCCATGGCTATTCCCTGTGGGAACAAGGCAAATCCCAAGGGCTGGCAGTGCTGGCAGCTCTGTTATTCCCAGTGCCAGGGGGAGGGGAGAGCTTTGGGATCCAAGTTGGCATCAGCAGGGAGAGACCCTCACCCCACAATGATTTGGGTGGGGATGGGAATGATCCCTGCAGGAGCAGCTCCCCTGATCCTGAAGGGAGGGAGGGAGGGAAGGGAGGGAAGGGAGGGAAGGGAGGGAAGAGGGAAAGGGAAGAAGGAAGAAGGAAGGGGGAGGGAGGGAAAGAAGGAAGGGAAGGAAGGAAGGAAGGAAGGAAGGAAGGAAGGAAGGAAGGAAGGAAGGAAGGAAGGAAGGAAGGAAGGAAGGAAGGAAGGAAGGAAGGAAGGAAGGAAGGAAGGAAGGAAGGATCCCAGCCCATCCCAGGGAGGGATGGAAGCTGCTCCAGCCCCTCTCCCAGGTGTTCGCCAGCCTGGGGGCTGTGACCTATTCCAGAGCTATTCCTATTCCATCCTCCACCCCCATCAGTTAATTCCTTTTGATTAACTGATTAAAGGTAATCAGTTGTGGCAGGAGGAGCACAGGAATTTCTCCTGGGGAGTTTGGGTGCTCATCAGGGACCCCACAAAGGTGCTGGGTGAGCCCCTCTTCCTGTCACTCCTCGATCCCATCAGCTGCATCTGGGTCCTTTTTGAGTCCAAGGGGAAAACGCCACGGCCCCTTTGGCACGAGGGGGATGGGAGCCACCCCCAGCCCAAGGAGAGGGACCTGGATAACCCAGCCCTGCTCTGGGACTCAGGGGAGCCAACAGGAGCTCCAGTCTCCATGAGGAAGGAGGGGATCTAATGAGGGTAATTAGGGTGATTGAGCCCTGGGTAATGGAGCTCCCAGCAGAACCCTCAGTTCCCTGCTCCGACACACCACAAACTGTAATTTTGCACAATGAAACCAGGTAATTTTGCATAATAAACGTGTCACCCACGTCCACAGCAGTTCAATTCCTCACCAGGTTCAGGCTCCCTCCTCCCCAAACAGTTTCCAACCCCTGCTCCAGCCTGAGCATCCCGGGTGGAGCCGGCGGACACGATCCGGGGATGGGGACGGGGACACCCTCGGTTCTCCTGGCTGCGGAGCCGTGGGTGGCACAGGGATGGGTGCCAGGGGAAACCCAGGGAGCTGTGACGAGGGCTGTGGGCTGTCACAGGGTGCCAGCTGGGTGCCACCAAGCGCATCCCGGGCTGTGCTGTGCCGGGAGTGCCACGGGCTGGGTGACACCGGAGCTCGTGCACCTCGTGAGCCTCATGTCCCGGCACAAGCTCCTTCTCCTCCATCTGGTGGCACCTGGAGAGGACCCTGGTCCAGCTGGGAATGGAGGAGGCTCCCAGCCCTGCCAGAGCACCAGGATCAGTGCAGACACCCAGAATTCCAGGAGCAGAGGCAGCTGATGCCTTCCCTGGAAGCTCCGGCTTCCCCCAGGCCCCTGGATGCCCAGGGATCTTCTCCTTCCCACTGCAACTCAGCCAAGGGGGGAGGTGGAAAACTTCGAGGACACCCAGCATTGAAGCAGCAACCCCCACCCTGCGGCCAGGCCTTGCAAGGATGGGATCCAGATGTTTCCCACCATCCCTGCACCGAGGATGGGAGCACCATCAGGATCCTCCAGCGTGGTGGCTGTCACCGACACCATGTGACAAAACCCCCGGCCCCTGGGAAGCTGCCAGGGAAGGGACCAAGAGCCAAGGAGGGGAGAAATCCCTGCAGGCACCCCAGAGGTGTGGCTGGAAATCTGTGATGGAGCAGAGCCACATCCAACACCCCAGGGCTGAGACAGGAGCTGGAATTGCCTGCCCCAGGAGCTGGAATTGCCTGTCCCAGGAGCTGGAATTGCCTGTCCCAGGAGCCAGGGGCAAAGCAGAGCCGTGGTCCCCATCCTGTTCATGGTGCCAAGGTCTGGAGCATCCAGCCAGGTCAGGAATGGGTGCCAGAGCTCCTCCAGCTGCCCCAGGAGCTGAACCCCAAGGTCTCCTCCAACCAAACCCTCAGAGCACCCCCACTCTGCCTCCCAGCATCCCAGTCTGGGGAGAAATGCTGGAATTCCCTCAATTTAAAGGAGTGAGAGCCTGGCTCTGCCACCACATTTCCCCTTCCCAAGCTCCTGCTTTCTGGGGGGAGATGGTGCTGAGCAGGTGAAGGGTGGGGACAGGGGGACAGTGACAGGGCTGTGTCCGTTTGTGACCGCAAGGACTGAGGTGTCCCTTGGTGGACACCCCAAGGTCACGGGCTGGGAGCATTCGGGGTGAGCACGGGACACCCTGCCTCTGCCACCTCCTCGATGGCACTGCCACCCAGCCAGGGGACAGCAGCCAGCTCCGGGGACCGAAGGGACCCGATCCAAGCATCTGCAGGGGCAATCTGCCAAAATGATGCCCCGAAGGCAGGGAGGAGGGGCTGGCCCTCGGGGAAGCCCTTTCCTCCCGGGAGGAAGCACCACAGGAGCGCGTCCCCTGCACAGGGGGTGCTCAGCCCTGGGGAGACTCTCCGTGCCTGGGGACCCCCGCAGCTCCCCGGGCCCAAATCATCCGGGAAGCTCCAATCCGGGAAGCTGAGGGCTGGAGCCGGGGGTGGGGGGAGAAGTGTCGTGGTAGCTGGGAGGAGGACAGGGCAGGGGGAAAGGTGGAGGGGGCAGCGGTGACCCAGGACATGCAGGGGGTGGGTGCCAGGGTGCGACAGAGGTGCCACCATGGGGGTTGATCTGGAGTGCCCACCCTGAGACAGACGGGCCTCTCTCGGTGCCTCAGCACTGCTCCCCCAAATCCTCCCCAGAGCCCCCTGCCCCTGGGGGGTGGGCACAGACACCCCAAGCCCTCGAGAGACCCCAGTGCAGCTGCTGCAAACTTTCACCCCCCAAAACCCATCCGTCCCCGAGGCCACCACCATCCCCTGGCCCTCCTGCCTCTCCACCTTCCCAGGGAGGTGCCCAGGGTGGGCACCTCCTTCCCGGGGTGGGCACCAGTCCCCGGGGTGGGCACCTGGTCCCCCGCCCCGGTGAGCCCAGGGTGCCCTCCGCGGTGGCCCAGGGCCTCGGTGCCACCACGTCACCTGCACCCAGCAGCCGCCGGCCGCTCACCTGGTGCCAGCGGCGATCCCGGTGCCGGTGCCGAGGCCGGTGGTGGTGGTGACACCGAAGGTGATGCCGGTACCGGTGTTGATGCTGCTGCCGGTGCTGCTGCCGGTGCCGGGGGTGATGGGGATGTCGGTGTCGGTGCCGGTGGTGATGGGGATGTCGGTGCCGGGGGCGATGTCGGTGTTGATGCTGATTCCGGTGTCTTTGCCGATGCCGACGGTGATGCCGGTGCCGGTGCCGATGGTGATGCCGGTGCCGGTGTAGATGCCGATGCCGATTCCGATGCCGGTGCCAGTCCCAGCCCGGCTGCCGGGGGAAGGATGCTCCTTGCTCGGCAGGAGCCGCGAGGAAGCCTCCGGCTCCAGGCGGCCCTGGGGCACCCGGGGCCGAGCCGCCGCCGCCGCCGCCCGCCCAGCGCCGCCGCTCCCGCCCGGCCCGGCCCCCGCTCGGCGCGGGGGGGACCCAGCGCCGGCCCCGCCCGCCGCCCCCCCGCTCCCCCCGCCGCCGGGCCGCCCTCGCCCCCCCCCCCGGGGCTGCTGTGTCCCCGCGTCCCCCCGCGCTGACACAAGGGGAGGGCTGTGACATCCCCCCGGTCCCATCTCCCCCCGAGCTCCGTGGGACTTTGCCCCGCTTGGAGACCCCAGCCCGGGCGGGGGGCTCGCAGCCCGGCGTGGCCACCAGCCCTGCCCAGGGAAATGGGTAATTTTCCCTCAAATGTCCCCTGGATTCGGCTCCCCGGCTGCAGGAGCCCCATGGCCCCCGGGGGGATGGGGGTGGGGGTGGGCTGGGGGGCTCTGCTCGCCCACCAGGACTATTTGACCCCAACCCACACAGCTCCATTTAGCGCAGCCAAAATCAATGACAGGCTCCAAATATTAAGGGAAAAAAAAGAATTTTAAAAAATGTGGCTGCACCCGTGTGGCATGTGGAGGATGGGGGAGGGGCGGGGGGCTGGGAGACCCTGACTGCGGCTGGCAAATCCAGCGGATCACGGCACAGCCCCGCGCTGTGCCCTGCACGGGCACTGTCCCCGCTGGAAGGACGCTGGGCACGGCCTGGGCACGGAGCAGATGCCACCAGCTGCTCCTGGCCTGGCACCGGTGTCACCTTGAGCGGGGGACACGGCCAACGCCGAGGGTGTGAGATGGGGACTCCCATCCCCACCGCTGAGCTGGATCAGGGCAGCGAGGTGGGGGAGGCAGAGCGGGAATTGAAATCCACTGGAATTCCACACAGGAGCAGCAACCACCTCCCAACGCTTCCATCGGCATCCCTGCAACTGGGAAACCGAGTGGGGTTGGGGAGAAGCTCCAAAATGTCCCTCCTGGCCCTGAAGGTGGCTGTGCCCAGGGCTGGGGGAGCGGGGTGTGCTTTGGGAGGGACCCCCGTGAGTGACGGGGTCCTTGCTCCCCATCCCTGCACGGGAACGCTGCTCCCAGCAGGAGCGGGACTGGGGGCGACATCCCAAATTCCTGGCTCTGACCAAGCTCCTCTCTCTCCCTGCTGCTGGCGAGGGGCGATGCTCAGCACCTGCAGCGAGGTGTTCGCCCCGTCCCCTCCCCTAGAGCTCGTGGGGACAGCCCGGTGGCTGAGCCGGGACGGGAGCTGCTGCCCTGACCCCGCATGCACCGGCGGGACAAACCCGGCTGTGCCGGGGGACAGGGACACGAGCCGCCGGCGCCACCAGCACACGGCCGGTGCTCTTCTCTGGTACCCCAAAATCTCGGGAGGGGCCGCGGCCGAGTCCCCGGCAGGCAGGGGAGGGACATTTGTGCCGCTGCTCGCTCACGCGTGGTGACGGGCGAGTGGCAGCTCCCGCGCGGCCGGCGGGGAGCGGAGCCTTCGCCAGCCGCTATTTTTAGCCGCTCACGCTCCGGTTTCTCCTTGACTGTCTCCCCTCTCCGGAGCAGTCTCGGGCCGAGCAGCGGCGATGTTTATCCTGCCTGGCACCCGATCGGATGTGACACGGCTGTCGCGGGCCGAGGGGACGGCTGGGAGCGAGAGAGGGGAAGCTGTGGGGACGAGAAGGGACAGGAGAGGAGCCTGCTGTGATTCGGAGCACCTTGGAGAGTTCTCCCTTTCTCCAGCTCCCGAGTGTCCCCAGGGGATGCTCTGCCCTGGGACAGCTGAAGGGCGGCCACACCACGTCCCCATTTCCTCCAAGGCTGAACAATTCCCTCTCCCAATGTGACCCTTTGGGGATGGCGGGGCTGGGGGAGCTGGGGGAACTGAGGCACACCAGAGATGTGTGAGTCCCTCCATATCCCGCCAGTGCAGTGCTGACATGGAATAACCCCTCCCAACCCACCTGCATCCCGGGGATCCTGAGCACCAGCAGCCCAGAGCTGCCAGAGCTCTCGGGTACAAACCCCAGGGATTCAGGACAGCAGCTGGGAAGGGAAAAATCCCAGAATTATTCCCTGCTCAGGCAGCCCCCACTGGGAGCTGGTCCAGGGCAGGTGCCTGGTGCTGCACCAATGTGGGGGCAAAGGCTGCTCTGCTCTTCCTCTGCTCTTTCAGCTCCTGCTCTGGGGTTTTGCAGACCTTGGGATCCTCTTCCCAGGGTGCTCCCAGAAGGATGAGCTTCCCTGCTGGTGGGGGGCCCAAAGTGCTTTGTTTGTGCCCTCCCGAGCTTTGGGAGAGTCCCTGATTGATCCACCAGGGATGTGAAACCAGCGAGGATGGGCTCCGACCACTCCCTGCTCTGCCACCTGCTCTAAATCCTATTTCCCCCTAAAACCCCAGGATCCAAAACTGGGAGGGTCTGGGAGAATCCATTCTCCTGCTCCTGCTGCTGCTGCCTGGCTGCTTTATCCCCCGGGGCAGGAGGGTCAATAAACCCCAGTGAACCTTGGGCTGGGGCAGTTCCCGGCGTGGAGGCAGCAGGGAGGGAGCGGAGCTGTTTTCCACTCCCCTGCCCAACACTGCGGGCTCCGATCTGGGTTAAAAGTCACTGCTGGGGGAGAGCAGCCCTTTGCTGTTCCTCTTTTAGACTCATCTTTCCCATTTCCAGCCCCGTTAAACCCCTGCCTCCCTGCTGGGGACACAGGTGACGTGCAGGGAAGGTTATTCCTGAGCCCAGGGGCTGCGTCAGTGCCTCGGTGAAGGTGTTATTTTGGGACATGGGTCACAGGGTTTGGGGACCTGCAGGTTGTTCCCTGGCTGGGGGCTGGGACTTTCCATGCACTGCAGCAAGACATGGCCCCTTGGCCACCCCTGGGGTGATGGAGGTGGCTCCTGAGGGATGGATCCGCAGGAAACGCGCTCGGCCCTCGGGGAAAACCTTCCTGCCTGTGAGAACTCAGGGACCAAAGGCAGCGAGAGCATTTCCTTGCCTGGAGGATTTCAAAGCAGAGGGAAAATGCCAGCAAACGGCTTCCAGGGAGAAGATTTGTCACCAGGCAGGCTGGGGCGTCCCACTGAGCCGAGAGTCTGGACACGCCGGTGCTGCAGCCGTGCCCTTCCCAGGCACCCTCCGTGCTCCAGGACTCTGCCATCTGGGTCCCAGTGCGCTGCTCCGCCCTGTCCTTCACAGGGCACAAGGATTCCGCAGCTCCATCTGCCCCCAGAACATCAGGGAGCTTCTGGAGGTCCTCCCCCCGTGGCGAGTGCCCGGCCCAGAGCATCCTGCCCTGGTGGGGGACAGCACACGAGCTGCTTTTCCTGGTTTTATTCCCTATTTTGAGCAGTCAGGGCAGCTGGAATACCTGCAGTGAGTTGCACAAGTCTTTGCAACTCATCTGCAGCCTCGCTGTCCCCGGCAGAATGGAAAATTTCAACCAAAAGAATGATTTGTTGCTGTTTTTGCAGCAGCAGAAGCTCCTTGCTGACCCCAAGGTGAGGTGGATCCCGCAGCCAGATGCAATCCCAGCCTGAGGCTCATCCTGCTGCCAGTTCATCACAGGAGCTGTGGGAAAAAGGGGCACTGAATGACTCAGAGTGCCTCTCTTGGGGCTCAGCCTCCAAAATATTAATCCCCTGCCCCAGTGGACCGGCAGAACGTGCAAATTATTTCTGGGAATTAGTACAGGAAACCACCTTGCCTGTGCTTTGGCTCTGATATTGGCTGAAATCCCACATTTCTGGGCAGCACAGGCAGGAGTGAGCCCAGGCAAGGTCAGGACAGCTCAGAGCTGCACAGGAAGGCTTGGGACGAGCTGGGATGTGGTGGGAAGAGCTGGGATGGGGTGGGAAGAGCTGGGATGGGGTTGGAAGAGCTGGGATGGGGTTGGAAGAGCTGGGATGGGGTTGGAAGAGCTGGGATGGGGTGGGAAGAGCTGGGATGTGGTGGGAAGAGCTGGGATGGGGTGGAAAGAGCTGGGATGTGGTGGGAAGAGCTGGGATGGGGTGGGAAGAGTTGGGATGGGGTGGGAAGAGCTGGGATGGGGTTGGAAGAGCTGGGATGGGAAGAGCTGGGATGGGGTGGGAAGAGCTGGGATGGGAAGAGCTGGGATGGGGTGGGAAGAGCTGGGATGGGAAGAGCTGGGATGGGGTGGGAAGAGCTGGGATGGGGTTGGAAGAGCTGGGATGGGGTTGGAAGAGCTGGGATGAGGTGGGATTTGCCCAGTTCTTGCTTTAAGGGGCAGATCAGGATGGTGACAGGAGCACTGGGAGGAAAGGTGTGCTGGAGTTATCCGAGCAGAAAGGCAGCATCCCAAAAAAAATGTGTTCGTGGGCAAAAAAAGAAGCGCTCAAATCTATTCTTCATGCTCCAGTAACTTCCAGATGCCTGGGTGGGGATGTGGGGCCTCACAAACACCTCCCAGCTCCGGGGCGTGCCTTGTCCCTCCTGCCTGCCACTGTCCCCTGGGCACAGAGGGGCACACCCGCCCCCAGAACTCGGGCATTTCACCAAACCCACCCGATTTCAGCCCTGGCTGCCCAGCTGAGTGCAGGGATGCTTCAAACCAACCCAAAATCTGTGACAAAGCTCCAGGTGGGTGGACAGGGAGTGGCCGTGGCCCGGGGGATGCGGGCACTGCCTGCAGCCCTGCCTGCCTCCACCTCCCGCAGCCACGGGGATTTGTGCAAAGCTCCCAGCGCCCGGGCTGGGCTTTTTTTATCCCTGGCTGCTCTTACGTTGACATTCTTAGCTGTGCCACTGGCTCCAGCGCTGCTCGCTAACCCCTTTTACAGGCGGCTAAATATAGCCCAGGCAGCCAAGCAAAATCTGCTCGGCACGGCCACGTGGGGCTCGGCAGCGCCGCCGCAGCCACGCCGGGCCGGGGGGGCTGCCAGCACCGGGGGGGCACCGCCAGCTCCTCGCTGGTGGCATTTGTCACCCCGCGGTGCCTCGGCGCCGTCCAGGTGACCGCCGATGTTCCCGGTGCATTCCAGTCGCTTCTCCCCGCCCTGGAGCGCCTTTTCCGCTCCCACCCCGAGGTTTTGTGGGGTTCTCCCACCCATCTGGAGCATCTGGAGCTGGTTAGGATCGCTGATCCTGGAAAAACAGGGTGGGAAAGCCCGGCTGGCGGCTGTGCCTAACAAAGAGCAGCCGAGCGGCTCCGGGAGCCCGCGGGGTGAGGGGAGCAAACCCAAAATCCGTGGAGAGCTCATCTGCACCCCTCAAAGGCTCTGCAAAGCGGGGACAGGACTCGGGGCTGGGCTCAGCTCGGCTCCTGCCCCTCCTGTCACAGAGGGACATTTCCGCTGGAGCCATGAACTCATTAAGCAGACCCTGATCTAATTGTCTCCACGCCGCCACTTGTGGGCCTTTTTTTTTTTTCCTCTTTTTGGTTTAAACTGGCAAGGACGAGGTGAAAGGCCGACCAGAGAAGTCTAATTGGATCCCCACGGCTCATTAGCCGTTCTCTGAGAGGGAGAATCGTTAAGGCGGCAAATGAAGAGGCTCAAAACCCGCTCGTGCCTTGAGCAGCTCTCCCAAATTTGCCATCCCCTGGCTCCTGTGTACCCAGCTGGCCCTGGGGATGTCCTGGCCACCAGGGGACATGGGGAATGCGTGGAGGGGCTCAGGGGGGCTCGTGTTGGAGACTGGAGAAAGGCTGGTGACTTTGGGTGACATTGGGTAACACTGGATGGCTTTGGACATCAGGAAAGACAGTGGATGTGCTCAAATCCAGAGCTGGGCTGAGGATCCAAGCAGGAGCACCCAGGAGGGAAGGGAAGAACCAGCTCCTCCTGCCAGGTGGACCAAGGACACCTTCAGAGCAAGGTCTCACCCTGCTGCTCCCTCCTGCAGGCTCCTTTCGCTGCCACCTCTGTGGATTCAGACCCTTGGGGAAGAAATGCAGCTCACAGTGGAGTAACCCCACAAATTTTCCACCCCATGAGAGACCCAGTGGTTGTGACAGCACAGAATCTCTGCTGTGACACTGCCATCCATCACCGGTCAGGCATCTGGGCACCACCAGAAGACAAACAGCATCTGTCTAAGCTCAGCAGGGAAATGCCACAGCTTTCCCAGCCCATCCCTGTGTCTGGGAGCCCAGGATAAACCAGGCTTCAAGGACAGCGTTCCTGCCCTCACGGTCCTTCACCCCCCTGGAAGGGAGAGGCTGTGGGGAGAAGACCCCAGTACAATGATAAGGGACAGGTTTGGTGATGGCCCCTCAGCCTCTGTGTCACCCCAGGGGCCTTGAAGGCATCTCAAACTGGCAAAAGGTCCTTGGAGAGGGCCCCAGTTGCTCGGGGAGTTTCCCAGAGGCAATGCCAGAGGGTGGGAAGGCTGTCAGGAGGCTCAGAGAGTTTTCTGGGGCTCCTTGAGGCCCCTGTGCTGGGCTGCTCCCAGGGGCTGAGGAACAGGAGCCCCAGGGAATGGGCACAGCCCCGAGGCTGCCAGAGCTCCAGGAGCGTTTGGACAGCGCTGCCAGGGATGCCCAGGCTGGGGTTGTTGGGGTGTCTGGGCAGGGACAGGATCTGGAATCCATGATCCCTGTGGGTCCTTCCAGCTCAGGATATTTCGTGATCTGTGATTCTGTGATTTGAGATGTTCTGGGCTGAGAGAGTCCTGGTGGACGAAAGGGAGAACAAAGGAGCTGAAGCACAGAAGATTCTGCAGATTCCTGCAGTGCTCCTCCTGAAATCATCCCCCTCATTTCCCCTGGCTCTGAATCCCGGCTCCCGTGACCCTGAACACCCTGGCTGGCTGTAATTAAAGGCTGAGCAATTGCCCATTGCTCCTGTGTCTCTGTTTATTACAGAGGAGCTTAGTGGAAAACTAATTCCCCAGCTGCCTCAGAGGCATCCTCGGACCAGGGGAAGGGGAATGCTTCCACCTCAGCCCTTTTACCTTCATCCTTCCCATCCCAGGCTGGCTTTGTGCCTCACCTGGGGGCTGCAGACCCCGAGGGAGGCAGCAGAGCTGAGCAAAGGCACTTTGGGGGCTCCACTCCTGCCCTTCCTTGCAGCACAGGGAGGGCGGGGGGACCCCCACACCTCCCAGCACAGCTCCCCAAAGAACTCCAAACACAACCTGGGGTGTGCCTGATCGCAGCTGGGGGCTGAGGGGAAGGGTTCTGTGTGCCCTAAATCCCACCCAGGAGCCCCCAGGATGCCAAAGACAGGACAACCCCACAGACCAGGGATTTGTCAATCCCAAACCCATCACCCCAAAGTTGTACCTGGTCTAGAGACCATTTCCCTGTCTAGAGAATGCTCTGGAGAGCATCGCTGGGTTTAGCTGCTTTTCCAAACACAGCCCCAATTATTAATTATCATTAATTGCTCTAATGTAGGTTTATCCATGACTAGCAGGGCTCGGGAGCTGCAGGATTCCTGCTGGCTGCACCCACGGCTAAGCTGGTATTGTCCCAGATACAGTCACATGAGAGCGTTTGTTTTCCCGGGAATCCCTGGCAGGCTGCTCCTGGCCCTGCTCCCCCCAGCCCTATAATTCCCCCACGGGGGCAGAAATGGGGCCCTGAGCCCTAATGAACCATATTTTAGCTTTTGGGTGCCCTGAGCAGTAATGAAGCACACACTGGGGGAAAGATGCCTGGGGGATGCTGAGGGATGCAGGAGTAGAAGCGAAGAGGAGGCAGAGGGGATAAAAAGGCATTTTCTTGGGATACAGGGATGCTTCCAGCAGTGGGACACGGGCTGGGGTGGCTGGAGGCAGCCCCATGTCCCTGAGCTCCGGTGACATCCCTCATTTCCCAGTCCCCATCCCCCTGCCTGCGGGGTGAGGTGAAACGGGTCACTTGTGACACTGCTGTCACACGGCTGTCACAGCGCTGGGTCCCGCCCGGCCCGGGGCAGCTCTCGCTGCCGGCAGCCCCTCCCCAGAAGGGGACACAGAGAAGGGACATGGAGACGGGGACACCGCGGCTGATGCTGGGGGTGGTGGCAGTAGGGTGGCCTCTGGTGAGGACACCGCTGCCAGGTGGGTGGGGACACTCCCTGCTGGCTGCCGTGCCCATGGCCCGCCGGGAGCGGCAGGGACCGAGCCCGGTGACCGCCCCGGTGTCCGGCAGTGCCTCACTCCGGCACTGCCCTCTGGTGGCATCATCAAAGGGACCAGGGGACAGTGACGGGGGGGAACTGGTCCCTGCAGGGTGCATGGAAGGATTCCTGCCCCTGGCGTGCCAGCGGGCTCATGTGCCTGCAGGGACAGCGGGACCGAGGGGACAAACACCTGCCCGGCCAGTTTGTCCTTCCCGGGAGGACAGGAACTGAAGGACACTCCCGCTGCGGATGGCCCAGGGCTCTGAGACCCGGCCAGGAGGAGATGGGAGCTGCCAGCCCCCTCACCCCTCCCGGGGCTGTGCCAGAGCCAGCCCATCGTGCCCCGAGGCCGCGGGGCGCTGCCAGACCCGTGCCCGGGGCAGGATGTCCCCGCACACGCCCCAGCGCCTCCGGAAAGGAGAAACCTGAGACCAGCTGAGCTCAGAGAGCAGTTTTCGGGTGCTGACCTCGCCTGTTGCAGGGATGAGCCCAGCCAGCAGATTTTGGGAGCCCACAGAGGCTCAGACAATCCTTATTAATTTGTACCAGCTGCTGATCAGGGGCCAAACCCCGGAGTTTTTCCTCTGGAGCGAGAAGTGTCACTCCCTGTTCTTCCTCAAGGACAGAGGGGACATGTGGCCCTATCCCTGTGCCCCCAAGTCTGCTGCTGTCACATATTCACGTGCTTTCTCCTCTGTCTAAATTTAGGGTCTGGAAGTGGGCTGGCACCTCCCGGTTTATCCCAGCCCCCGAATGGTGCATGGCAGCAGCACTCACTGCCCTGGGAGGTCACGCCAGGCAGGAAGAGCAGGGAAAACCTTCTCTGTGCCACCCTCACTCCCCTGACCCGGGGTCTGGCCCTGCAGGGGAGCGGGTTTAGGCTGGTGGGGGTGCTGGGAGTGCTGGGAATGCTGGAGCTGGAAGCTGTGATGTCAAATCCAGCAAGAAGGGCTCGTGCAGGAGAAAAAGGGAGGATTAGGTAAAATAGGGGTCCATTGTTCCATGAGGTGGGAGAGCTGGGAAACGGCAAAGGCAGAGGAAAGAAATTAAAGGAATGGTGCCTTTGCCTCTTGCCAGACTGATCTTCAGGAATTCCAGGTTCCAGGGAATCCATGGGGAAAGGCTGCACCAAGGGAGGGAGATCCCTGATGGGAGGATCAGACCAGGGCACACTTCAGCAAACTGGGCACACTTTGGTCCTGCTGGGATGCCCCGAGTGGGGAGGGAGGGGCTGGTGGCATTGGGAGGCCACTCTCAACAACCTTTCACTGATCGTGGGGATGGACAGAAGAGTCTGGAAGGCTGGAGGGAACCAAACGTCACTTCTACCTTCCAGAAGGGCAGGGAGGACCCAGGGAACTGTGGACACATCAGCCTCACCTCAGTCCCTGGGAGCTAATCCTGGGAAGCATTTCCAGGCACATTAAGGATGACAAATCAGGGGAAGCTGATCTTAGCCAGCCTGATAAACCTCTCCAGCGGCTTGGGAGAGCAGTGGGTGTTTCTATTCCTTAGTGGGATCCCCCAAACCCCTCTCCAGGCTGATCAGTTCCAGCCTCTCAGCCTTTCCTCATACATGGGATACTCCAGACCCTTAATCACCTTTGTAGGACTCTCTCCAGTTTGTCCACGTCTCTCTTGTTCAGGAGAGTCCAGAACAGGGCACAACGCTCTGGGGTGGCCTCACCAGTGCTGATGGCAGGATTCCCTCCCTTGACCTGCTGGCAGAGCTGTGCCTGATGCATCCCAGGACCTCTCTCACCTTCTGCTGCCTCGTGTGCCCAGCAGCACCCCCAGGGCCTTTCCCAGAGCTGTTTTCCAGCTGAGTGGTCCCCACTACATATTGGAGTCTGGGATTGTTCTCCCCAGGGCCAAAACTTTGCCCTTCCACTTTGCTGAACGTCCTGAGGTTCCATTCAGCCTCTCAGGGCCTGAAGGGGCTCCAGGAGAGCTGCAGAGGGACTGGGGACAAGGCCTGGAGGGACAGGAGGCAGGGAATGGCTTCCCAGTGGCAGAGGGCAGGGATGGATGGAAGATTGGGAAGGAATTGTTCCCTGGGAGGCTGGGGAGGGGCTGGGATGGAATTGCCAGATTTGCTGTTTGTGCCCCTGGATCCCTGGCAGTGGCCAAGGCCAGGCTGGACATTGGGGCTGGGAGCAGCCTGGGACAGTGGGAGGTGTCCCTGCCATGGCAGGGCTGGCACTGGGTGGGATTTAGGGTCCCTTCCAACCCAATCCATTCTGGAATTCCATGATCCCTTCCCGCGGGCTCTTCTAGCCCAGACACGGCCCCAGCCCAGGGGATGTCCCAGAGCCCCCACCCCGGCCCGTCCTCATGGTGTGGGTGGGGTCCCCTCGGCGGTAACCGGGGACGGAGGGTGGATGGAGGAGGATGAAAGGGGAGAGGGAGGGGAATGGAGAGGGATGGAGTGAGGATGAAGGAGCCATGGAGGGACCGGACCCTCCGTCGGTCTCCCCTCCGCCGCCGTAGGAGCCGCCCCGGGGGAGGCGCGGCGGGAGCGGCCGCCCCGAGCTCCCCGGTCCGGGCGGAGCCAGCGCGGCGGCGGCGGAGGGGACCGGGAACCGAGAACCGGGAGCGGGATCCGAGAGCGGCGGCAGCACGATGGGGGCCTGTCTCGGGGTCTGCTCCCTGCTCAGCTGCGTGAGTGCCCGCCCGGGGCCGGGGAGCGCGGGGCACCGGCGCTGTTGCGGTGCCGCAGCGGCGGGCGCGGCCCGGGGCGGGCGAGTCGCGGCTGCTGCGCGTCCGGAGGAGGGTCCGGGGAGGCCCGGGAGGCCTGAGGGACACCCCGGGGATGTACCCCGCTACACCCGGACGCGAGGGGGTCCAAGGGATGCCAGGAGGGTGATGCGGGGGACCCCCGGGGGATGCACCCCAGTGTACATGGGGGATGTGGGGCACTCCCAGGGGATGCACCCCTGTACATGGCGGGGATTCCGGGGGTGCATCCCTCAGTGGCTGGAGAGATGTGAGGGATTCCTGGGGCAGGGCATCCCACGGCATCCGGGGTATCCATGGGAGACACAGAGTGTTCACTCCTGAGACCTCTGGGGCTCATGGTGGAGGGGCATGGGGAGGGTGATGTACCCCAGGGCCCTTGGGGGATGTGGGAAGCCAGAGCAGCGATGTCCTGCTGCACCTGGAGGAGTGGGGGGCCCTGGCCCCACCGTCCTGCCTGCTTCTCACTGCCGAGCCCCACAGTGGGGATGGAGTAAGAGAAGGAGCTGGGACAGCGGTGCACGGGGCTGCGTGTGGGGTGCCATGGCCCAGAGCAGGTTCAGGGTGTTTGATTTGCGGGTGCCATGGCCCAGAGCAGGTTCAGGGTGTGTGATTTGGGGTGCCATGCCCCAGAGCAGGCACAGGGGGCTGTGTGATTTGGGGTTCCATTCCCCAGAGCAGTTTCGGGCTGTGTGATTGGGGGTGCCATGGCCCAGAGCAGGCACAGGGGGCTGTGTGATTTGGGGTTCCATTCCCCAGAGCAGTTTCGGGCTGTGTGATTTGGGGTGCCATGGACCAGAGCAGGTTCAGGGTGTGTGATTTGGGGTTCCATGCCCCGGGGCAGGCAGAGGGGGTTGTGTGTGGGGTGCCATAGCCCAGAGCAGGCGCAGGCTGTGCAATCTGGGGTGCTGTGCCCTGTGACGTGGGGTGAGTGGTTCAGGTGACGCAGGCACCTGCCCACACCAGCATTTCCTTCCCTGGCGGTGCCTCACCTGCGGGCACGGGGCCAGGGCAGGGCTGTGGAACCAGCCTGGGAGCTGCCGGCCTGGAAACCTGGAAATGGGACCTGTTTTGCAACTTGACCTCCGAGTGCTGGAGGTTTAACGAACAGGATGTTCAGAAATGAGGGATCGGAGCGAGGGTGGTCTGCAAGGCCCCCCCCTCTGTAACACATTCCCGTACTTTTCCTTATGGGCAGGTATTGGGAAAGCAGGGCATTACCCAGAGCAGGGCTGTGGAGGTTTCTGGATGAATTCTGGATTTTTTTTTCCTCCAAAACTGTTGTGGCTCAGACCATGGTAACAGAGTGGAGTCACTGTACAGGTTTAATTTTCTTGTTCCTTCCTGTTCCTTGTTCCTTCTTGTTCCTGATGAAGGGGCTGGTTTTGCACAGGTCTGAGCTGAAGAACAACACTGAAAAAACTCAAAACCAAACCAAACAACCCCCCTAGTCTGTGTAATTTTTAAAAATTACTGTTTTTAACAAGCTTTTGTTTAATTTTGTTGTTTCTTCTGGCGGAATTGGTTGATGAAGGGGCTGTTTTAGCACAGGTCTGAGCTGAAGAACCACAACACTGAAAAAACCCCAAACCAAACAGAACAACCCCCCCTAGTCTGTGTAATTTTTTATTATTATTATTTTTAACAAGAACATCTTGACTAACTCCTTCTGCTCTGCCTGCATCCCGTGAGTCACAGCACCACGAGACTGCCAAGCCCTTTCTTCAGCGCTTTCCCGTTAAAACCCCACAACCTGCTCCTGAGTGAAACCTTGCATCACACAAGGAGAGTTTCTCTTTCCCTGCCTCCTGTGGTTTTCCAGGCTCTGCCCACGGCTGCATGAGCAGTGTGGTCATTCTGAGCTGCCTTCCTGGGTGACAGGGCTGGGGTTGATAGCACAAGGCTGCCCCAGCCAAAGTGAACCCTGGGGGCTTGGACAGTCCTTGAGCACCTGCTGGGGACACTCAACTTTGTGGAACCAATCCACAGCCACCTGCCAGGCAGGAAGGCCAGCAGCTCCCCAAGCCTGTGCCTGTCGCGGTGGGTTTGGTACTGATTAACCTTCCTGCTCATTAATTTGGCAGCAGAGAAACACCGGTTGCTCGGCATTGCTTTGGGTTGACTCACTCCCGGTATTCCTGGGACTGCTGGGGTGAAGGCAGCTTGCAGATGGGGTGGTGGGGTGGTGTTGGAGTGGTGTAGTTGGGGTGACATAATTGGGGTGGTGTAATTGGGGTGATGTAATTGGGTAGTGTAGTTGGGTTGGTGGTGAGGGTTGGTGTTGAAGTGATGTTGGCGTGGTGGTGTGGGTCGATGTTGTTGGGGTGATGTTGGGTGGCTGTTTTTGGGGTGATGTTGGGGTGATGTTGGGTTGGTGGTGTGGGGTGGTATCTTTGGGCTGGTGTTGGCTGGGTGTTTTTGGATTGGTGTTGTTGGGGTGATGTTGGGCTGGTGTAGTTTGCTGGGTTGTGTTGGGCTGGTGTTGTAGTTGGGTTGTTGTAGTTGGGTTGTTGTAATTGGGGTGGTGTAGTGGAGTTGGTGGTGTTGGGCTGATGTTGGGTGGGTGTTCTTGAGTTGGTGTTGTTGGAGTGGTGTAGTTGGGTTGGTGTTGTGGTGGTGTCGGTCCATGTGATGTTGAGTGAATGTTCTTGGGTTGGAGTTGGGGTGACGTTTGGGTGGTGTAGTTGGGCTGTTGGGGTGGTGTAGTTGGGTTGATGTAGTTTGGGTGGTGTAGTTGGGTCATAGCTGGGTGTAGTTGGATGGTGTAGTTGGGTGGTTTGGGTCGGCACTGTTAGGATGATGTTGGGTGAGTTTTTGGGTTGGTGTTTTTGGATTGGTGTAGTTCGGTTGGTCGTGTTGGGCTGGTGTTGGTGTAGTTGGGCTGGTGTTAGGCTGGGTTGGTGTAATTGGGCTGGTGCAGTTGGGCTGCTAGGGTGGCTTGGTGTTCTTGGGGTGATGTTGTTGGGGTGGTGGAGTTGGGGTGATGTAACTGGGGTGGTGGAGTTGGGTTGGTTTGTCTCGGTGATGTTGGGCTGGGGTAGTTCGGCCAGTCATGTTGGGCTGGTGTTGGTGTAGGGTTGGTGTTGGTGTGGTGTTGGGCGGGTGTTTTTGGATTGGTGTTGTTGGGATGGTGTAGTTGGATTGGTGGTGTCGAGGTGATGTTGGGTTGGTGGTGAGGATTGGTGGGTTTGGGGTGATGTTTTTGGGGTGGTGGTGTTGGACTGGTGTAGTTTGATCGGTTGTGTTGCACTGGTGTTGGTGTAGCTGGGCTGGTGGAGTTTGGGTGCTCTTGTTGGGGTGCAATTGATGGGTGCTGTTTTTGGGTGCTGTTTTTGGGGTGCTGTTTTTGGGTGCTGGTTTTGGGTGCTGTTTTTGGGGTGCTGTTGCTGGGTGCTGTTTTTGGGGTGCTGTTTTTGGGTGCTGTTTTTGGGATGCTGTTTTTGGTGTGCTGTTTTTGGGTGCTGTTTTTGGGTGTGATGTTTTTGGGTGCTGTTTTGGGTGCTGTTGCTGGGTGCTGTTTTTGGTGTGCTGTTTTTGGGTGCTGTTTTTGGGTGCTGTTTTTGGTGTGCTGTTTTTGGTGTGATGTTTTTGGGTGCTGTTTTTGGTGTGCTGTTTTTGGTGTGATGTTTTTGGGTGCTGTTTTTGGTGTGCTGTTTTTGGGTGCTGTTTTTGGGTGCTGTTTTTGGGATGCTGTTTTTGGGATGCTGTTTTTGGGTGCTGTTTTTGGGTGCTGTTTTTGGGTGCTGATTTTGGGTGCTGTTTTTGGGTGCTGTTTTTGGGTGCTGATTTTGGGTGCTGTTTTTGGGTGCTGTTTTTGGGATGCTGTTTTTGGGGTGCTGTTTTTGGGTGCTGATTTTGGGTGCTGTTTTTGGGTGCTGTTTTTGGGGTGCTGTTTTTGGTGTGCTGTTTTTGGGGTGCTGTTTTTGGGATGCTGTTTTTGGGTGCTGTTTTTGGGGTGCTGTTTTTGGGTGCTGTTTTTGGGTGCTGTTTTTGGGATGCAGTTTTGGTGTGCTGTTGCTGGGTGCTGTTTTTGGGTGCTGTTTTTGGGTGCTGTTTTTGGTGTGCTGTTTTTGGGTGCTGTTTTTGGGTGCTGTTTTTGGTGTGCTGTTTTTGGGTGCTGTTTTTGGTGTGCTGTTGCTGGGTGCTGTTGCTGAGTGCTGTTTTTGGGTGCTGTTTTTGGGGTGCTGATTTTGGGTGGTTTTTGGTGTGCTGTTTTTGGGTGCTGTTTTTGGTGCTGTTTTTGGGTGCTGTTTTTTGGGTGCTGTTTTGGTGTGCTGTTTTGGTGCTGTTTTTGGGATCAGTTTTTGGTGTGCTGTTTTTGGGTGCTGTTTTTGGGTGTGTTTTTGGTGTGCTGTTTTTGGGTGCTGTTTTTGGGTGCTGTTTTTGGTGTGCTGTTTTTGGGATGCTGTTTTTGGTGTGCTGTTTTTGGGTGCTGTTTTTGGGATGCTGTTTTTGGGATGCTGTTTTTGGGTGCTGTTTTTGGGTGCTGTTTTTGGGATGCTGTTTTTGGGTGCTGTTTTTGGTGTGCTGTTTTTGGGTGCTGATTTTGGGTGCTGTTTTTGGTGTGCTGTTTTTGGTGTGATGTTTTTGGGTGCTGTTTTTGGGATGCTGTTTTTGGGTGCTGTTGCTGGGTGCTGTTGCTGGGTGCTGTTTTTGGGTGCTGTTTTTGGGTGCTGTTGCTGGGTGCTGTTGCTGGGTGCTGTTTTTGGGTGCTGTTTTTGGGATGCTGTTTTTGGGATGCTGTTTTTGGGATGCTGTTTTTGGTGTGATGTTTTTGGGATGCTGTTTTTGGGGTGCAGTTTTTGGGGTGCCATTGCTGTATCGGTGTATTTGGGGTTCCTGTGGTGTTTCCCTGCCTTGTCCAGCTCTGTCCATGCTCTCCCGGCCTCTGGGCAGGGCAGGGATGGGAGCAGCCCTGGCCGTGAGTCTGGCTGAGGTGAGCTGGGCTCCAGGAGGAAGTCGATAGTGAAACTGGAGAGTTCAATCATCCACCAGCAGCTGAAAACCGACACTTCCTCATTAACCCCCGGCTCTCCTGCCGCTGCAGCCGCTTCCCTCGCTGGCTTTTCCCATCCTGCTCTTTGTGCCTTGGCCGTGTTCGCACTTTAGGGCAACTTTAAAAGTGTTTTGAATGAAAATCAGAGTGTCCAGCACTGCTGGGAGGGTTTTCCTTGCTGTTAACCATCGTTTTTCAAAGAAAAAGGCTGAAATCAGGAGTGCCCAGGCAGCTGGAAGAGTCAGTGTGTGGCACAAAGGGTTCCTTTGCTTCACTGCGAAGGAGCTTTCAGGGAATTATCCTAAAAGGAGATCCTAAAAGGAATGCACAGGATTCCTGTGTTCCGGAGCAGGTCAGTGGGGTGGGGATGTCGTATCCCGTTACCTCAGCGGCTGCAAGAGCCTGTGAAACCTGAAATACAACCACGGAGCTTGGCTGTGTGAGAGTCATCCTGCAAAATCAACCTCCAGGGATGCTGTGGGCTCCCAAAAACCTTGTGCCTACTGGAGAGAGCCCAGAGGAATCCACGGAGCTGCTCCAGGGCTGGAGCCCCTCTGGAGCCAGGCTGGGAGAGCTGGGGGTGCTCCCCTGGAGAGGAGAAGGCTCCAGGGAGAGCTCAGAGCCCCTTGCAGGGCCTGAAGGGGCTCCAGGAGAGCTGCAGAGGGACTGGGGACAAGGCCTGGAGGGACAGGAGGCAGGGAAGGGCTTCCCAGTGGCAGAGGGCAGGGATGGATGGGAGATTGGGAAGGAATTGTTCCCTGGGAGGCTGGGGAGGGGCTGGGATGGAATTGCCAGATTTGCTGTTTGTGCCCCTGGATCCCTGGCAGTGGCCAAGGCCAGGCTGGACATTGGGGCTGGGAGCAGCCTGGGACAGTGGCAGGTGTCCCTGCCATGGCAGGGGTGGGATGGGATGGTCTGAACCCCCAAATCCACACCTTCCTAATCAACACCAAACCTGGTGATTTCCCCGTCCAGATCTGGTGATTTTGGGACTGGTGCTTTTTGTTTCAGTTGGCACTGAAGGAGGAGGAGCTGGAGATGTGGATGGAGTACTGAGGTGCTTTGCTACATCAGGTGGAATAATGCAGTAACTCTGCATTTAAAGGGATTTTTGTTGTCGTTCCCGATGTTTTTTTCTTTAATTTGAAGGGAAATTCAGCAATGCTGGTGCATTTTAATGCGCTCTGACGCACGTGGTGCATTTAATGAGGCTGAAATGAGGCAGTCGCTAATTGCAAGCCATTTTCTCGTGCTTCCAAGTCGAAAACACAAAGTGATGCCCTTTGAGCAGCTCCTGGAGAGGCAGGATGAGCGTTCCCATGGCATACCTGGGGTCTCTCACCCACCCCAGCTCCTGGGGGTGCCATCAGCTCAGCACAGCTGTTAGTGGGGCAGGGATGTGGGGCTGGGGTAAGAGGAATAAGCCAGGAAAGAGGAGATTTTTCTCAAATAATGTTGTGCTTGCGTTTAAAAAATATTTGAAGCCTTTGGGGTCATCAGAGTGGTTGCTTTGCAAAGGGAGCCACAGGCCTGCGGTCCTGCTCACACAGCAGCTCCACACCTGGTATTTTCCCTGCCATGTCCGTTTTTTACGCTGATTCCAACAATGAGAAATGTATATTTGAGTCGATACCGAGCCGTCTTTAATTAATACTGATTGCAGGCCCTGATTTGGAAGCACGTGGCCGTAACAAACACACAACTCACGCACATCCCTCACCAGCAGGAGAGAGCAGAGCCCTCCTCCTGCCTGCAGGGGTGCCTGGCTGATGTGCAGAGGTCCAGGAGAGGAAGAGCTGTTCCCAGGGAACAAGGTTTATTCTGCACTGT
The DNA here is from genome assembly GCA_034509425.1 of Eopsaltria australis. Taxonomy (NCBI): domain Eukaryota; kingdom Metazoa; phylum Chordata; class Aves; order Passeriformes; family Petroicidae; genus Eopsaltria; species Eopsaltria australis. The sequence continues at coordinate 166,608 of JAVTVJ010011986.1, read as the reverse complement.
CCTTGTGCAGGAAACTCCCGCCAGTGTTTTGGTATCAGTGAGTTTGGGTTTCCTTAGCCAGGATTTCCCTGCTCGGCACAGCAATGGGAATCTGTGGGATTTGGTGCACCTGGCAGCACTGCCCCTGCTGGATTTGGGAAGCCAGCACCACTGGGGATGCTGTGCCTCAGTTTCCCTGCCTGTAAAGAGGCATTTTGGGAGGGGGAAGGGCAGCAGGATGAGTTGCTTCTCCCCTAGTGCTGATCTCAGTGTCTTCCCATCCTGCATTTGACTGAAAGGGCAGCCTGAAATGATCCTGGAAACCTCATTTTTGTACTAAAAGGAGGCTCCTTCAGGGCAGGGCTTGCTTTGACCAGACCCTTGCATGGAGCAAAAAACATGAGGGTGTCTCCAGACTCTCAGTGTCATTTTCCACGCTGGCAGTTCCTGCGGCTATTTTGGTTTTCAGCATTTTTTGGGGGGAATTTGGTGCTGTTTCCATGAGCTCCTCTGGGCTGTGGTGCGAGTAGCTCTAAGCAAAGCCCCCAGTGTGGATTCCTGGGAAGAACTCCTCAAGAATTGACCTGGGCATGTATTTTGGGGCCAGTTTCTCCCCCTCCAACACGGGCTGGTCCCCTTGCAGGTGTCGTGCCTCTGTGGTTCTGCCCCGTGCCTGCTCTGCGGCTGCTGCCCCTCGACCAAGAACTCCACCATCTCCCGCCTCCTCTTCACCTTCTTCCTCTTCCTCGGCACCCTCGTGTCCATCATTATGATAATCCCCGGCGTGGAGAAGGAGTTGCACAAGGTACAGAACTCCTGGAGGTCACTGGGAAGAAACGATCCAGCTTGTGGTGGGGACCTGAGGCTGAATCAAAAAAGTGAATTTTTGGGTCATGTTGTGCTTTTGTTCCTCTTTTTATTAGCCCTGGTTTTCCATGCAGGGGAAAATGCAGTGGAACAATTGCATGCAATTTTTAGTTTTCCCAGATGTCTCCCAGGGAAGTTTCCTACATCCCATTTTTAGGGGTTCAGCTGATGACTTGCAAGTCAGGGAGGTGGGATACAGGTGGAGGGAGTGGAGCTCTGCCAGCTGAGCTGGGCTTTTGGGAAAGGCCATTTCCATCCCAGCTTTCCACTGACCGGCTGGGGGGCTTTAGCTGTGTCACCTCACTGCTGTCCCCAGGAAACAGACGTTGGAGCAGTCACGGTCTGGCCCATCTTTGGTGGCACCAGGGCTTGTGGTGGGTGGGGAATCACAGAATGCTTTGGGTTGAAAGGAATCTCAAAGCCCATCCAGTGCCGTGGGCAGGGACATCTTCCACTGCCCCAGGCTGCTCCAAGCCCTGTTCAGCCTTGCCTTGGGCACTTCCAGGATTCAGGGGCAGCCACAGCTTCTCTGGACAACCTGAGGGCTTCACAATGGAGGAGCTGATCTTCCATCCAACCAGCAGATCTTCAATCCAAGAGACCTTCCCACAGCCATCAATCCCCAGCAGGATGTGCTGAGGTGATGCTCACGCTCCCATCACTATTCCAGCTCCCCGGTTTCTGTGAAGGCAGCGGCTCGGTGCTGGGGGTGCAGACCCACGTGGACTGCAGCAGCTTCCTGGGCCACAAGGCCGTGTACCGCATGGGCTTCGCCATGGCCGCCTTCTTCTGCCTCTTCGCCGCGCTCATGGTGTGCGTGCGCAGCAGCAAGGACCCGCGGGCCGCCCTGCAGAACGGGTGCGTGGGGTCCCTGGCTCCCCGGGGTGGTGGGGTGGGCACGGGCACATCCCCCGTCCCTGTCCCTGCTGAGTGCAGACTGTGCCTCCTCTCTCCTCCCACAGTTTCTGGTTCTTCAAGTTCCTGGTGCTGGTGGGGATCACGGTGGGAGCCTTCTACATCCCCGACGGTGCCTTCACCTCAGGTGAGGAGCTGCCCGTGCTCTCCTTGGCGCCTCTGCCCGGGATTAAACCCAGGGCTGTGCCCCCGAGTCTCACTGCCCTGTTCTCAGCTGGTTTTTCTCCTTCTCTCAAGTCTGGTTTTACTTTGGCGTGGTCGGCTCCTTCCTCTTCATCCTCATCCAGCTCGTGCTCCTCATCGACTTTGCGCACTCCTGGAGCCAGCGGTGGCTGCACAACGCGGAGGAGGGCAGTGCCAAGGGCTGGTATGCAGGTGGGTGTGCTGGCACCACCCGCGGTTTTGGGGCTCAGCTCATCCCAGGGCCGGGTAAGGCTGAGCTGGGTGGGACTGGGGGCTCTGCTCCAGCCTCTCTGGTGTCCTCCCCCAGCCCTCTGCACCGTCACCTTCATCTTCTACGCCGCCTCCATCGCGGCCATTGTGCTGCTCTACGTCTACTACACCAAGCCCGAGGGCTGCACGGAGGGCAAGGCCTTCATCAGCATCAACCTCATCCTCTGCCTCATCGTCTCCATTGTGTCCATCCTGCCCAAGATCCAGGTGAGGCAGTGAGGAGCACCTGGGAGGCCAGGGCTGTGTCACCCCAGGGTACAGGAGCACCCAGGGACTGTGTCACCCTGGGGTGCAGGAGCACCCAGGAGGCCGGGGCTGTGTCACCCCGGGGTACAGGAGCACCCAGGAGGCTGGGGCTGTGTCACCCTGGGGTGCAGGAGCACCCAGGGACTGTGTCACCCTGGGGTACAGGAGCACCCAGGAGTGTCACCCTGGGGTACAGGAGCACCCAGGGGCTGTGTCACCCTGGGGTACCCAGGAGTGTCAGCACCCAGGAGGCTGGGGCTGTGTCACCCCAGGGCACAGGAGCACCCAGGGACTGTGTCACCCTGGGGTGCAGGAGCACCCAGGAGGCTGGGGCTGTGTCACCCTGGGGTGCAGGAGCACCCAGGGGCTGTGTCACCCTGGGGTGCAGGAGCACCCAGGAGGCTGGGGCTGTGTCACCCTGGGGTACAGGAGCACCCAGGAGGCTGGGGCTGTGTCACCCTGGGGTACAGGAGCACCCAGGGACTGTGTCACCCTGGGGTACAGGAGCACCCAGGGACTGTGTCACCCCAGGATACAGGAGCACCCAGGAGGCTGGGGCTGTGTCACCCTGGGGTACAGGAGCACCCAGGAGGCTGGGGCTGTGTCACCCCAGGGCACAGGAGCACCCAGGGACTGTGTCACCCTGGGGTGCAGGAGCACCCAGGAGGCTGGGGCTGTGTCACCCTGGGGTGCAGGAGCACCCAGGGGCTGTGTCACCCTGGGGTGCAGGAGCACCCAGGAGGCTGGGGCTGTGTCACCCTGGGGTACAGGAGCACCCAGGAGGCTGGGGCTGTGTCACCCTGGGGTACAGGAGCACCCAGGGACTGTGTCACCCTGGGGTACAGGAGCACCCAGGGACTGTGTCACCCCAGGATACAGGAGCACCCAGGAGGCTGGGGCTGTGTCACCCTGGGGCGCAGGAGCGCCCAGGAGCTGGGGCTGTGTCACCCTGGGGTACAGAGCACCCAGGAGGCCGGGGCTGTCTCACCCCAGGATACAGGAGCACCCTGAGCACCCACTGTTGTGTTTGCAGGAGGCTCAGCCGCACTCAGGGCTGCTGCAGGCGTCCCTCATCACCCTCTACACCATCTACGTCACCTGGTCCGCCCTGGCCAACGTGCCAAGTAAGCCAGACACAGCCTTGGGTTTGGGAGAGGGGTGGGTGGGGCAGGAGCGCTCACTGGGGTGGGGGTTTGTCCCTCCGTGTCCTTGGGGACAGGGGAAGGTGCTGACCCCCCGTGTGTCCCCCAGCCCAGCGCTGTAACCCTACGCTGCTGGTGAGGAACGGCACTGGCTCAGCCACAGCCACCGAGCCACTGACCACCTGGTGGGATGCCCCGAGCATCGTGGGGCTGGTGATCTTCATCCTCTGCACCCTCTTCATCAGGTGAGCACTTGGCTCGTGTCCCTGGGGATGGCCCTGTCCCCTGGAGCACAGAGCCATGGGAGGGGCCTCTGGAGGGGAAGGTCACACCTTGGTCCAAGGGTTTTGTCACTAATGGCTCCTTGCCCAGCCATCCCTGTCCCCGGGGGCACAGGCCTGACCACAGCCACAGTTTTTAGGGTTTTCCCACAGCCCCAAATTGCCGTGCCTGTTCCGGGGATGGCCCCAAGGACAAAACCTCTGCCACGGGGTGGCCTTATCAGAGCAGATCACTGGATCCCTTCCCTCGACCTGCTGGCCTGATGCAACCGTTCACCTGCAACCGTTCACATTTCCTCGTGTTCCCCCTGGTGCCCAGCAGCACCCCCAGGGCCTTTCCCAGAGCTGTTTTCCAGCTGAGTGCCCCCTATTCCACATTGGAGCCTGGAGTTGTTCTCCCCAGGGGCAAAACTTTGCCTTTCATTCTCCCTGTTGAGCTTGATGAGGTTCCAGTCATCCTTCCAGTGCCTAAAGGGGCTCCAGGAGAGCTGGAGAGGGACTTGGCCAAGGATGACAGAGATTTGAGTGTTTCCCCATAGCCTGCATCCCCCAAACTGCCCTGACTGTCCCATACCTAAAGGGGCTCCAGTGGGGTTGGAGAGGGACACTGGTCAAGGGCCACAGTCACAGCTTTTAGGGTCTCCTCACAGCCTGCATCCCCTAAACTGCCCCGGGACAAAACCCCCGCCATGGGGGCAGTGACCAAGAGGTGCTGATCCCCCCGTCCCTCTGCCCGCAGCCTCCGCTCCTCGGACCACCCGCAGGTGAACAAGCTGATGCTGACGGAGGAGAGCGGGGCCGGGGCCGGGGCCGGGCCGGCCGGGGAGGCGGAGGAGGGCGGGGTGCACCGCGCCTACGACAACGAGCAGGACGGCGTCTCCTACAGCTACACCTTCTTCCACCTCTGCCTGCTCCTCGCCGCTCTCTACATCATGATGACCCTCACCAACTGGTACAGGTGAGACGTGCTGCGGGCACCCAGGGCTGTCCCCGTTCCTCCAGGTCCCCTCGTCCTGGGGTGCTGGTGCTCCTGTGCTGGGCACGGCTCAGGTCTCTGTGGCCACTGCATGTGCTCCCTTATCAGCGTTAATTATCTTCAGGGTTGCGCCTGGGCTTGCAGCGTCCTCTGCTGCAGCCCGGGATCCCTTGGGATGAGGTGGAGCAGGGACCGAGGGTGAGGCTGAGCAGTGGGGTCACACCCCCAGGGTGGCTGTAGCGGTGGGGTCACACCCCCAGGGTGGCTGTAGCGGTGGGGTCACACCCCCAGGGTGGCTGTAGCGGTGGGGTCACACCCCCGGGGTGGCTGTAGCGGTGGGGTTACTCCCCCTGGCTGGCCGCAGCCATTGGGCACCCCTGTGTTCCCTGGGTGGCACCCAATCTCCCCCGGGCCATGGCAGGGTGTCACAGTGCTGGGTGCCACCCTCCCATTCGCTGTTTCAGGCCGGACGAGAGCTTGCAGGTGCTGAGGAGCCCCTGGACGGCCGTGTGGGTGAAGATCTGCTCCAGCTGGGCCGGGCTCCTGCTCTACCTCTGGACCTTGGTGGCTCCGCTGGTGCTGCCAAACCGAGACTTCAGCTGAGGTGGCCCTGGACGTGCTGCTGCCATCGTGGCTTTGTCCCTCGAGGCTGGGGACAGCTCCAGCTCTGCCTCAGCCACAGTTCTGCATGTGAGAGCTGCTGTGCTGGGTTGTGCCTTCTTGCAGCTCTTTTGTTTTAATTTGAAAGGGATGAAGTGCCAAGCAGAGAAAATTAAGGGCTGAGAGAGACCTGAGGGTGTTTTTAAAGCTCTCATCATCTCCATGTTTGTGTAGTGCCTTTGGCAGTGCCTCCAGACCCTCTCCACCCAGCAGACACCACTGCCTTACCTTGGGAGGGTTTGGTTCTCACCAGCTGTTGGCTCCCCGTGGTGCCTTTTGGGGTCCCTGGGGTCTGGCTGGGTACCAGGAGCCAGGACCCGGCCAGTGTTGTGTCCCCAGCCTGGAGGAAAATAAATCCCAGGGACTTGTGGCTGGAGGCAGAGGTCCTGCTGCATCCCAGCCTCGATGGTGGCCCTGGCTCCCCGGGGCTGTCCCGGCAGGAGGACAGGTCCTTGTCCTCTCCGGAGCACAGGTCAGGTTTCCCACAGGCTGCGCTGGCCTGGCCCCGGCACTTTGCCTCGTTAATAAAGTCTCATTTGGAATAAACACGGTGGATTTGTCCTTCTGGAGTCTTTCCTGTTGTGCGGGTGCCCAGGAGGCAGAGGGAGGGGGATGTTTTACACTGATTCGACGCCAGGAGGGGGGCACTGCTGGCTGCCCGGGGGTGCAGGCAGGGGTGGCATCACTTCGGGGCACGGAAACTCGGAGCCCTGGACCCCACTGGCAGCCTGTGACACCCCCCGAGAGCCGTGGTGGTGGTGAGCAAAGGGCGGTGCCCAGGGTGGGGTGCACAGGGTGGGGTGCAGGCCGTGCCCAGGGGCACACGGGGATGGGGCGAGCCCCGCGGTGGGGCACGCACGGCGCTGGGGGGCACAGGGCAGGGGCTGGCCCGGCTGGGAGCTCTCCCTGGCAGGAGGTGCCGGCACTGCGGCAGCCGCGGGGCCGGGCGGTGCCCGCTGCCCACCCGCGCAGCCACCCCTGGGTCCCCGGCTGTGCACCCCATTCCCGTTCCCATTCCCATTCCCGTTCCCATTCCCATTCCCTTCTCATTCCCATTCCCGTCCCATCCCCATCCCGTTCCCGTGCGGGGCGGCTCCAGCCACGCGATGGCGCTGCGAGCCCGCGGTGCGACACCTGCGGCCCGCACCGGCACCGACCCGGCACCCAGTGACCCCCACCCGGCACCCAGTGACCCCCATCCCGCACCCAGTGACCCCCACCCTGCATCCAGTGACCCCCACCCTGCACCCAGTGACCCCCACCCGGCACCCCGTGACCCCCACCCTGCACCCCGTGACCCCCACCCGGCACCCCGTGACCCCCACCCTGCACCCCGTGACCCCCACCCGGCACCCAGTGACCCCCACCCGGTACCCCGTGACCCCCATCCCGCACCCAGTGAGCCCCACCCGGCACCCAGTGATCCCCACCCTGCCCCGATCCTACACCCATCCTGCACCCAGGGACCCTCATCCCACACCTGGTGACCCCCTTAATGCACCCAGCGATCCTCATGCTGCACCCCGCACTCAGCACCCGGCACTAATCCTGTCCTCATCCTGCACTCCCTGACCCTGCAGTCATCCAGCACCCTCCACTTGTTCTGCACCCTTCCTCCAGCACCCTGCATTCCCTGCACCCAGTGACCCTCATCTGGCACTCATTTTGCACCCTGGATCTTCCATCCTGCACCCTGCACTCATCCTGCTCCCTGTAAACCTCATCCTGCTCCCTGTAAACCCCACCCAGCACCCCACACTCATCCTGCTCCCAGCACGCTGCAACCCTCATCCTGCCCCCTTCATACTCACATTTAACCCTCCATCTTGCACCCTTGTGTCCTGCACCCTGCACCCCACAGCCTGTGTCCCTGCACCCCACCCTGCAGGGAAGGTTCTGGGAAGGATGGGATTGCCAGATTTATTTTCCCCTCATGCCTCCCATTCACCGTTTCTTTCCAGGAGAATGTTCTTTGCTCCCTGTTTTCTTCAGGAACCCCCTGGCAGGTCCACCCCAATGCCACGACCTGTGCATCCCAAAACGACCGAGGAAACTGAGGCAGGGCTCTGGGGGTGACCCTGGCTGTGCTGCCTTTGGCATCCCTGGATTTGGGATTTCAGCAGAGGTGGCAGGCTGTTCCCTGTGGCATCTGTCCCTTCCCTCTGGATTTATCTCCCCACATTCATCCCGAGCTGTGCAAGGCACCCCGAGGAGCTCCAGCCACAGGGAAGCCTGGCTGCCTTTCCCTTCCTGGCAAATTAAAACTTTAAAAAGGAGATGGATTGATGGGAAACCTCCCCCCAGGGCTAAGCATGACATGAGTGGGGCTCACGGGCAATCTGAGCTCCCAATTCCCTCTCCTGGAATGTTCTGAACTCTCCACAGAGTTGTGATTGCTCTGCATTTGCTTCTCAGCAAGTACAATCCATGTCTGAATGGAAATACCCTGTTTTCTGCAGGGGGGAGGAGGGAAGCAGCTCCCTGCCAGCTGGGCACCACCCCTGAGCTCAGACTGTCACTGGAGAGGCTGCAGGAGTGTCCCATGTCCCCTGCAGGTGTCAGCTTCCAGATCCAAGGAGGCACATCCCTGAACTGCCCCAGGATTCCCCAGCCAGAGCTTGGCGTCAAGGCTCTGATGGAAAAGGGAGATGCACGGAGAGATTTGGGAGAGTGCAACAGGCAGCAGAAAGTCCCCCCAGGCAGCAGCAGCTGCATTCCTGGGAGAGCTGGGGGTGCTCCCCTGGAGAGGAGAAGGCTCCAGGGAGAGCTCAGAGCCCCTTGCAGGGCCTGAAGGGGCTCCAGGAGAGCTGCAGAGGGACTGGGGACAAGGCCTGGAGGGACAGGAGGCAGGGAATGGCTTCCCAGTGGCAGAGGGCAGGGATGGATGGGAGATTGGGAAGGAATTGTTCCCTGGGAGGCTGGGGAGGGGCTGGGATGGAATTGCCAGATTTGCTGTGGCTGCCCCTGGATCCCTGGCAGTGGCCAAGGCCAGGCTGGACATTGGGGCTGGGAGCAGCCTGGGACAGTGGCAGGTGTCCCTGCCATGGCAGGGGTGGCACTGGATGAGCTTTCAGGTCCCTTCCAACCCAACCCATTCTATTTCCATGATAATTTTCTGGGTGAATAATTCATCAGCGAACATCTGCCACCTCCAGCTCAGCAAACACCGCCCAGGGCCGGCTCCCCTCCCTGCCTGTCCCTGCCCTGAGTCACAGCTCCAGCCTGGGGAGCAGGATCCCCCCCCACCACACTCATTATCTCCCCAGGAGGCTTTAATTGCTCTAATTACTCTCCCTGGGGGCCGCCCCTGAGTGACGGATGAGGGGTTGAGGGTAACGTTGGGACATTGGGGAGCCCAGGGAAAGCCATGGAGCAGTCACAGGTGACTGTGACCACTGCGTTCCCAAATTAAACCGTATTTAACCCCAGGGATGGGCACAGGACCCTCCTGGGGTCACCAAGGGTTTGGGACCATGAGAAGGGAGGACCCCCCAGTGACACCCAGGTCTGGGTGGTGGGGACGGAGGTCCCACCCTGGCCCCCGGGGATCCCGGTGCTTCCAGGGGCTCCCCAGCACTATTTTATTCCCTTTAATGCATGGCCTCCCTTGTTTTTTATTTTATTCCTGGGATTAACACATCGGGCAGCAGCCGGACTGGCTCCTGCTCAAAAGAGGAGGGAAAAGCGTTTACATAATTCATTTAAATGAGGCACCCGAGGAAACCCAAATTGGACTTCCAGCATGTTTACAGAGCCACGCAGAGCTCCGCGATCCGCATCTGGAGCCATTAATGCCTCCCAGACGGAGCGCAGGGCATGGATAATTAATTAATTGTGGAGCAGAGCCCTTGCCCAGCCTCCCCCTCCCTTGCTCGGGTCACAGGCAGCGACGCCCAGCGCTGCTCCCCTGGGCTGCGGATTTATTTCCCCCGGGCTTTTCTCCCTCCCAAAATGTTCCTTGGGGCAGGAAGGTGCTGGGGGGTGGTGGGGTGGAAGCCATGGGAGGAATGAGCCGAGCTGGGCTGGAAAATCCCTGCCTGGCGGGGTTTGAGGGGAGGAGGAGCCGTGCGAGGGCTCCTGGGGGTGACGGCAGTGCCAGGGCTGAGCCCTGCCCTGGGGAGGGGGCACAGGAGGGGACAACGCCCCCCTGCAGTGGGGAGGGGACACAGGGACCCCTGCAGTGGGGAGCAAAGGGCTCTGCCCCCCTCAGCCCCAAACGTCCCGGTTCTGTAGGATCAGGCAGCCGCAGCTCCAAGCGGAGGGGGCTGTGAGACACCGGGGTTGCCCTGAGACCCGGCCCCCGCTCAGCCCCTCCTCCCCTCGGGAATCTCTGGATCCCTGGGGATCCAACAGGGGCTGGAATCGCCCCCTGGGGCGCTCCAGCTGCAGCACCCGGGGGCAGCTCCCAACCCAAACCCGGCCCTGATCCCGGGGGTGCTTTGGAGGCTCTGAGAAGGAGCTCCCGTCCCTGCACAGGGACACGGGGTCACCTCAACCCACTTAAACCCCTCATTTGCAACCCCCTGCAGCTGGGATTGACTCCTGAGCCTCCTCGCTGCTCTCGGAGCTGCCGTCTCCACCTTCAGCACCGCTTTGAAGAGCAAAGGAGGGATGGGAAGGAAGAGAGGGAGGGAAAAAAAAATTGAAAAACCTCCAGCTTGAACCCTGCTGCTGGAGGAACATCTGTATCTATAAATATCCGTGCTGGGAGTGGGAACAGGCTGTATCTGTATCTGTAGCTGTATCTGTATCTGCAGCAGCTCCCCGAGGCAGCAGCAGCCTCGCCCCAGCTAACCCCGCTCCAGCTCCAGCTCCAGCACACGCTCCTGAACGCGCTCCGGGCCCGCAGCCTGCGGGAGATTCTGGGGATAAAAAACCCCAAACTGGTTTTTAATAAAACAGGAAATAAAGCGGGGTTGTGTTCGTGTTTGCAGCTGGTCCCCAGCGAGGGTGAGCAGCGGCCCTGGGGTCACTGGAGCTCTGGGGGCAGTGGGGCTGTCCTTGCTGGGACACGATGTCCTGCTGCTGTCCCCCCCGCCGTGTCACCGCAATGTCCTGCTGCTGTCCCCATCCCGTGTCACTGCGATGTCCTGCTGCTGTCCCCACCCCACTGGGCAGTGACCTCGTCCACCCCTGCAGCCTGGCTGACGTGTGCTCAGAGAAACCCAGATCCCAATCTCAAATCCCAGTCCCATATCCCAATTCTGTATCCCAATCCCATGTCCCAATCCCGTATCCCAGTCCCATATCCCAGTCCCATATCCCAATCCCGATCCCATATCCCAATCCCGTATCCCAGTCCCATATCCCAGTCCCATATCCCAATCCCGATCCCATATCCCAATCCCATATCCCAATCCCATATCCCAATCCCATATCCCAATCCCGTATCCCAGTCCCATATCCCAATCCCGATCCCATATCCCAATCCCGTATCCCAGTCCCATATCCCAATTCTGTATCCCAATTCCGTATCGCAGTCCCATATCCCAATCCCATATCCCAGTCCCATATCCCAATCCCATATCCCAGTCCCATATCCCAGTCCCATATCCCAATCCCATATCCCAATTCTGTATCCCAATTCCGTATCCCAGTCCCATATCCCAATCCCATAGCCCAGTCCCGTATCCCAGTCCCGTATCATGGTTTGGGATAGTGGGGACATGCAGGGCACCCCAGAGCTCCCCAGCACACGGGGTCACCCCACTTTGCTCAGTCCCCCCTGAAGTGAATCCCATCCTTATCCCTCCTGGCTACAGGAACCCACATTCCCAGCCTTCCCAAGAGGTTTTTGGGACTCTCCCATTTCCAGCAAAACCTCATCCTGTTAAATCCCACAATCCCACAGGCGGCTCTGGGGCTGCCCAGCTCCTGGGACACTCCGGGTGTGGGGTGGCCCTGCCAGGCTGCTCCCCCCCACCCCTCAAAGCTGTTGTGCTTCTCATCCTGACACCATCGTTATTTTTCCTTGGATTGGGGCCAGAAATCCTCAAGAATTCCCTCATTTGGCTCAAGGAAAGGAGGCTGGAGCCCCCCAGCTCCGAAGATCCCCGAGGGCTGAGTGAGGATTGGAAACCTGTTTCTGACAGACCTCTGGCTCTTTCCACAGGATCCCACTTTCCCCATTTTTTCTGGCTTCCCTCCTCCCGAAATTCCTCCCCGTGCATCCCATGGGGACCTGCAGGGTGGTTTTATTCCCATTATAGGGATCCTACAGCTCCAAGTGCTGCAGCCAACAGCCAAATCCTGGGACACATCATTGTCCCAGCTTTGCGAGGACTCAGCTCATCCCAGACCCCGGAGATTCCCGTGCCAGGAGCATCCTCCCTCCCTCCCTCCCTCCCTGCCGGCACGTAGGGCCCGGGCAGATGGGAACCCCTTGGGATCGCTCCAAAGGCAGCGCTGTGGGAAGCACGGGCCGCCTCCCGTCCCCCTCCTCCGCGGGGTCCCCTCCGCAGCACCGCGCCAGGTCTGGGCTGTTTTTTCCCTTTTTCCCCCCCTTCTTTTCTTCCCCCCATCTCCCTGGAACAACCAGGACTTTTCACGAGCCTCCTCCCTCCCCCTCTTCCCCTCCCTGACTCATTCCCTGTGTCCTTCCCGCCGGGATGTGCCGGTCCCCACGTCCCGCGGGAGGGGCAGTCCCGGGGCAGGGGACAGCGAGGGCCTGAAGGCGGCACAGCGAACATTTCCTTCCCTTTGGTGCTAATTCCAAACGCCGGCCACGAACAACTCATCCCCAAGGGATGCAAGGGCAGAAATCCCCATCCCGTGGCTGTGGGGTTTTCATGGAGCGCCCTGGATGGACTGGATGAGCTTTTCCAGGCTGAGGGAATCCGTGGATGCAGCTGGAGGTGTGGCAGGGAGGACAGGCTGGTCGGGGGCTGCTCCAGCACCACCCTGTGCCGTCCCTGTTGGTCTGGGGAGGGGACAGGGTGGGGTCACCCAGGCCCCACTGTCCCCGCGGGGCTGGGAGCGGGATTGGTCCCTGCAGGGCTGGAGGTGGCTCCATGAGCCCCGGTCTTTGTCCCCAAATGGCAGCAGTGCTGTCACACGGCAGCCACCTGTGCCAGCCTTTCCCCGCCCCTCTCAGTGACCTGAAAGCCTCTGAAATGAAAGCTTCTGGTGTCCTCTGGGGACAGTTGTACTCCAGAAAAGCTGTGGGGAACAAAAGCCCCCAGCCCCTTCCGTCCACTCCCCATCCACATCCCTTTGGCTAAAAGGACACAGTGATCCACAAATCCAGGCACTGGCCCCTCTTCAGGCATCACACCCCAACCCCACCCCTGACCCCAGCACTCCCCACCAGCCCCATAAAGGGGAGTCTGTGCCCCATTCAGGGGGGTTCAAGAGCCTGGAGAAGTGGCCGCTGTCACAGAGGGACCCAGCCTGGTGACAAACTGGTATTTCTGGTGCCCAAATCCACGCCAGACACCCCTCACTGTGGCGTGACTCACCCTGGAGGGGTGGGAATGCACTGAACCCTTCACTGGACATGTGGGGTCATCGCTGCACAGGGCTTCAGTCCCATCCCGGCCTCCGAATCAGAGAAAAATAGAATGAAAAAATCATAGAATCAATCACAGAACCACAGAATCATAAAGTGACAGAGTCACAGAATGGTTTGGGTTGGAAGGGACCTGAAATCCCACCCAGTGCCACCCCTGCCATGGCAGGGACACCTGCCACTGTCCCAGGCTGCTCCCAGCCCCAATGTCCAGCCTGGCCTTGGCCACTGCCAGGGATCCAGGGGCACAAACAGCAAATCTGGCAATTCCATCCCAGCCCCTCCCCAGCCTCCCAGGGAACAATTCCTTCCCAATCTCCCATCCATCCCTGCCCTCTGCCACTGGGAAGCCATTCCCTGCCTCCTGTCCCTCCAGGCCTTGTCCCCAGTCCCTCTGCAGCTCTCCTGGAGCCCCTTCAGGCCCTGCAAGGGGCTCTGAGCTCTCCCTGGAGCCTTCTCCTCTCCAGGGGAGCACCCCCAGCTCTCCCAGCCTGGCTCCAGAGGGGCTCCAGCCCTGGAGCTGCTCTGTGGCAGGGACAATTCCCAGCGCAAAGCAGTGCCCCTCGATGTGCAGAAGCATTTGGAGACAAACGCAGAGGGCTGGGGCAGGAATGCAGATTGATCCCTGAGCATTTGTGACAACAAATGTCCCTTTGTGCAGTGACATCCTCACCGGGGCTCTGGGGAGGGAAATCTCTGAGCTGTGCCCTCCTTGGTGCCATTGCAATCGCTGCTCCCGCAAGGCTGCAGCTGGGATTTGCAGGATTTAAGGGCTCAGGCATCGAAGGGCTGGAGGATTTATAATCTTCCTTTTGTTGCTTCTGCTGGAAAAGGCTGGGAATTGAGGAGAGCAGAGTGCTGGCTCTCCCCCGGCAGGGATGCCCCGGCTCGTGCCCCCTGACCCCACTGCAGAGGTGCCCAGGGTCCCTCCTGGGGTGACCTGGCTGCTGCTGGTGCCAGCTGTGCCCCTCTCCCTCAGTGCCTTGGGCACTGCCAGGGATCCAGGGGCAGCCGCAGCAAATCTGGGAATTCCATCCCAGCCCCTCCCCACTCTCCCAGGGAGCAATTCCTTCCCAGTCTCCCATCGAATCCTGCTCTGTGGGTCAAACCCAGCCGAGCACAAGGAGCTGGTGGAGCTCAGGAGCGGCAGCGCTGGGGGTTAGAGAGACCGATTTTCCTCCCGGATTTCGGGGGAGGGGAACTCTCTGCCAAATTGCTTCAAACTCTGAAAACACAGATTTGTGTGTGAGACGCCACCAAAGTCCCCAAATCTCCGCTGCTGGGGCCCAGCCCGAGGGATGCCCGAGGCCGCCGGCGGCTGCGGGAGCTGGGTGACAGCAGCAGGGTGACACCGTCAGTGTCCCAGCCTCCATCCCCTCCTGCTGCGGCTCCGGGCACGGCTCTGGGGGTGCTGGGGGTGCCTCTCCACCCACTCCCAACCATCTGGGGCTGCACGAGTGAGGCTCAGCTGACGGCGAGCAGCGACCGTGGGCGGGGGGAGCGGAGCGAGCGGGGCTCGGCTGCGCATCCCCCGCTGCCAGCGCGGCTGCCGGGGCTGGGAAAGGAGCAGAGACACCTTTTTCCAGGAGATAAAGGCTGAGGAGGAGACAGGGGAAGGTGCTTTATTAAGCTGGATGTTTCAGAGAGGGACCTGAGCAGGGAAAGGAATGTGCTGGTAGAGTCTCCTCCCCGCGCGGCGTGGCCGGGTCCTGTCCCCGCGGCTCCCCGGGGACAGCAGCTGCTCAGGCAGCCTCCCCCGTTCTCACAGCCCTGCGCCGGGGATGTCACGGGGATATCAAAAATAAATGAGCGGCTCAGGCTCCCGCCGGGGGAGCTGCAGCCGGGATGTGGCCGTGGTCACATTCCGTCCCTCCGGCCAGCGGTGGGGCCGGCCCGGCCCAGCCAGCGGGAGCGTCCCCCGCGTGGGAAGGAGCACCCTGAGCACACCCGCAGCCCCGGGGCAGAGGTTCCGCGGCTGGAGCAGCTTCTGGAGCGTGCCCGGGTCACACCAAGGCTGCAGCAGCCCCAGACGGGCGGGTCCCCTCCTGTTCGTGCTGCCCTGAGCTTTACCTGGTGCTTCCCGCAGGATCTGTGACCCTCCGAGCCCAGGATGATCCTAAATAAATCACTGCTGACAGACCTTTCCCTCTCTGGGCATTAAATCCCCCAGAGAAGAGTTAAATCCCGGCAGCTCCGGGCATGCTGCATCCCCTCAGGCAAACCCTCTGCTGCTGGAGCTGTGTCCCCCTGTCCCGCCTGTCCCTTGCAGGGACAATTCCCAGCTCCGTGGGCGCCTCCGCCGTGTCCCCAGCACCCATCGTGGAGCATTCTGGCTCCTTCCTGTGTCTTCCAGTGATTCTGCTGTTTCCAGGTCCCCAAGCCCCGCTTGTCTCTTGTGACAGCTGATCAGATCTGACTCACGCTCAGCGTGTGATCGGCTCTAACCCCCAGCGCTGCTGCTCCCGGGCTCCATCAGCTCCTCCTGCTTGGCTGTGTTTGTCCCACAGGGGCAGGATTCGATGGGAGATTGGGAAGGAATTGTTCCCTGGGAGGCTGGGGAGGGGCTGGGATGGAATTCCCAGAGAAGCTGGGGCTGCCCCTGGATCCCTGGCAGTGCCCAAGGCCAGGCTGGAGAACCCTGGATAATGGAAGCTGTCCCTGCCCATGGGTGGGAATGAGATGGGATTTAAGGTCCTTCCAACCCCAAACCACTCTGGGATTCCATGACTCTTTCCCTTTTCCAAAGGCACAGTCTCAGTGAGGCAAATCACAAGATCCAGCCCCAGAAGGAACCTCCTGGAGCTCTGAGCATCAGCCACAGACCAGCAGTTCCCAGATCCAATATTCCTGACCGGCGTTGTTTTTAAGAGAGGATGAGATGGATTTTAAAATGATTTTGAAAAAATGATGCAAGCAGGCAGGAAGGATTGCTGGAGCTTATTTGCATCTGTGGACACTGGGAAAGGAGCGTGGATGTGGCCCCAGCTGAGCTGTTCCTGTTCCCAGGGACACCCTGAATCCCTGAGCTGTTCCCATTCCCAGGATCACCCTGAATCCCTGAGCTGTTCCTGTTCCCAGGGACACCCTGAATCCCTGAGCTGTTCCCATTCCCAGGATCACCCTGAATCCCTGAGCTGTTCCCATTCCCAGGAACCCCCTGAATCCCTGAGCTGTTCCCATTCCCAGGAACCCCCTGAATCCCTGAGCTGTTCCCGTTCCCAGGAACCCCCTGAATCCCTGAGCTGTTCCCATTCCCAGGAACCCCCTGAATCCCTGAGCTGGTCCTGTTCCCAGGAACCCCCTGAATCCCTGAGCTGTTCCCATTCCCAGGATCACTCTGAATCCCTGAGCTGTTCCCATTCCCAGGATCACTCTGAATCCCTGAGCTGTTCCCATTCCCAGGATCACCCTGAATCCCTGAGCTGTTCCCATTCCCAGGAACCCCCTGAATCCCTGAGCTGTTCCCATTTCCAGGAACCCCCTGAATCCCTGAGCTGTTCCCATTCCCAGGATCACTCTGAATCCCTGAGCTGTTCCCATTCCCAGGATCACTCTGAACCCCTGAGCTGTTCCCGGGATCACCCTGAATCCCTGAGCTGTTCCCATTCCCAGGATCACCCTGAATCCCTGAGCTGTTCCCAGGAACTCGCTGAATCCCTCAGGACCAGTCCCGTGGCTGGACTGTCCATCCTGAGGGCACAAAGACAACCTGCCAGGCATTCCCAATGTCTATCTCAAGCTGAAATCAAAATAATTTCAGTATTTTGCCCTTTTCCTTTTGCTTCCGAGGAAATCTGGCGGCAGGATCTTCGTTCCCCACGTATTTCCATGTTCTGAAGCACTTGGAATATAAAAATGGAGGGTGAATCATATCCTTGCTTTAAATAAAGCTCCTTCCATCCTTAAGGATGTGTTTGACACCGATTGTGTGATTCTTGTGATTGAGCAGTGCTCAGGAGGAATAAAGCAGCCAATAATTATCCTGAAATTCCACCAAGGAGCGCTTTATTGAGGAAAAGATAATGAAAAGAGGCAATGTTTGAGGGGAAGAAATCAAGTTTTTTATTAAACCAAATTATAGAGCTGGAAAATAAAGGCTGGCTTTTAACCACAGCTTGGAGTTTGGTCATGGACAGTGGAAAACTTGGAAAAACCAATTTTTTGTCTCTATCCTATTGAATCTAAGGAAGTTTGTGAACCACCCCTGCCTCCCTTCCATCCTCTCCCGGCAGAGCTGTCACAGCACTGTCACAGCAGGACCATAAAAGTCATCTCCTCATCTGCCAGGGGATGGACTGGGGAGATAAATGTGGAAAAAAGGAAACGCTGTCTTTCCCTGCTGCAGATCCCACCTTCACCTCATTGGGTGGTGAAAGGTGAAAGGAGGGATGTTTGGGACATAATGAACTCCTGCATGTCCTAGAGCTCCTGAGGATGTGGTGGGATGGAATATTTTAGGGGAAGTTCTGGAGTGTTTCAGTCTCTTCCTGGTTCAGGTCATTCAGAATCACACCGAGGTTGGAAAGGACATTCCAAGATCATCAAGTCCAACCTTTGAATCCCACCATTCCCACTAGAGCACGGCATGCAGTGTCTGCTTGGCTTTCGAACACTTCCAGGGATGGTGACTCCACTTCTTCCCTGGAGAAAGGGACTGTCAGGACTGTGCCCCTGTCCTGTGACCCAGGAGAGGATCCCAAAACAACGTGTGAGCTGTGCCCCAGTCACCCTCATTTTGGGCCAAATTCCCCTGTGGAAAGGACCGGGAAGAAAGCACGGAGCTGCTTTGGCAGCAGATGAAGCAGCAGCTCGCCGTGTCTCTCCACAGTCCATCTCCACATTCCTCTTCCTCTCCCCATCCTGCTCTTCCCACGTGCAATCTGCTGCTCCACAGCGAGCTGGGTTTCCATGAAGCCCCTGGGGTGGTGTGGTGGGAGCTGCTCCACTTTGGGAGCCTCTTTTAGAGCTGGGTTCAAGGCTCTGCTGCTCCTTTTCCCTTCCCAACTCACCCCAGTCTCCAGGGAGATCAGGGGAGCCTTTCCAAGCAGGGAGGAATTTTCCACCTAAACACTTTGCTGACCTGAAATCACTTCTTATCTTCCCAGCAGAAAACATTACTTCCATAGAAGGTGCCTTTCCCCTCAGCAAACAAAACCCTTGAGCTCTCAGCTCCCAGAAAAGAGAGGTTTTATCCTGAGCACTGAGCACCAGGGATGGTTTTTTTTGCAAATAAAACTCCCCAGGATCTGTCCTGAGGGGCCCATCCCGGGAATTTCCAACCCCCCAGTGAAGGCTGGGAGCCAGCAGCACATCAGCTCCCTGCAGAGCTGCTCAGCTCCCTCAAACCACCAGCACCGAGCTGGAAAGCCAAGGAACCCTCCTGAGCCAGCAGGACTTGGCTGCCAGAGGGGGCTGAACTCATTCCTGGTGATGTTGTTGGCAGCTCTGCTTCCCTGGGATCTGTGAATGCAGCTCTGGAAAGGCTGGAGCTGCCTAATGGCAAACACGTGGGCACCCCCTTCCCTTCCCTTCCCTTCCTTCCTTTCCTTTCCTTTCCTTTCCTTTCCTTTCCTTTCCTTCCCTTCCCTTCCCTTCCCTTCCCTTCCCTTTCCTTCCCTTCCCTTCCCTTCCCTTCCCTTCCCTTCCCTTCCCTTCCCTTCCCTTCCCTTCCCTTCCCTTCCCTTCCCTTCCCTTCCCTTCCCACCAGGATGGAGGCTCAGGGCAGGGATGGAGGATTGGCTCAGGGATGGAGGATTGGGGCTCAGGGATGGAGGATTGGGGCTCAGGGATGGAGGATTGGGGCAGGGATGGAGGATTGGCTCAGGGATGGAGGATTGGGGCAGGGATGGAGGATTGGGGCTCAGGGATGGAGGATTGGAGCAGGGATGGAGGATTGGGGCTCAGGGATGGAGGATTGGGGCTCAGGGATGGAGGATTGGGGCAGGGATGGAGGATTGGCTCAGGGATGGAGGATTGGGGCTCAGGGATGGAGGATTGGGGCAGGGATGGAGGATTGGGGCAGGGATGGAGGATTGGGGCTCAGGGATGGAGGATTGGGGCTCAGGGATGGAGGATTGGGGCAGGGATGGAGGATTGGGGCTCAGGGATGGAGGATTGGGGCTCAGGGTTGCTCCACCCTCTCCTCTGCTCCAGCAGCTCAGCCCAGCAGGACCAGCTGGCCCCGCACGGGGCTTGGCAGCAAATCCCAGGATTCTGGGCTAAAAGGAGCCTTTTTCACGCCAGATGGAGGCAGGGACAGTGGCTTGTGGCACTGAGGGCTGCCAGGAATGGCAGGGATAAACCTGGAGAGGGGAAACTGGAAGGTTTTGGGTTGTGTTCCCCACTATTCCCACCTTCAGACAGCCCAAGCCTTGGAGCAGGGGTGTCCTGGGAGCAGCTGGAAGGGTTTTCCTTGCACAGGGACGTCCGCAGGGCCTCATTTGTGCCCACAGCCACAAGGACTGGAAGATTTCCAGGAAATCTGTTCCTACCCCAAGGAGAGCCTTGAAAAACCCCCAAGGAGCTGGGGGGGAGGAGCTGGTGGAGCAACTGGGGCCATCCAAGAGGGAAAACCGAGGTGTGAAACCAGGCCATGGCTTCCAGACGAGCCCTGGCAGCGTTCATGGGTTGTTTGTTTTTGTGGATACACCAGGGGGGTTGATATTGTTAAATCTTTCCAGTGCAGAGTGATAGCAAGGACCATTTCTGGGATAAAAAATGGGATTTTGCCCAATCCTCTGTCCCCTGGTACCTCCCGGCATGGGCTGCTGGGTTTCAGATGCCTCATCCTGCAAAGCCAAATCCTCCTGGCAGAAGGTCTGGGACCCCAGGGACAACATTCCCTGAGGAGCCCCTCAAAGCCCTGAATCCCAAATCCATCTGCACAACCCTTGGTGTCCATGGCTGGAATAATAAAATCATTAAGGCTGGAAAATCCCTCTGAGATCATCGAGTGCAACTGCTCACCCAGCGCTGCCAAGCCCAGAATCTCCAATCCTGGGCTCAGTTTTGGGCCCCTCAGGACAGGAAGGACACGGAGAGGCTGGAGAGTGTCCAGGGAAGGGAACGGAGCTGGGAAGGGGCTGGGGAATTCCTGAGGGAGCTGGGAAAGGGGCTCAGCCTGGAGCAAAGGAGGCTCAGGGGGGACCTTGTGGCTCTGCACAGTCCCTGACAGGAGGGGGCTCAGGGGGGGTCGGGCTCTGCTCGCAGGGAACAGGGACAGGAGGAGAGGGAACGGCCTCAGGTTACATCAGTGGAGATTCAGGTTGGATATTTGGGAAAAATTCTCCATGGTAAGGGTGGTCCCAGCTCAGGGCAGGGGTGGAGTTCCCATCCCTGGGGGGATTTAACAGCCCTGTGGATGTGGCACTTGGGGACGTGGGGCAGTGGTGGCCTTGGCGGTGCTGGTTGAGAGGCTGGACTCGATGATCTCAGAGGGCTTTTCCAACCTTGATGGTTTCACAGTTCTATGAAGACATCAGAGCTTGGCCCTTCTGACCCTGTCCAGTGTCCAGCCCCCTCCTGAAGCCCTCTCGGGTGCCTGAGGGCTCCAGGACATTTTATCCTTGGAAACATCCAACTCCCATCACGTGAGATGAGCCACTTCCTACCTCCTGTCTAAATACCCTGCTGGCTCCATCTCTGCTGCCATCCTGCCTCCCAAAATTCCAATTCCACCCCAGACATGGGATTGTATTAATGATAAAGCCACAGCTGTCCATACATCAGCAGAGAAAACAGCTGGATTCACGCTCAGGAACATCTGCTGACCGTGTCTTATAGGAATATCATCCAGGAGTGATGATTTGACTGGAATCAGAGATAATGCGTTTAAAGGCTTGTAAAATCCGACCTGAATTGCTTTTGGATTATTATTATTGCCAGTGGCTTGAAGCTGGGAGCTGCTGACACCAAAACATAAGTCCCATAATTAGCAACAAACAGCAGCGTGGTGGGGTTTGTTTTATTACCTCGTAATTTGAACCAGAAACTGCTGGTGGCGTCTTCTGGGATAAAAAAATAACAATGCACAGAACGTCTGCTCCAGACAGTCTGAGAGGAGTACGCTGGATTTGATGGAAATGCAGGAACAGGCTCCAAGGCCTGGAGTTTGTTGATTTCTCTGCTGCTGTTATTTCCAGTTAAAGTGTCATCTCACTTGGATCTTCCATCCAAACTTCTCTGGGAATGTGTGAAGCTCAGTCCCTCCAGGATCTGTCTCGCACAGAGTGTTCCGTGTTGGGAAGCAAAGCCCAGGCTGTCTCTCAGCTTTGCCTCAGGCAGCTGCTGCCAGCAGGGACCTCCCAGAATCACAGAATCCCTGAATCAGCTGGGCTGGAAAAGACCTTTGGGATCATCAAATCCAACCTGTGGTCCAAAACCTCTTGTCCCCAGCCCAGAGCACTCAGTGCCACGTCCTGAATCCTTCCTTGGACACTCCAGTATGGGGACTCCAAAGCTCCCTGGGCAGCCCCTGCCAAGGCCTGAGCACCCTTTCCATGGGGAAATTCCTGCTGCTGTCCACCCTGAGCCTCCCCTGGCCCAGCCTGAGGCCGTTCCCTCTCCTCCTGTCCCTGTTCCCTGCGAGCAGAGCCCGACCCCCCCTGAGCCCCCTCCTGTCAGGGACTGTGCAGAGCCACAAGGTCCCCCCTGAGCCTCCTTTTCTCCAGGCTGAGCCCCTTTCCCAGCTCCCTCAGGAATTCTCCAGCCCCTTCCCAGCTCCCTCAGCTGCTCCTCACAGGACTGCAGCACATTCCAGCAACGTGAGCTGAAAACACCGCTGTGAATCCCAGAATTCTGGACTGATTTGGGTTGGAAGGGACCTTAAACCCCATCCATGCCATGGGCAGAGACACCTCCCACTGTCCCAGGGTGCTCCAGCCTGACCTTGGACACTTCCAGGGATGTTGAAGATGTGAAAGGACTCCTTTGACTGCTACCAATCACAGGGAAAAGCAGCAATCCTGGAGGCAGCAAGGGCTGGGACAGCACAGCTGGAAAGAATCACCTGGAGGAGGAGGAGGAGGAGGAGGAATATCTCCTGTTGGGCTCTGAGCAGCTTCCTGAGCTGCCAGAAGGATTCAGTATCTGGAGTCACATCAGGACAGCAGCCCTGGCTACAGAGGCAGCTCCATTTGCAGCTCTGTCAGGAAACTTCCACTCCAGCACTGCTGATTTCACTGCTGCTCCCCTCACCCGCAGGATCAGACTGGAGGTGTTTGCAGATGGGAGATAACAACTGTCGGAAAATTAAATTAGGAGTGCTTAGAAAGTGTTCTGGGAGCTGCAGAGCCAAGGCAGCTGTGCCTGCCACACCTGGGGAGCGCAGGGGGAGCTGATAAAATCTTGCTGTTTCACCCAGCAACAGGTTCCAGAGGGAAATTGTCACCTGGCCAGGGAGCAGGAAGCCCTCGGAGCCAGGAGAGAGCAGGGGCAGGTTTGGAGAGGCACAGAGGCCTCGCCAGACCTTTGATGTGTGTTTGCAGTGCTTGTGCCAACAGCTGCGCTCCCAAAAAAGCTGCGCTGGGCCTCCCTGTGCTTTGTTTGGATCATCTGTCAGCTCAGGAGGAGGGACAGGGATTGAGGAGGCCTCGAAGCTCAGACAAGCTCTGCCCATCCCCAAACCAGGAGGGTACAGGAGAAACTGCCCCCAAACAAACAAACAAATGCCAAAAATAAAACCCTCATGGATTCTCAGGTTTGTCAGGCTGGAGAACCAGCAGGGAATTCTGCTGCTCCCCTGAGCCAATCCCCCAGAGTAGGGAATGGGATGAGAGAGGGGATCCTCCCCTCTGCCCCACTCAGGTGAGACCCCACCTGCAGAGAGAGCTGCTCCAGCCCTGGGGAACAACAGCAGAACCTGTGGAGCTGCTGGAGAGAGCCCAGAGGAGGTCCCAGAGCTCTTCCAAGGGCTGGGAGCTGAGTTTGGGTTTTTAGAGCTCCCAGAGACTCTTTCCAGCCTCCTCTTCCTCACCACTCCCGAGCAATCCAGACGAGATCCCGCTCCCACCTCGGGGTGTGTTCCCAGCACAGGAAGGACCTGGAGCTGCTGGAGAGAGCCCAGAGGAATCCATGGAGCTGCTCCAAGGCTGGAGCCCCTCTGGAGCCAGGCTGGGAGAGCTGGGGGTGCTCACCTGGAGAGGAGAAGGCTCCAGGGAGAGCTCAGAGCCCCTTGCAGGGCCTGAAGGGGCTCCAGGAGAGCTGCAGAGGGACTGGGGACAAGGCCTGGAGGGACAGGAGGCAGGGAATGGCTTCCCAGTGGCAGAGGGCAGGGATGGATGGAAGATTGGGAAGGAATTGTTCCCTGGGAGGCTGGGGAGGGGCTGGGATGGAATTGCCAGATTTGCTGTTTGTGCCCCTGGATCCCTGGCAGTGGCCAAGGCCAGGCTGGACATTGGGGCTGGGAGCAGCCTGGGACAGTGGCAGGTGTCCCTGCCATGGCAGGGGTGGGATGGGATGGGATTTAAATCTTTTCCAACCCAAATAATTCCATGACCATGAAACCCTTCCAGGCTGAATTCCTGCCCATCCAAAGGCAAACAGCACAGCACCAGACAGGATCATTTGCTTTTCCCCCCCTTAAACCGACACAGAAAGCCAAACGCGCTCTTTCCCTTTTCCAGGCATCCCAGATCAGGCTGGGAGAGCCATTCCAAGCTCTCCACGCTCCCCAGTGACCCCGGGGCAAGGAAAGCTCCGTGTGCTCCATGTGCTGAAATAGGAGCAGGGAATGGGTTTGAAAGAGGCCTTTCAGCATCTGATGGGAGATAAAAGGCAGCGCTCACCTCTACTGGGGAGTTTTATTCCGTTTAAACTGGTTTTACTGGGATAACAGTGGGAATTCTGAGTTCATGGACCATGGGGAGCTCCCCATGCCAGGGCCTCAGTTTCCCATTCATAATCTGAGGATAAAACTGGTGGAGAGCAAAGCCAAGAGCAGGTTTGAACTCCAGCTTTAAACCCTTTAACAATGGAATTTAAGCAGAAGCAGAACCTGGGGACAACAAACCCCCCCTGCAAATGTGGCATCGACAGAAACGATGCTCTGGCTTTGTGTGGATGAGGGAACAGCTCCTGATTCTCCCACCATTCCCCCTGGAATTGCAAATTCTCCTGGAATTTCTGGGCCCAGCTGGCTCAGGTGTTGGGAGATTGATGGAATAAACCCGAGTGTTGCTTGTGGAATGCGAATTTGGAAAGGAAACCTCGGAAAACCTAAACCCGGGGCTGTCAAGGGCCCGGGGGTTTCCTTTTCCCTTTTTCTGGCCCTCACACCTGGCAAGCAGCAAAGGCGAGCCCAGGAGAACATCCCACGCTCATTTATGGAAAAAAACTCTGGGATTTGTAGGGGTTTGTGGGGTTTTGTAAGGGTTTGTCAGTGTTTGTAAGGGTTTGTAGGGGTTTGAAAGGGTTTATAAAGGTTTGTAGGAGTTTTTAGGGGTTTTTAGGGTTTGTTGGGGTTTGTCAGGGTTTGTAGGGTTTTCCAGGGTTTGTAGAGATTTGTCAGGGTTTTGTCAGGGTTTTGTCAGGGTTTTGTTGGGGTTTGTCAGGGTCTGTGGGGATTTTCAGGGTTTGTAAGCCTTTGTAAGGGTTTGTAGGGTTTTCTTTTGGGTTTGTCAGAGTTTGTAAGGGTTTTTCAGAGTCTGTAGGGATTTGTAGGGGTTTTCAGGGTTTGTAGGGGTCTGTAGGGGTTTTCAGGGTTTGTAGGGGTCTGTAGGAGTTTTCAGGGTTTGTAGGGGTCTGTAGGGGTTTTCAGGGTTTGTAGGGGTCTGTAGGGGTTTTTTGGAGTTTGTCAGGGTTTGTTAGTGTTTTCAGGGTTTGTAAGGATTCTCCACTCGCTGCCAGAGGAAATGGAGCACTGAGAGCACTTTTCATTCCAGAGAGGGTTTTCAGTTCTTGTCTCTCCATCCCGCCCCCACTGGAGCAGGGACCGAGGGAAGGCCCAGATTTGCTCTGGGCTCTGAGGGGCTGCTCTGAGGCCCCTTGAGCTCTGCAGGGTTTGTGAACCCTGCCTGTCCTGTCCCGTGTCACCCAGGGAAGGAGCAGGTGTGTCCCCCATTCGTGTGTGTCCCCCATTCCCGTGATTCCGAGTTCCCGGTGTCACCGCTGGGACTCCCCAGCCCAGGGCACCATCCCCAGGGAGGAGATTTGCTCTTCTCCTCCTCCCACCCTTGGATTCCCTCACCCCCAGAGCCTCCAAGTCCATCACGATGGAGCATTTCTCACTCTGGACACAGAGAATCCATCAGGACAAAACTCCAGCCCTTCTGGGGCTTCCAGATGTTCCTTCCCTCTCCCCTTCCCTTCCTCTTCCTAGCTTTCGCCTTCCTCTTCCCTTCTTCCTCTCCTTCCTCTTCTTTTCCTTTTCCATTCCCTCCTTCTCCTTCTCCTTCTCCTTCTCCTTCTCCTTCTCCTTCTCCTTCTCCTTCTCCTTCTCCTTCTCCTTCTCCTTCTCCTTCTCCTTCTCCTCCTCCTCCTCCTTCTCCTTCTCCTCCTCCTCCTCCTTCTCCTTCTCCTTCTCCTTCTCCTTCTCCTTCTCCTTCTCCTTCTCCTTCTCCTTCTCCTTCTCCTTCTCCTTCTCCTTCTCCTTCTCCCCCTCAGTGCTGTCTGTCTCTGCTCTCCTCTGACAGGGAGGACCCAACCCCACATTCCTGCCATGTGCAGAATCCTGACACTTTAATTTTCCTGACAATCACCCGCCCCTGCCAGGGATGAGGAGAGGGGGAATTTGGGGATGATCCTGGGAAAGATCCCTTTCCACGAGCAGAGAGCCATGGGATGGGCACAGGACACCCTTGGGGTGCTCATCCCGAGCTCTCCAGGCCCTGCCTGCAGGATCTGGCTCCAAACCCAACCCGGCCCCACAGAAATGTTGTTTTTGTGGGGTCACATGGCCGGCAGCTCCTGCAGCAGCCATCGGTGCTTTATCCATGAAATTCCCTCCGTCTCCTCATTCCCAACAACCTCCCTGGGTGATCCCAATCTCTGCCCTGGAGCTCCTCCTGAGGAGCAGCAGTTGCTAAAGAAGCCAGCAGTGGTGCTGTCCCCAGGTCCCCACCCTGCCATGGACATGCCACAGACCTGTCACCTCGTGAGCCAGAGCCACACACGAGCCCTTGGCTTTGGGAAATATTCCACAGAAATTCCTTCCCTCCAAATATTTATTTTCACGACCCAACGGGTCAAACAGCCCAAGATGTTTTCTCAGTTGCTCCAAGCTGCAGTAATCCAAGAATTCTGGGAATCTTCCTCGGAGCCGAGGTCCGGGGCGAACAATGCGGGACGTGGCCGAAGGTCCGCGTGGAGCAGCCACCCTCCACATCTGCTGGGCTTTCCTTGGAGATTTATTGCGGACAAAAGCAGCTCTTGGAAGGGTTTTCTTCTCCTGTTGGAGCAGATGGACAGAAATATTTCACACATGACTCAAATTCTGGATGGCTCCAGCAGAAACTCCAGACGAGAACGAACAGGATGGACATTAAATCATCCTTGATTTATAGACAACCCCACAAAATAAATCCCAGCCTTGCACGGGGATCTTCCTCACTTCGGTTTCACTCTTCATCTCCAAGCCAAGAGGCTGAAATTCCAGGTTTTTGCAGCCCCAAAGCCAGTAGCAGTAAAAGTTTATAAAATCCCGGCGGATTTGGGCTGCAGGTTGAGTGGGGAAAGTGATCCGAGATGAAATTATTGCTCTGGAAAACGGGGATGGATTTCCAAGGCTGCACTTCCAGGGCTGTGCCCCTTCCTACCTAGGCTGGAGCAATAAATATTTAACGAGGCAAATGGATCCTCCTTCACTCGTAATTAAGGGAAGGGGGGATAAATTGCATTCCTAATTATTCCTAACCAAAGGGAAAGCAATTTCCTCCACGATCAATGAGAATTCCCATTTCTCCCCAAGTGAAATAGGAGCAGGGAATGGGTTTGGAAAGGAACGGGTTTGAAAGAGGCCTTTCAGCATGTGATGGGAGATAAAAGGCAGCGCTCACCTCTACTGGGGAGTTTTATTCCGTTTAAACTGGTTTTACTGGGATAACAGTGGGAATTCTGGGTTTGTGGACCGTGGGGAGCTCCCCATGCCAGGGCCTCAGTTTCCCATTTATAATCTGAGGATAAAACTGACTGCAGCTCACGGGGACTTTGTTCCTGGAACACTTTTTTTGAATGCCAGAAATACGGATTGCAACATCTCTTGGAAAAAAATCCTCTCGGAGCAGATTTGTTGTTGGAAAACATGAATATCTGAGTGTGGAATTCTCAAATATTGCTTCATGCTTTATGATTTTTTTCCCCCCCATAGTTATTTTTATGGCTTTGAAGCATTTTGCTTCACAAGCCCCAGCTGTGAACATGGGGATTTATTGACTGATAACAAAATAAAATACAGATGAACAGCCCAGAATCATGGAAGTGGCATCCAGCTGTCCCAAAAAGAGTGGAAATGGTCCTAAAAAGAGGGAAAATGGTCCTAAAAACAGGGAAAGGAGCGGGGCTCGGACCTCTCCTGGCTTGGTTCCTGTAGGGGAATCCCACCCCTTTTCCCACTCAATGATCCCGTGAGGCTGCAGCCTCTTCCCTGCCCTCTCCCCTCCATGCTGGAGCATCCCAAACCCCTGGCACTGTTCACACCCTTCTCTGTCCCTGGATGCTCCCTCCCCATGCCCTGGCTCCCACTTCAGGAGTTTTTCCCAGTGCACCTCTTCCCATCCCTTTGTGCAGCTGATCCTGGATGGAATCACATCTCCCACCCCGCCAGCTCCGTGTCCAACCCCTGCTCTTCCCCGATCCCAAATCCCTGTGGATATTCCTGTACCTCTAACTCTGTTCCCTTTTCCATGTCCGACCCCACCAACTCAATGTCCATCCCCTGTTCTTCCCCAATCCCAAATCCTGGTGCCTTTTCCTGTATCTTTAGCTCTGTTCCCTTTTCCATGTCCCACTCCACCAGCTCCATCTCCATCCCCCGCCCTTTGCCAATCCTAAATCGCCATGGATATTCCTGTACCCCTAACTCTGTTCCCAGTTTCCATTTCCACCCCACCAGTTCCATGTCCATCCCCTTCCCCAATCCCAAATCCCTGGGGCTATCCCTATATCTTTAATTCTGTTCCCAGTTTCCATTCCCACCCCACCTGCTCTGTGTTCATCCCCTGCCCTTCCCCAATCCCAAATCCCTGTGGATATTCCTGTATGAATAACTCTGTTCCCTTTTCCATGTCCGACCCCACCAACTCAATGTCCATCCCCTGTTCTTCCCCAATCCCAAATCTCTCTGCTTTTCCTGTATCTTCAGCTCTGTTCCCAGTTTCCATTTCTACCCCACCAGCTCCATGTCCATCCCCCGTTCTTCCCAATCCCAAATCTGTGTGGATTTTCCTATATCCATAACTCTGTTCCTAGTTTCCATTCCCACCCCACCAGCTCTGTGTTCATCCCCTGCCCATCCCCAATCCCAAATCCCTGTGGATATTCCTGTACCTCTAACTCTGTTCCCAGTTTCCATTTCCATCCCAGCAGTTCCACGTCCATCCCCTTCCCCTTCCCCAGTCCCAAATCCCTGGGGCTATCCCTATATCTATAACTCTGTTCCCAGTTTCCATTTCCACTCCACCAGCTCAGCATACATCCCCTTTCCCTTCCCCAATCCCAAATCCTGGTGGATATTCCTGTATCTTTAGCTGTGTTCTATTCCCATCCCACCAGCTGCATGTCCATCCCCTTTCCCTTTCCCTTCCCCTTCCCCAATCCCAAATCCTGGTGGATATTCCTATATCTTCCACTCTGTTCCCATATTCCATGTCCCACTCCACCAGCTCTGTGTCCATCTCCTGCCCCTTTCCCAATCCCAAATCCCTCTGCTTTTCCTGTATCTTTAACTCTGGTTCCTTTTCTATTTCCACCCCACCAGCTCCACATCCATCCCCTTCCCAATCCCAAATCCCTGTGGATATCCCCATATCTTTAACCCTGTTCCCACTTTCCATGCTCCACCCTGCCCCTTGTTCCCAGTGGATTTAACTCCAAAATTTTCACTTTCAAGGCCCCCAGCTGGCAAGTCCTCGAGGGCAGGGGGAGGCCAGGGCCCTGCTGTTGGAGCTGTAGGATCTGGATCCCTCTAATGGGAATCAAATCCCCCCGCAGGCCCCATGGGAAGCACGGAGAGGTCACAATTTTTGAACAAAACTTGGCCGGAATTTCCAGGCTGGGGAAAACAAGAGAATTTTTTCCCCTCTAACTTTATCCTTCGAAACTGCTGAAATTTTTTGGCTGAAGTTCCCTCCCTCCCTCCCTCCCTCGCCCCTTAAAAAGCAAAACCAGCCTGAGGTGGATGCTCCATTAGAGAAAATCTCAGCATAAATGATGGAAATTAAAATTACAACTCCGAGCAGAGCTTTCCAAGGGGAGTTTCAGGGCTCCTTAATAGGCCAGGGCTCTGCAGCTGCTCCAGTGAATCCCTGATTTACTGGGGAATATTAATGGGCCTCTCTGCACAATTATAGCCAGAAACTGCAATTAAAGGAAAAATCAGAGAGGGGAGAAACTCAGGGAAGGATCCTCAGCCAGCACTAATTGGTGCAGCTCAGAAACCAACGGAGCTGAGCAGAATTCCACCCGTTCAGGGCAGCTCCGAGGAATTTCTCATTTCCAGCCACCTTCCTCTTGCATTTTTCTCTTTTATTTTCCTATTTTCATTAGTTTAACCCTAAAGATAAAACAACAAATGAAAAATCTTGTATAATTGCAGATTTCTTCCAGTTTGGAACAGCTTTTTTTGTTTTTTTTAAATGATATATTTTATATTTTCTAAATAATTTTAAGAGTTCCAATTCTAAGCACCCTCCAGGACTTTTCCTTCGCTTGCACCATTTGAAGAAGCAAAAGAAATTATTGTTAGGAAGTTAAAAATGATATTTTTGTGAAGAAAAACCATTCTGCAGCACAGAAACAAACGGAGCTGAGCAGAATTCCACCCGTTCAGGGCAGCTCCGAGGAATTTCTCATTTCCAGCCACCTTCCTCTTGCATTTATCTCTTTTTTTAGTGCAGAACTAAAGCACCGTTGTTTTAACCCTAAAGATAAAAGAACAAATGAAAAATCTCGAATAATTGCAGATTTCTTCCAGTTTGCAACAGTTGTTTTGGGTTTTTTAATTTATATATTTTATATTTTTTCAAATCATTTTAAGGGTTCCAATTCTAAACATCCTCCAGGACCTCTTCTTTCACTTGCACCCTTTAATGGAGCAAAAGCAATCATTATTAGGCAGTTAAAAATGATATTTTTGTGAAGAAAAACCATTCTGCAGCACAGAAACAAACGGAGCTGAGCAGAATTCCACCCGTTCAGGGCAGCTCCAAGGAATTTCTCATTTCCAGCCACCTTCCTCTTGCATTTATCTCTTTCTTTTTCCATGTGAAGAACTAAAGCATCGTTGTTTTAACCCCAAAGATAAAAGAACAAATGAAAAATCTCGAATAATTGCACATTTCTTCCAGTTTGCAACAGTTGTTCTGGGTTTTTTAAATTATATATTTTATATTTTTTTCAAATCATTTTAAGGGTTCCAATTCTAAACATCCTCCAGTGCCATTTCTTTCACTTGCATCCTTTGAAGAAGCAAAAGAAATTATTATTAGGCAGTTAAAATTTATACTTTCGTGATGAAAAGGTCCTGATTGGAATTCTTTTAGCTCTGGGAAGGAAAGGACTTGGCTGTCCTCATGTGCAGAGAGGTGGGAATGGGAGAGAGGAGAAGTGTCCCATCAAAATGTGAATTTTTTACTGTCTCTAAGCCCTTCCCTGAGCACAGAGGAGCAGAAAAAAGAGCAAAAAAGAAGCAGGAATGGATGAATTTTCTCTCAGGTCCAAAATCCCCATTTGCATTTAACCCAATACCTGCAGACAAACAATTTGGGAATTCCTTCTGAAGGCGTTTCTCTCCTCTGGTGCCCCTTTCTCGGCAGGGGCAGCAGCAGATTCATGGGGCAGCTCCAGAACCTCCAAAGTGCCTTTGGAAATTCACTTTTTTCCATCAAAATTGGTCACATAAAAAAATCAGCCTTTTAAGATTTCATTTTCTGAGGAAGGTGACAAACAAGCGCTGGGGAAATGAGGGGTAGGAGGGTTTGAAAAGCAGATTTTGGAGCTGATACCTGGATTTGGAGGCTCCTGCATCCATTTAGCTGCAGATATCCAAGGAAAGGTGTAGGGTTCCACTCTGTGTGTTATAGAAAAGCAGCCTGGAATGCCCAGAGGGAGCCTCTTCCCTGAGCCAAGAGGTGCCCAGGAAGCACATCCAGGGCACCAGGGATGGGCATGGGAAAGAGGATCATGGGTTTGTGGCCTCTGCACCCATTGTGTGAGAGGATTGTAGGGTGTGACCTTCTAGGGGATTGTTTATCTTTGCTGTTTATGGGATGGCACAGCCTGGGAGTGGGATGGGATAAAGGGAATTTGCACTGTGTAGTAGCCATGGCAGTGGCCATGGGGCAGTGGCCATGGAGCAGTGGCCATGGGGCAGTGGCCATAGGGCAGTGGCCATGGGGCAGTAGCCATGGGGCAGTGGCCATAGGGCAGTGGCCATGGGGCAGTAGCCATGGGGCAGTGGCCATAGGGCAGTGGCCAAGGCAGTGGCCATGGGGCAGTAGCCATGGGGCAGTGGCCATAGGGCAGTGACCATGGGGCAGTAGCCATGGGGCAGTGGCCATAGGGCAGTGGCCAAGGCAGTGGCCATGGGGCAGTGGCCATGGGGCAGTGGCCATGGGGCAGTAGCCATGGCAGTGGCCATGGGGCAGTGGCCATGGGGCAGTGGCCATGGGGCAGTGACCATGGGGCAGTGGCCATGGGGCAGTAGCCATGGGGGGGGCAGTGCCATGGCAGTGGGCCAGGCAGTGGCCATGGGGCAGTACGCCATAGGGCAGTTGGCCATGGGCAAGAGCCATGGGGCAGTAGCCATGGGGCAGTAGCCATGGCAGTGGCCATAGGGCAGTGGCCATAGAGCAGTGGCCATGGGGCAGTGGCCATAGGGCAGTGGCCATGGGGCAGTGGCCATAGAGCAGTGGCCATGGGGCAGTGGCCATAGGGCAGTGGCCATGGGGCAGTAGCCATGGGGCAGTGGCCATTGGGCAGTGGCCATGGGGCAGTGGCCATTGGGCAGTAGCCATGGGGCAGTGGCCATTGGGCAGTAGCCATGGGGCAGTGGCCATGGGGCAGTGGCCATGGGGCAGTGGCCATGGGGCAGTGGCCATAGGGCAGTGGCCACAGCAGCAGCCATCGGAGCAGTCTCAGCAGCAGTCCCAGAGTGATCTGGAGCAGTCTCAGTCTCTGTCTGTGTAATAAAGAACAGCACAGGCTCGTCAGAGAAGTCCTTGACCCTGCGCTGAATGATACAGAAAGGCACAGCTGGACCAACATGAGACGATTTGGGCCAGGAATTGCTGTTGCTTCATGGAATTCCAGAGTGGTTTGGGTGGGAAGGGACCTTAAAGCTCATCCAGTGCCAGCCCAGGGCCACCTCCCACTGTCGCAGGGTGCTCCAAGCCCCATCCAGCCTGGCCTTGGGCACTGCCAGGGATCATCTCAGAGCCCAGGGATGGGGCAGAGGGGATGGAAGTGATGCTGCAGCCCCTGGAGGGGTTTGCACGCAGCTGGAACTGATCTCTGCCCTCCCCTCCACAGCCTGGAGCACCGGGGAGGCCGAGGGGTTTGAGCTCCTGAAAACATCTTGAGAAATCAACAGGGGAGGAAAGAAATCCTTGAGAACATCCTGGAGAACCTGGGTTTGTTATCCCTGACTCCTGCAGGGACAGGGCCACAGTCACCCCACAGAGCCACGCAGAGTCACAGAATGTCCTGAGCTGGAATATCCACAGGATCATGGATTCCATCCCCAGCCCTGCCCAGACCCCCCAACAACCCCAGCCTGGGCATCCCTGGCAGCGCTGTCCAAACGCTCCTGGAGCTCTGGCAGCCTCGGGGCCGTGCCCATTCCCTGGGGAGCCTGGGCAGTGCCCAGCACCCTCTGGGGAAAGAACCTTGCCCTGCTCTGCAGCCTGAGCCTGCCCTGGCCCAGCTCCAGCCCTTCCCTGGCTCCTGTCCCTGTCCCAGGGAGCAGAGATCGGAGCTGCCCCTCGGGAGGAGCTGCAAATCCCTGAGCTCTGCCCTCAGTGTCCTCTGCTCCTGCTGGACTCTCCAGGTGCCCTCAACTGCTCCTCCAGACCCTTCCCCACCCTCTGGACACTCTCCAATGGCTCTGTTTTCCATTGAGGCACCCAAAGTGTCCCCAGCGCTGGAGGTGAGGCCAGCCCAGCCCAGAGCAGAGCAGGACGATCCCTCCCTGGCCCGGCCTGGCTGCTCCTGGTGCCCCCCAGGACAGGGATGTCCCTCCTGGCCCCAGCATGGCTCAGCTCACCAGGGCCGTGTCCTGTGGCTGTGCAGGGGCTTAACATGGGTTTAACACGGGTTTAACACGGGCAGTGCCAGGCTGGGCTGGTGTCCATGGCACGGTGACAATCCCAAACCAGGCCTCCCCCCCTCCCTCCCACCCCAGCACAGAGCACTGCCCCGAAATCCAACCCTTGGCTCTCTCGCTGAATTTCTAAAGCCCTGTGTGAAGCACTGGAGCATTTAACCCCGCAGTAATTCCACACCGGGAGGGGAGGCTGGAAAATTATCCTCCCCTTACCTCTGTGAGGGGAGAAAGAAGCAAAAAATCTGATTTTTCAAGCCAGAAATTCAGAAGTAATGAGCGACACCCCCTCCACTCCTCCTCATTAAATATCATAAGGCCAACTCAAAAGCCAAGATCTCGGTTGCTGTTAAAAATAGCTGATGAAGTGACAGGATTTGCTCCGGGCTTGGCTGTCCCGGGTGAGCCCCAGCCAAGTCCCAGCTCATCAGTGTGAGGAAAACAATCCATGAACACCAGAGGTTTGTGTCCAAAAAGGAGACAGAGGAGTCCTGTGACTTTATTTGAATAAAGGGAGAAGCCATGGGGCATTTCCCATGGGGTCTCTCAAATTGTGGAGGACGCAGCCTCCCTTTTATCCCAATTTCCCTCTCTCTTTCCCCATTTGCTGAGGTATTTGGGAGGTGCAGACTTCCCGGAATTCCTAAGACCCCCCCGCCCCTTTCCCAATGTATAATCCCCTCTTTTTATCTTTCCCTTATGGAATTTTATGCTCCTTCTTATGCTTCCTTTCATATCCCAATATTCAGTTTTATTTATCAGCAGACCTGTGGTTTGTTTGTAAATGCAAATCTCTGGTTCCATTCATCCATCAGTGGAATTCTTCCCATTGTTTCTTTTATCTCTGGGTTCCAGACTCTGTTTGTGAACCCAAGTTTTTTCATTCCTTTCATCGGGAAGTTTGGATGCATCCAAGGGCAGCACCCGGGTCCTGCAAGCCCAACCTGGGAGAAAGCAGCGATTGTGCAAGAAAACCTGGCAAAAACAAGGCCGTGTTTGCTGCTCTGCTGGCGTTTGCCCGCTGGGGCTCCGTGTCTGCTCCAAAACAAATCATTGCCTTTTCCACTGGAGCTCGGGATCAGCACTTCAGCATCACCTGGGATGAGGCAAGGAGGACACGGCCCAGGGCCAGCGTGGCCAGAAAGCCCCGTGCTGCTCAGAAATGAGGTGTCTGCGGACACACAGCACAGGAAAACTCCAACCTCCCCTTTCCAGACGTGTGTGAGACGCTTTCCCCTCCCCGCTTGAGACTTGCAGTGGCCACAGAGCCTCGTGATTAACGCAGGGGATCCAAAGAAGTGAAAAAAAACCCCAAAAATCCCTGTAAAAATAAAACTGTTTTCCTTTTCCATGCCAAAACCTGTGCCTGGTGTTCCACCTCTGGCTTGTGCATCTCCCATGTGCTGCAAGAGGGGGGAGAAAACTCCCGGGATTTCACTGCTGTGCCTTGTTCCTGGTGAGTTCGAGGAGCAAAAGTGGTTTGGGAGCATCGTGAGTGCCTGGAACTGCACAGAGAGGGGGAAACCCAGTGGTAAATTCTCCTCCCAGCATTTTGGGTGCTGTTTGTCCCCAAGGCTGGAGTTTTGCGCTTTTGTCTCCGTGGTGCTGGGAGCAGCAGGGGTGGTTAAATCAGGCACGGCTCTGGGGAGATTCCTCTCCTCATTTTGGAACGCAGCAACTCATCCTGCACACCCAGGCACACACCTGGGGCAAAGGAGAGAGTGGGAAAAGAGAAAAATGTGGCCTGGGCAGCTTTTTTGGAGGTTTCCCCTTCAAATTGAGCTTTGGGGTGGGACAAGAACAGGGAGGGCTTGGCAGGGTGGGCAGAGGGAGCATTTTGGACACAGGGCTGAGCCAGAGGAGGGAGAGGAAGGGGAATTTGGCACTGAGAGAGTCCCAGTGAGTCCCAGTGAGTCCCAGTGGGATCTCCCAGCCCTGCCCTGGGGGCAGAGAGCTCTGGCCACGCTCTCCAAACCCTGCAGCAGCAGCAGCAGGAGGAACAGATGGGATTTTTGTTTTTTCCCTTCCAGCCTCCCCCCGGGGCTGTGCAGGAGGCTCTCGAGGTGTTGCTCCTTTGTCTCTGCCCAGAGAGGATTTCACCCCATGCCTGCCCTCACAAACAGAAGGGCAGGGAGCTGCTGAATTCCCAGATATTCACACCTTGACTGTTCCATCTCCCAGGGAGGTGTTCCTGGGGCCGATCCTTCACCCAGCTCGCTGTTTTTTGGGGTGGAATTTACCAGATGTAAATCTGCTCTGAGGGAAGGGCTGATCAGCCCCTCTCCCTTGTGTGGCTGAGCAGAGCTTCCCAAAAATGAGGGTCCTGAGAGATCCTTAGGAAGCAGCTGGGAGGCAAAGGAGAAACTCAAACTGGTGCTGCCCCTGGGGAAGATCCAGGTGAGCCTGGAGCTGTCAAACATCAGGAGAGGGAATGATTTACCTGCACCCACCACCCTCCCTGCTCTGCCAGGTCCTCCCAAGGTCGCTCTCCATGCCCAAAATGCCCCCGGGGATGCTCTGGGACACAGAGCTGGGACAAAGCTGTGCCCAAAGCTACCTTGAGGCAGCATTTTCATCATCTTGGATGATGCTGTGAGGAGAGGAGGCAGCACAGGATATTCACAGAATCACCCAATAAATTGGTGGTGCTTTAGGTTTAAACCCTGACTAAACCTCTTCAGGCGGTTTCTGGCAGCCTCTGAGCCAGGAATGGTGGGGAAGAGGGAAAGGTTCAGTGCTGGGGCACTGCATGGTGACATTCCCGAGGCTGCCAGAGCTCCAGGAGCGTTTGGACAGCGCTGCCAGGGATGCCCAGGGGTGTCTGGGCACGGCCAGGGGCTGGAGCCATGATCCTGTGGATCCTTCCCACTCAGGATATTTATAATATTCTCTGATTCTATGATCCTTTAGATGAATGGGAAGCTCCCCACCAGCTCTGCCCACTGCAGAACCCTGAGTTTGTTCCCAGCACCTGAAGAACAGAAGCAAGAGGCAGAAAGAAAAGGTGCCAAGGGAATGCCTGGATAAAGACCAAGCCTCACAAATCCATGGGCTCAGCAGAGCTGGGCTCCCATGGGAGCCCTGAGCAGCCCTCCTGCTCCCTGCTGCCAACCAAACCACCCCAAACCCACCCTCAAACATTGCTGGTGCCCCTGCCCAGCAGCAGGAAATCAGGGATGGTGTTCCCTCCTCTCTTCTGGAGACAGGCTGAGCATAATTAACAGAAGTTTTCTGGGGATTCTGATCCTCTGAGGCAGCTCTGGGGCACGAGGGCGGCCAGGGCTGAGCTGGGGGTGCTCTGGGGACACGGGGGACATTAACAAACAGTGCCATGAGCAGCAGCTCAGTGATGGAGCTCCTCTTCACCTGCTGGGCCTTCCTGTCGCCCTGGTTTTTGCAGTGTGCTGTGTTTATGCTTTGTAGTAAAAGTTCTCATAGATTTTGTGTAAACACAGTCCATGTTTGTCTAACTGGCCAGGGATTGTTTTGTACCTTTGGGATTGTTTTTCATTCCTTTTCCTAAGGCAGAGAAGGGTGATGGACTGTGTTCATAACCTATGGAATCGGAGAGGTGGTGACCTCATTGTCCAATCCATGATTGTCTATGTAAAGATACATAAATGAAAGAATAAAGAGAGGCTGGGCCCTTCTTCTCTCTGGCCCAGCCTTTGGTGGCTTTGACCTGACTTGAGTTGCCTGATTCCTTCATGTCCAACCATGGGACACCTTCCCTCTTGGAGTTTGAGCACAAGGAACAGATCCTGCCTGTTGTGAGCCCCAGCAGCCATGGCTGTATTAGTTCATTAATTGATTAATGGATTAATTAGCCCCGTGGAGCCTGGCCTGGCAGGCTGGGCTGTGTCCCCACCACCACAGAAAGGTCCCGTGGCCAGGCAGGACAGAGGGTGTCGAGCTCAGCCCCGTCCCAGCAGTGGCTGCACTTTATTTTGCCAGGTAAAAGTCAGTTCTTAAAGCAGAGCAGCAGAGGAGAGGAGGAGAGGAGAAGAAGGAAAGGCCCCAGGGGGAGAATCGCCTCCTGCTGGGGCTGGAATGAGGGCATTGCCCAGCTGATGCCACCCCAGCAGGTCTGGGGTGCTCCAGCCCTGCCTGGAGCCGGGAATGCCGGGCAGAACGAGGACCAGAGCTGTGCTGGGGCAGCTGGACTGGATCCAGAGCCAGCTCCCAGTGTGCAGCTCTAGGAAAGGACAAAAGCTGGGATGAAGCCCAGGAAAAGCAAAGCTGTGACCTCTGCCAAGCCCTGGCAGTGCCCTTCCCGGAGCTCAGGGCTGTGACAGCTTGGGGACATCAGTCAGAGCACTGGGATCGGCTCCAGCCTGAGCTCCTTGAGCCATTCCCAGCTCCCTGGGAGGGAGGAGAGGGCAGAGATGGGGATTTGGAGCATTTTCAGCCTCAGGGGTGCCTGGTGGTGGGGAGGAGCTGGAGGAGGCTGATCTCATGTCTGGGGGTTTTCCTGAGTTTCTCCAGGATTTGGGACCCACTGGTTCCAGGCCCAGTGCTGGTCTGTGCTCCCAGGCTCAACAAAAAAGGAGAAAAACACCGAGGGACAACAGCTTTGACAACAGGCTGCCACCAGCAGGGCATGAAAAAGAGCTGGAAAGGCCACTCTTGTTATTCCCCCTGTAATTAAAATGGAGAATTTATTCCTCCTTGCAGCCAGGCTCCTGCAGAGAATGAACCACAAGATTAATGAGGTGCCTGATGGTTTGTGCAGCCCCACTCAGAACCCGAGCAACTGTTTGCTCCTCGTGTGCCCGGCGGGGTGAGGGCAGCCAGCTCCCTCCTGGTGACGGCCTGGGCTCCCGGTGACAGCTGCAGATGGATGTTGGTGCTCCTGGCCGGGATTTGGGAACAGCAGAGACGGAGGAACTGCTCAGAATCCCAGCCCTGGGGCACAGGGAGGGGACAGCAGCAATGCCCAGTTTGCTGTCCCAGGAAGGTGAGATCCAGCTGGGATCAGAGCTCTGAAATCGAGCTGCTGGTGACACTTCATCAGCCCACGGGTGACTGTGGCAGGGGTGCCACCCCCTTGTGTGACCACTGGGTGTGTTACCTCATGCTCTCCCTCATTTTCCTTGATTTTAAGAACCACCCAGCTCCACTTGCACTCCCAAAGCACTTTCACATCAAACCCACAGGGCTGTGAAATCGAGCTGCTGGTGACACTTTGTGCCACAGGCCCTTGGGTGGCTGGGACAGGCAGTGTCACCCTGTCCTGCCATTGTCCCCAGTGAGCAATAATCCAGTTTTTATTGGATGTGTTATCTCATGCTCTCCCTCATTTTCCCCTGATTTTAAGAACCACCCAACTCCAGTTTCACTCCCAAACCCCTTTTACTTCAAACCCACAGGGCTGTGAAATCGAGCTGCTGGTGACACTTTGTCACCAGTGCCACGGGCCCTTGGGTGGCTGGGACAGGCGGTGTCACCCTGTTCTGTGACCACTGGATGTGTTAGCTCGTGCTCTCCCTCATTTTCCCCTCATTTTAAGAAGCACCCAGCTCCAGTTTCACTCCCAAACCCCTTTCCCATCAAACCCACACGGCCTCCAAATTGGGATTTTCCATGCAGGTTCCACACCTCGATCCTTCCTCCAGAGAGGGCTGGGAGCCAGTGCCGAGCCCCAAGGTGTTATAAACGAGTTCATGTAATTTTTTAATGGACAATTCCTGTACAAATTAGTGAATTCATATCTATGTCCTTTGTTCTATATTATCTTAATGTAATCTTTTTGTTGTTATAAAAATGTGATTTAACCATTATGTGAGATTGTTCTGTACAAAGGGGGGCGGGGAAAGGGCCATGAAAGACCATCGTGTAGGAGGTGTGAAACAACCGATCGGACAACAGAGAGAGATGAAAGCTCTGGGAGAATGTCAGCCCATCCAGTCAGGCACAGAGCAGAGATGAAGATTCCAGAAAGATGTCACCAGAAGAACCCGACAGCTGAAATGCCAGTCAGTGACAAGCAGAGGTGGGCGCAGAAGCTGAGCTGACCCATGACAGAGTGGACTGGACTGTCTATAAAGAGTTGATCCCTCCCTGTGCAGGGGCTCTTTTTCCACTCAACCTTGGAGGGTAGAGGGCCCAATCCCAACCTGGGGTTGCTGGTTGGCTTTTAGTAGTGGTTTTTTTTGTGTCCCTGACCTCCTGGTATTGTTGCTCCAAAACAAGGTGTAGAATTTGCGAGTGGGTTTGGGACGGTCGGGACAGACGAGAGATCTCTGCAGTCGGGTCTGAGAGCGTGAGGTTCATTGTGAAAGAGTGTGGGTGTAGGAGAGCTGCTGGGGGCTGCCAGACACAGCCTGGAGCAGGGCAGAGGAGTAAGAAAGCAAGAGAGGAGAGAAGAGAGAAGAGAGAGGATCAGAGAGAGCGAGCTTGTCGTTTACAATACAATAAATCATCTTCTGTGTTGAATATTCTCATTTTCAGTAACCAATCTAGAACAAACTACAAATCTTATAACATTTGCATCCTATGAGAACTATTGCATCACCATACAGTGTTCTATTTGAAACCCTAAAAGCTGCTTTTGGGAGCCTCTGCCAGGTTGGTGGGGTCTGCTCTGAGCCTTGGGCCTGTCTGCAAGCAGAGGGGATTGTTCAATCCAAGGGGGATCACCTGCAGGGGCCATGCCATTGCTTTCCAGTTGTTCAGGAGCTGGGCTTTGGGATCTCAAAGCTTGGCTTCATTTCAATCTCGCTCAGAGTTTCTACATTCCCAGCATCTTTTGCCAGGCAATCATATTGATAAGGCTTCCCTATTTCATCTTCCCCAGCACAAGGTCCTTCGCACCTCGAAGCTGAGATTGATTAATTAATTTTTTTTATTGGCTTTCTTAAGTTCTGGATTTCTTAAATTTTATTTATTAATTGACTTCATTGTTCATGTTAATAAAGTTTTTTAATTTTAATTTTTAAAATTTGACTCCTGGTGTTTTTAACAAAGGGATGCCCTGCGTGGCTGGGAGTGAGAGGGACACAGCAGGAATTAAAAATGCCGGGATTTTCCCTTTCCAGAGCTTTTCTGAGGCCTTTTCTTGCTGGCGTCTTGCAGGGACAAGGTGACATTGTGACACTGTGACCTCTGCACCTCCTGCTTCCTTTCCCCTGTTGGGACACGGCCTGGGGCTCCCCAGGGGCCTGGGCCCTGCTCCTCCTCTCTGTCCCCAGAACTCCGAGGAGCTCAGGGATCCGTGGCTGTGTCCTGGAATTCGTGGGCATCACGGTGGCACCCTTGTGGGGTTCCCCCTCCAAAATGTCTGAGGAGGAGCTGTGGGCTCAAAGATTTCTGGGCTGGGGACAGTCCAGGAGGTGGCATCAGCCATCCCCTGCCAGATGATGCCACCCTTGTGGGCACCAGCCTGGCCAGACCCCTCAACCTCTGACAAAAACCCAACCACCCCCAACTGGCAAAGTTGGGCCTTCCCGACTCTCCCATCGGGGTTTTCTTCCTAAATGACCCTAAATCACCCGAAATGTCCCTAAATCACCCGAAATGTCCCTGAATCCCCCTTCCCATGAGGAAGACAGCGTGGAGAACACTCTGTCTGTTCTCCGTGCAGAGCCTCCTCTCACACATAGCTCAGAGCTGTTATCACGTCTCCCCTCCAGCACTCCCAGACTAAACAAGCCCAGGTCGTGTTTTTGGGACCTCTGACCAGTCCCAGCCTGGCTGATCCCCCTCTCTCCCCAGGCAGTGCCCGCTGGATGCGCTTCCCTGGCCAGGGAGGGGAGCACAGGGATTTTTTTGGCATTTCTCCTGGCCAGCAGTTGGATTTACAGCTCTCCAGGGAGGAAGCCGAGCTCTCCTCGGCAGCTCCATGGATCACCCAGTTCTGGCTCTGCATCACAAATCAGGACCCAAAATCCAACAGGACACGGAGTTTTAGGAATTTTCTCCCTAATTCTGGTGCCCCAGGATGTGCTGGGTTTGGCTGGTCTGGCGTTCCCTGCACCCAGGAAGGGTGGGAACCCCAGGACCCCCCCAGCAGGGAGTGCTGGGAGAGTGCAAATGCTGGGATGACGGAGAGAGGCAGAAGAATGATAATCCCTGTTCCCTGGGCAAGGATCGGGAGAAATTCAGTATTTTTCCCATAGAAAATTGAAATACTGAGAATTCTGGGCTGAAAACCAATAGGGTTTTTTTCCTTTTCCTTTTCCTTTTCCTTTTCCTTTTCCTTTTCCTTTTCCTTTTCCTTTTCCTTTTCCTTTTCCTTTCCCTTTCCCTTCTTTTTCTTTTTCTTTTTCTTTTTCTTTTTCTTTTTCTTTTTCTTTTTCTTTTTCTTTTTCTTTTTCTTTTTCTTTTTCTTTTTCTTTTTCTTTTTCTTTTTCTTTTTCTTTTCCTTTTTCTTTTCCTTTTTCTTTTCCTTTTTATTTTTCTTTTCCTTTTTATTTTTCTTTTTCTTTTCCTTTTTCTTGTCCTTTTCCTTTTCCTTTTCCTTTTCCTTTTCCTTTTCCTTTTCCTTTTCCTTTTCCTTTTCCTTTTCCTTTTTCTTTCTTCTCCTTCTCCTCCTTCTTCTCCTTCTCCTTTTCTTTCTTTTTCCTTTTTTCATTTTTGTTTTTGTTATCATTTTCCTCCCCCTTCTCCTTTTCTTTTTGTTTTATTTTGTTTTGGATTTTTTTGTTGTTTTGTTTTGTTTTTAATTCTAGCAATTCTCTTCAGTGTCTTGTGCATCTTTCTGGACCTTTCTCTCCATTCTCCAGCCAGACCCATCCCTGAGGACACTGCACCTCCACTTTCACCCGACCTTGCTGTTCCACCAGGGAGGGTCTGACCCCCAGAGATGCCATTTTTGGCCCAAAATCATCCCTTTTAAACAGAGGAATGAATCTGTGACCCAAACCAAGCTCACAGTGTCCCAAAGGCGTCCCTAAACCTTCACTGATGTAACTTGAGGCCGTTCCCTCTCCTCCTGTCCCTGTTCCCTGCGAGCAGAGCCCGACCCCCCCTGAGCCCCCTCCTGTCAGGGACTGTGCAGAGCCACAAGGTCCCCCCTGAGCCTCCTTTGCTCCAGGCTGAGCCCCTTTCCCAGCTCCCTCAGGAATTCTCCAGCCCCTTCCCAGCTCCATTCCCTTCCCTGGACTCGCTCCAGCCTTTCCATGCCCTTGTCATGAGGGATGAATGGAAAACTGAGGGTCTCAGCTCTGCACTCACCCAAGGAGCTCCAGGAAAGGTGAGCGGGGCAGGAGTGGGGACGAGCTCGGATGGAAACACCCCGCAGTCCCAGCCAGCACCTCCTGCCCCATTCCCCAAACACGACCCGGCAGGAAAAGGCCCATCCAGCCCTGGTGCCGTAAATCCAGGAGCTGTTTCCTCCCCGAGGGGCTCTCCCAGGCCTCGGGAACAAACCTGCAGGAGGCTTTTCTTGTGGTTAAACACTGAGCTCTGCCTTGGCCAGGCCGAGGTGCCTGGATGAGGTGGTTCTGGATTTATTGCTGTTCCTGCAGCAGTTGAAGCTTTACTCACGAGGCAGCATTACTCACACAGCTGCCTCCTGCAGGGCTCCCCTGCTTCTCCCCATGTTTCCCTTCTTGCCTTCAGCTGAATTCTCTGTGCCATGAACCATCAAACACAGAACTGCTCATAGATCAGCTCTTGTCAGGGGCTGGCAGCGATTCTGGCTTGGCCTCTGAGCTCCACAGCTGTTGGAGAGCTTGGTTAGGCTGGAGGGAGGGAGGGAGGGAGGGAGGGAGGTCTGGACCTCTGGGCCTCTGAAGTCCAGGGAGCCCCTGGACACGTGCTCAGGCTCTAGGGTGTTCTCAGCTCCTCCAGGCTCTGGGGTGTTCTCAGCCCATCCATGTTCCAGTAGAAGCTGGATTTTGGCTGCAAAACCATCCCATTGTGAGGGGAAAAGCAGGAATGCACCACAACCTCAGGTGCTTCATAGAATCCCAGATTATCCTGAGCTGGAAGGGACCCACAGGGAT
This sequence comes from Eopsaltria australis, assembly GCA_034509425.1. Lineage (NCBI taxonomy): Eukaryota > Metazoa > Chordata > Aves > Passeriformes > Petroicidae > Eopsaltria > Eopsaltria australis. Next base: position 123,165 of record JAVTVJ010011986.1, on the reverse strand, counting down.
CATGGATTCCATCCCCAGCCCTGCCCAGACACCCCAACAACCACAGCCTGGGCATCCCTGGCAGCGCTGTCCAAACGCTCCTGGAGCTCTGGCAGCCTCGGGGCCGTGCCCATTCCCTGGGGTTCCAGTTCCTCAGCCCCTGGGAGCAGCCCAGCACAGCCCCAGAAAACCCTCTGAGCCTCCTGATGGCCTTCCCACCCTCTGGCATTGCCTCTGGCAAACTCCCTGAGCAGCTGGGGCCCTCTCCAAGGACCTTTTGCCAGTTTGAGATGCCTTCAAGGCCCCTCGGGTGACACAGAGGCTGAGGGGCCATCTCAGCTTTCCTCACTCAGCCCCTGTTAAACTCCAGCTCTGAACACATTTTCCAAACCAGGTTATTACTGACTCACCCAAGGCAAAGAAAAATATTCCAACCCGAGGTGGAATTGCTCTTCCCCAGCCCCTGGCGTGTCCCTGTGCGGGTGCTGGAATTCAGGATGGGGCAGGCAGATCAGACAGCCTTGATGTGGTTGTGGTTTCTCCAGGAGCTTCTCCAGCACACTCATTCCCTGCTTCCTGTGCCAAGCAGCTCCCCCTCCCCTCCCAGCCACCCTGGAATTGCTCTCAATATCAGGAACGAAAGGAAAAACACTTTGTAAACTGCTCAAAGTTGTGCAAATGAAGTTTCCTGATTAAGAGTCCCAGAGCCTGGTGCACCCAGCTGCCTTTCAACACCACGGAAGGGATTTTGGAGGGATCACTTCTGGAATTCCAAGGTAATTTTCCAGCAGTGCCTGGGTGCCTGGGATGGCAGTGAATGGGATTAGGAGGATCCTGTTTTCCTGCCTGTTCCCTGTGTCAGCTCAAAGGCCTGATCCGAAACGGCAGCCAAACCCCAGCACACGCTATTATTAGTGTTCAATTATGAATTAATAGATGAAAAAGTCCTGCTGGTTAATTACAATGGGCTAAAGCAGCAACCTGGCATTGCAGCAGAGTGTCCTGAGGAGGAAAAGCAATGGGGTGAGGGCAGGGAAAGCAATGGGGTGAGGGCAGGGAAAGGAATGGGGTGAGGGCAGGGAAAGCAATGGGGTAAGGGTAGGGAAAGCAATGGGATGAGGGCAGGGAAAGCAATGGGGTAAGGGTAGGGAAAGGAATGGCGTGAGGGCAGGGAAAGGAATGGGGTGAGGGCAGGGAAAGCAATGGGGTGAGGGCAGGGAGGTGCAGAGCGATAACACTGGAGGGTTACAGGGGAGGAAGTCACAATCTTTGTGATTTCTGCTGGAAAACTTGGCTTCATGAGTGTGGACACGCTTCCATTTGGAGCTGAGATCTGCATCTCCCACCCTGCACCAGTTCCCAGAGGATCTGCAACCCCACCCAGCCTGAAAAAGCTGGAGCAGTCCCAGTGCTGGGGCACAGGGATGTCACTTCCACCCCTCACAATCCCTTTCCCTATTCCCTGACCCTCCATGTTTTTATAATTGCTGATCCCAAACTATAAATTATCCCCCTTCCCCAAAAATAACAGTGCCCTCCTCCAGCTTCAAATTAGTTCTGTGGGTTCTTTTCTGGAAATCTCAGCAGATTTCTGGTTCAAAGCTTTGTGGGGAATAAACCCTGCTGGGAAGGGATGGAGCAGGGTAAAATCTATGCTGCTGCAGCTGAATCCATGGAATCCTGCTGTGCCTCTTGGATTTGGAGTGGAACAGCTCCTTGTCTCCCTGATTTGCACCTTGTGCCTCTCAGAAGAAGCTGGATCTGGACCTGGTTTCTTTAAGCTGCCTAAAAAAGCGTTTTACAGGGCACTTAAGTTTATTGCCCTGCTGGAATCCCACGTCCCTCCAGATGAAAAACAAGCCACTTAAAATGATAAAAGGGCTTTGCTTTTTATTTACTGGAGTGGCAGCCAAGCTGCCTCCCTCTCCTAGGCTGGATCCTTGAGGATCAGGCACTGCCAGGCTCTGTCTTTCCTGACATAAAGCTGTCTGCAGGAGGGGTTTGAAGGCTGCTTCAGGAATTCCTGCCTGGCCTGAAGTTTATTCCCCTGAAGCTGAGCCATCCCTGCATCCTTCCCTCCCATCCCTGCATCCTTCCCACCCATCCCTGCATCCTTCCCTCCCATCCCTGCATCCTTCCCTCCATCCCTGCATCATTCCCTCCATCCTTGCATCCTTCCCTCCCATCCCTGCATCCTTCCCATCCCTGCATCATTCCCCCCATCCCTACCCTGGGAGAGAGGCAGGATGCAGGGAAGGGGTGGGGATCCAGCCCAGAGGAGCAGCCGTGCAGGGGGGAAGGTGACAAAAAGGAAGAGAGGAGGTGTCAGGTGATGTCTGGATGGGGTGGAGAGGGTCAGGGACAGGGAGAGGCCCCAAATCTCTGAGGAAGACGAAGGCAGAAAGGGGGGTAAGGAGTGGTGAGGGCCCGACCTTGAGAGGGAAGGGCAGAGAAGGGACACCAAAGCCACAGGGAAGGGGGGACAGAACTCCCTCAGCCCTTCAGTGGGGATGGGACAGGGGAGAAGGGGTGACAGGGAGAAGGTGCAGGTCCCTCCTGCAGACCCCACAGAGACCAGGGAGGGAGGGGGCACAACCACAGCAGAACGTCCGACAAAAACAGGGAATGTTTTCAGCAGAGCTGAGCCAAACCATGGCCTGGGAGCTGAACCAGCTCACCCTCCGTGAGCCACCGCTCCAGCTCGGGCAAAAAGCCCCATTTTTTAGCTTTTTCCAGGCTCCGAACCCTGCTGATTTCCGTGCGTCACAGGCTGAGAGCCGCAGTCCCTGGGGACGGGGCTGCGGGAAGGGCGAGGTGAAGGTGGCTGAGCCCTCTCCCAGGCTGTCGCCCCCTGCTGTCCCCGCACGTGTCCCCGTGCTGCGGATGCAGCTGCTGGGAACGCGTGCTGGCTCCAGCATTGCATCACTGCAGGGAGAGGCGGCGGGAGAAATGCAGCAGCCTCAGAGCCAGGACCGGCCAAAATAAACCTCTGCTGGGAAAGGGGAGGATTTCCAGTGGGAAATGTTCGGGTTTTTACGAATCCCATCACCTCAACACTTGTGCCGCGGTCCTTCAAGGTCCTTCCTGAACATAAGGGTGGGGAGGCACTGGCACAGCCTGCCCGGGGAGGATGTGGATTCCTCATGCCTGGAAGTGTCCAAGGTCAGGCTGGACGCGAGCCCAGCCTGGCACTGCCACCCTGCAGCAACATCGGGCATCCTAAAAACATGCAGGGACCCTGCCAGGGGCGCGGCCACACTGCCCTGCCCAGCCACAGGAGGTGACCCTTTCCAAACCAGCTCATTCCTCATCCTTGCAAATGTGTAAAAGATGAGTTGAGTCGTTCCCATTCCCATTTTAAACTGCCAGAGGGCAGGGATGGATGGGAGATTGGGAAGGAATTGTTCCCTGGGAGGCTGGGGAGGGGCTGGGATGGAATTGCCAGATTTGCTGTTTGTGCCCCTGGATCCCTGGCAGTGGCCAAGGCCAGGCTGGACATTGGGGCTGGGAGCAGCCTGGGACAGTGGCAGGTGTCCCTGCATGGGAACTGGATGGGATTTAAGGTCCCTTCCAACCCAAACCAGTCTGGAATTCCATTCTGGATGGACCCTGCAGTGATGGGATCACAGAGGGAACTCTGTTCCTGTGGTTGCCATGGCACAAACAGAAGGGTCTGTTCCGTGTGCCATCCCTGGATGGGAGCAGCTGTCATGGCAACAGTGCCACTGTCACCCCAGCACCAGGACAAACAGCAGGATACAACTTCAAGTGTCACCCCATGGAGCAGAGGAGCCTGGTGGGACCTTGATCCAGATCCAGGGAAAAGGTTGTTCCTGTTGGATGTGGCAGTGAGTGGATTTTCACCTCTGGAGCCACCAACCAAAGGTGGCCACATATGGGATGGTTTTTATCCCACCCTTGTCCGTCCAGAATCCATATGGGAACCTCTGTGGGGACAGGGCTGGTGGAGCTGTGCCCAGCTTTGGTGGGGATGGCCATGGATAATCCCAGCCCGTGGGGCAGAGCTGGGAGCTGCAGCGTTCCCGTTGTTCCCCAGCTCCCGCAGGGAATGTCATGGATCTCTTCACAGACACTTCATCAGCCACGTGATGCTGAGGAGCTGCAGCAAATTCCTCCAGGGTTTTTTTTTGGAGGCTGGAAGGACTAAATGTGCTCAGGATTTACAGAAAGGGCTCAGCTCAAAGACAACCTCCTGTCTGTCAGGTGGAAATGGCACTGCCTGGAAGGGGAGCAAAAACTGGGATGGTTTGAAGTGGGAAAACAACTTGGGATGAATCGAGGCACATGGGCCTTGGGGAGTACAAAAGGATGGATCAGAAGAGCCTTTTTTTTTTTGAATGGGAGATAAATGGAAGACCAAAAAGATTAAATTCAAAAGGCAATATGATAATTATTTTAAATTTAAAAGGCAATATAATAACAAAATTGAAAAGGCAATCTCATAATTATTGTAAATTTAAAGGCAATATAGCAATAAAATTTAAAAGGAACAAAATAATAATTTTAAATTTAAAAGACAATCTAATAACTATTTTAAATTTAAAGGCAATATAATAATTATTTTCAGAGGAGTTACATGGCTATCACCCCTTATTTCCTTTCTGTGATCCTTAATGCAGCTCTGTTGAATGAAGGCCTTGGCCATTCTTCCTGATTCTTTTCCACACATTTTTACTCCTATGAATTTTAGTCAAACAAATAATTTGCTTCCTGCCGCTTATTCCAACCCCCAATCCCTTTTTTCCTATTTCCTCACTGAAACACGGAGCAGTTCAGGTGACTTCTTCCATTCTTTATTTATTTGCCAAATGCAAACAAAACTTGCTTCTTCTGTCACCCACAACAATTTTCCGTGAGGTTTCTCCCAGGCAAGAGGTGCTGAAATCCATGGCACCACTCCTGATTTTTGGCCAGCATCCCCAAATCGGCTCCAGAGGCATTTTTGGCGTGGAATTCTGGCATCCTCGTGCAGGAATTTGCTTTTCTGCACGGGGCCAGTCCCAGCCCTTCAAAGAGAAACCCTTCAGCCACTGGTGTGGGCAAAGGGACTTTGGAAATCACCACAAGGTTTGGGATTGTTTGAGCAGCTCCTGGAATCCTTGGGGTTGGGAATGGCGCCCAGGCCAGGCCTGCATGGACATTTTGGCATGGCTGGAGTGACAGAGGGGCTCCATCACCAAATCCAGGGATGGCAGCGCTGGGAGAAACCACAGGGCTGGAATTCCAGGTTGGAGAAGTGATCTGCAAAACCAGACCTCGATCCAGGGCCAGGCACAGTGGGGAGGTGTTGGCACCCACGAGGCACGGAAAGAACGGCTTGGGCAGCAGAGGGGGAGGAAAACAGGAATGGGGGGAGCTGAGGACAAAGGGCAGCGTGATTCTGGAGGAAAATCACCCAAAAAGAGGGAGGACAGGAGCAGAAGAGGAGTGGGAATGGGGCTGCTGTGCCCAGCACGGATGGGATGCCCAGAAATCCTCAAGAGACACTGGAAGGGAGGGAGTGGGGATGTGCAGCAGAGGAATGAGCTCTGAGCTCAGCCTGGAGAAGATTCAGGCCCATTTTAGGACAAACATGAGCGGCAAACAGGCTGAAAAATCAGGTACCAGGGCCAGAGAACTCCGAGTCTCCTCCTGGCTGATGTTTTTGTGCATTTCTGCTCGTTTGAGCATCGGGACTGCTCAAACAGTTGGAAAGAGCAGCACAGTCCTGTCGCAGCTGCGGCGAATTCCTGCCTGGATAAATCAGGCAGCAGACTCAGAGTTTCCACTGCTGCTGCTCCGTGCCCAGCCTGGCCCTGCCTGGCTGGGATCACCTCAGGACCATGCCCTGACCTTTCCCTCTCTTCGTTTCACCACTTTGGCGGATTTGCTAAAATCCTTTCAAATTCCTCCACATTTGAGCACCTTGATGCATTTGGGGATGGGCAGGACCTGGAAGGGACACCAGGAACCAGGAACTGGTCCCTGTTTCTCAGGAACCTCAACTGGAAGGGAAAACAGGTCTCCAGCTGCATTGCAGGGGGTGGATGTTGGTCAGAAATTCCTGGAATTTCCCAGCAATTCGCTTTGGTTTAGCTCAATTTGATAAGATTTCCTTGATAAGGAGCAACATGGCTCACCAAGGGGTATTTTCAGAATCACAGGATCACCAAGGTTGGAAAAACTCTCTGAAATCCTCGAGTCCAACCATCCCCCAGCACTGCCAAGGCCACCACTGGCCATGTCCCCAAGTGCCACATCCACGTGGCTTTAAATCCTTTCAGGGCTGGAGACTCCACCACTGCCCTGGTGGAGTCGTTAACACTTCCCATGAAGATATTTTCCCAAATATCCAACCTGAACATCCCCTGGAGCAGCTCGAGGCCAGTGAAGAGCTAAATTTAGATGTGTTAAGAAGAAAAAAGTCAGGAATGCAGAGGGTTAAAGCCCTGGGAAAGCTTTTGCTGCAGCCTGGGAAAGGCTCTCACTGGCCGGAAAATGGACATCTTGGATTTTCACATCCCAGTCCATATTCCAGGGGGAGAGGTGGGGTTTGGTTCCCTCCAGAAAAGGGTGAGGCTCACCTTAAAACCAGTTTATTTTTTATTTCCTCCTTCTTGCCATAAGTTCAGGCTCTTTCTGCTCTTTGTGTTGGGAATGGCTTCAATGGGAAGCTTGGACTTTTAAGGGAAAACTTGGAGCATCCATAAACGTCCAGCAGCAGCTCTGGGAAGAGTTTTTGGAGAATCCCACAGTGGTTTGGGTTGGAAGGACCTAAAAGCTCATCCCATCCCACCCCTGCCATGGCAGGGACACCTCCCACTGTCCCAGGCTGCTCCCAGCCCCAATGTCCAGCCTGGCCTTGGCCACTGCCAGGGATCCAGGGGCACAAACAGCAAATCTGGCAATTCCATCCCAGCCCCTCCCCAGCCTCCCAGGGAACAATTCCTTCCCAATCTCCCATCCATCCCTGCCCTCTGCCACTGGGAAGCCATTCCCTGCCTCCTGTCCCTCCAGGCCTTGTCCCCAGTCCCTCTGCAGCTCTCCTGGAGCCCCTTCACGCTCTGCAAGGTCCTGCAAGGTTTGGTCATTCCCTGAGTCCCAGTGGGGAGCAGTGACTCCATCCTACCCCAGACTGGAGCTGGATGTGGAGCTGGCTTAGCCCCAGAGCAGGCAGCAACCCTTGAATACTCACAGCTGAATTTCTCTGGCACTCTCCATCCTCAGGAATGTCGAATTCCTTCAGCCACACCAGTGGGTTTCTTGCTGTGCCGACTGGAACGACCTCACAGCAGCAACGGCCCTGGAGTCGCTGCTTTTTCCTCCTCTCAATTCCCCTTCTAGGGAGAAATGGCCACTCCTCACCCATTTAGGGCACTTGGATCTCTGTGGGATTTTGGGCTCCAAGTGGGGAACTTTCAGGCCAGAGGATTTCCCGTTGTCCTGCAGCACCCACCCAGCTTTGCTTTATTCCCTCCCTCCCAGCTTGGAGAGACACTGAAATCCCAGCAATCAGCTCAGGAAAATGCTCATGAATCAGCTCAGGGGTCCTTGATCAGAGCCATGGGCTGTCCCTGCTCATGGGTGGATGGTGCTGGTGCCACACCTACCTCACATCTCATGGATGTGCCACCAAAACGATGATCCAGGTGCTGCAGGGACATCCATGGGATTCCCGTGTTCCATTCCCAGGATCTCCCTGCTGCTCCCACCCCCTCCATGCTGCCCTGTTGTGTTTTCCTTCTTCCCCCTGCCCAGCCCGGGCACTGGAGGTGTCCTTGGGATAGAGCAGGGACAGCAGGGCCTCAAAGAGGGGACAGGAAGGACACGGTGATGGCAGATCTGAGGCACCATCCCTGTCTCCTCCTGCATGGGGGAGCCCGGAGGAGCCAATCCAGCCCCAATTCCTCTGTCACAGCAGCACCGGTGACATCGCCAGGGGTTTCTCCAGTGCCTGGACCGGGATGTGTCTCACTGGGAGATGCTGAGCTGCATCACTGCCCTCAAACCTCTGTCACCTCCCTGAGTGACACAGGTGACACCCGGGGCCAGGCTCCCCATTGTGGCATGTCCCTGTCCCTTTTCCAGGACACATTTCCCAGCCATGTGCCGGTGACAGCCCCGCTGCTCCTCACGTGTGGCCGGGCAGAGCTGCGTTTGTCACACGTCCCTCCCGATGTGTCACCGCCGAAAGGTCACCGCGTCTCTCCTCTCTGCCTGGCACCGTGCCCGGGGACAGGGTGGCATTGCATAACCCAGCCCTGGCCGGGCCTCCCGGTGCTCGGCAGGGCAGCCTCACCTCTGATTCTGTTTCTGCAGCTCCCTCGGAGCTCCTCCGTGCCTCGGGGAGGGGCTGAGCCCCAGGGGACAGGACCCTGCTGCTCCATCGCTCTCCAGCTCCTCCTGCTCCCTCCAGGCCGATCCTCTCTCCCGTATTTTCCATTTTCATTTCCTGACAGCTGCTCCTGGCAGAGCCTGGAGCTGGGAGCTGCAGGGAGCAGAGCCAGGAGCGGTGCAGGGAAATGAGGAGTGACAGAAAACACAGCCCTGTGGGGCTGTGATGGCCCAAAACCTCCGGCCAGGGAATAGCCCAGGGAAGGGGTCTGGAATGCTGAGGTTGGGGCCCAAAAGCCCCTCAGGGTGATGGACATGGAGGTGGGGTTGAGTCACAACCCAGGATGTGGCTCTGCATCCTGGGCTGCCACTGCACCCCTGTGTCCATCCCTGTGTCCATCCTTGTGTCCATCCCTGTGTCCATCCTTGTGTCCATCCTTGTGTCCATCCTTGTGTCCATCCTTGTGTCCATCCTCGTGTCCATCCCTGTGTCCATCCTTGTGTCCATCCTCGTGTCCATCCTCATGTCACACCTGCCCTGGGCCTCTGCTGGATCTTCCAGCATCCCCATCCCCATCCTTTCCCTGGAACCTCCCCCTCCAGTCTCCCAGGACAGACTCTTTTATTCATTCCAGGAACAAAAGCTGGACTTGGGGGGATATCAGACTAAATTTATTCCTGAAACAATCTGTGCAGTTGACAGTTCGGCCCTGAAGTCAGGGATTTGCTGACTTTTCTCCCAGAGCAGTCTGTGAAAGCAAGGATGCTCTTCCTGACTCCAGAAATCCCATCAGCTGGATGGATTGGAGGTCATGGATGTGCCTGGAAAGGCAAAGAAAGGGCAGAGAGCTGGGAAATGGGAACCGCTGGGGCTGTCCCAGCCAAGCCCAGCCCTGCCCTCCCTGCCCTGGCTCCAGAGGGACCTCGGCCATCGGAGCCAGATCCCATCCCTTGGACTTCTCCAGAGAGGGAATTGCACAATGACACCATGGCACTTTGCTGGCTGCTGGGATTCCCCACTCTGCTCCTCTGGAATTCCTCCTGTGATCACCCAACCCTGCTCCCTTGGAATTCCTGCTGGGATGCCCCACCCTGCTCCCGTGGAATTCCTCCTGTGATCACCCAACCCTGCTCCCTTGGAATTCCTGCTGGGATGCCCCACCCTGCTCCCGTGGAATTCCTCCTGTGATCACCCATCCCTGATCCCTTGGAGTTCCTCCTGGGATCCCCCACTCTGCTCCCGTGGAATTCCTGCTGGGATCACCCCATCTTACTCTCATGGAATTCCTGCCAGGATCCCTCACCTTGCTCCCAAGGAATTCCTGCTGGGATCACCCCACTCTACTCCTCTGGCATTCCTGCTGGGATTCCCCACTCTGCTCCCATGGAATTCCTGCTGAGATCCCCTACCCTGTTCCCATGGAATTCCTGCTGAGATCTCCCACCCTGTTCCCATGGAAATCCTGCCAGGATCCCCCCATCCCACTGAAGTGGCATTCCTGCTGGGATCCCCCACCCTGCTTCCATGGAATTCCTCCTGGGATCCCCCCACCTCCCAGGAACTCTGCCCAGCCCAGGGACACGGCCACAGCAGAGCTGCTCCAGCCTCCCACATTCCCAAATCCTGAGGAGAGCGAGCTCAGCCCGGTCCCTTGGGAGCAAAACACCGGCTCAACCCCATCCCTGGGACTGCTTTGTTCGGAAAACCAAATATTTTCCTTCTTAATTACCATCTTTCAGGCGAGCAGTTATTGCTCCTGTGTGTCACTCAGCCTGATGACGAATTCCCAGGAAAAGCCACGCTGGGCTGCAGCCTTCAAAGGCAGGAAGCAGATTTTGAAGCAGATTTTGGAGTTAATCTCCTTTCACAACAAACCCCAAACCATGGCCGTGTTTATCCTGGGAAAAAAAAAACCCTTGGGAATGAATAAGTCTGAAAAGGGCAAGTAATATTTTTTCCCTGGATGGGATATTTTTGATTTAGTGTTATTAAGGAAAGGGAATAATTGAGGGAAGGGCTTTGGAATGGTGGCTGGAGGGTGGCAGCAGGCGAGGCTGGAGTTCCTCTGGAAGAAGCAGCCCTGGAGCTGCAGAGCATTGGTCAAAACTGTGCCACCCTCACCCTCCACGAGGTTCTCCTGCCTCCATCAGCATTTCAGCATCCACTCCTCATTGGAGCTGGGTTCCAAATCTCCCACAAGCCACCCACAGCCTCCCCCAGCAGAGTTTTGGGGGTTGCTGGTGGTGCTGGGGTGGTTGAGCACAAGGAATGTTGAAATTCTTCCAGGTTTTAGGTTGGCTCAAGGTTTGATCGTAGGAATGATGCCTTCATCCCATTTCTTGGTGGCTGAAGAGCATCTCCAGGTTACCTGCACCTTCCCTTTCCATGTCTGGATAATCCAGGCTTCCCCAGGCTCGCTGGAGGAGCTGCAGCTCCTCGTGATCCATGGGGATGTGGGTGTGGAGTGGGACGTGCCTCGGTCCAGTCCTGACCTGCACTCGGGATTTGGGAATTTGGAGCTGCCCAGCGTGGACAGCCACAACATCAAAGGGCTCCCATTCACCCCAGGCAGGTCTCTCACCACTAATTGCATTTTTTCCTTCAAGAACTCCAGAATTCTATCCCGAAATTCCACATCCCCACACCTCAGACGGGATAATCCTTTCCCAGTGCGAGACTGGGGAGAGATCAGAGTGAGGGAGCTCTGGAATTCAGGCTCAGGGAGAACAAGGAAAATCCCATCTCCAGAAGGATGTGGCAACAGGAGCAGTGCAAGGGCAGGAACACTTTGGGAAGACGTGGAAAAATTGTGAAACATCCCCAAGGAGGAATCAGAGGTTCAAAGGCAACAGAGGATTTGGAGAAGAGAAGGAAGTGACTAAAAAATTTTATATGCAAAATACAGTTGCACTGAGCAGAAAGTTCAGGTCTGGACATGGCACTGCAGAAATCCAGGTGGGAAAGATGGAAAATCCCAAGGCAGCTCAGGGGAGAGGGTTTCCCACAGTCTGGAATGGATCTGAGCTCCTGCCCAAGCTCCGGCTGCCTGTGGAGGTGCCTTCCCTCAATCTCTGGGACGCTCACAGTCAAAGGAGACGGGATTGTGGCATTGCAGAGCTTCCAGATGGGAACGAGGCACCGAAACACCTCTTTGGTTTGGTGTTTGGTGTCCCTGGCACCTCTGCTAAGGAAGTGGTGCCTCTGTCCCCATGTGAATGGAGATTTTCCACTCCTGAGGCACATGAGGGATGTGGAATCTCCCACTGGGAGGGCTGGAAAAGGGTTAACAGCATTCCCAGCTGACAAATTCCCCGTTCCTGAGACATCTCAGAGCTCGGGACAGCTCTCACCCGCTGCTCGTGGGGTGTCTGGCAGGAGAACAACACCCACCAGGAAAATGCCAACGCTGGAGTCTCGGTCTCCTCAAGAAACGCGTCCCACTCCGAAGGTTTTTCAGGAATTAATTGCAGAGACATTTCTGGGGTTTGTTGCAGTGGGGGTTGCCATGGCAACTGCTCCAGCTACTCGGAAAAAATAGGGAAGGCTCCCACTGTCACTGGGGCCATCTGTCCCTTCCGTGGGGGGTCATTCTGAGGCCCTGCTCCAACCTCCACCAGCCAAATCTTCATTTTAAGCCTTTCAAAGTCCTCAGTACCATTTATCAAGCAGCTCCTGCCCTCAGTCTCTGTTTCTTTTCTCGGCACTGACAGGATAATTTCCTCTCTATCGCTGCAAATTAAATTCTAGTGAGGGAGCTCCGCATTTCAATGTGATGGAGAGCTTTTCTTCTTCAGGATGCACGGGAGAATTGAATCCATCAGGGAGGAAGGAGAAGGGATTGAATAGGAAAGCCTGAGGGGCAGGAGCTCTCTGGCAGCCTTGGGAAAAGCAGTTTTGTTGACAGGACAGGAGGGAACGGCCTCAGGCTGGGCCAGGGGAGGCTCAGGGTGGACAGCAGCAGGAATTTCCCCATGGAAAGGGTGCTCAGGCCTTGGAACTGCCCAGGGAGGTTTGGAGTCCCCATCCCTGGAGGTGTCCAAGGACTGGAGGCGGCACTCAGAGCTCTGGGCTGGGGACAAAGTGGGGATCAGGCACAGCTTGGACTCCTGGAGGTCTTTTCCAACTTCATCAACTCTGGGATTCTCTTGTCCCCCTTAATGATGGATTGGGATTTTTGCAGGGCTTCAGGCTCCCCTCTGAGCTGACACCACAAATCCCTCCACAGGTGGAGGCCTGAGCAGCTCCTGGGATGCAGAGATGGGCAGGAAATGGGGGAAATGCAGCTGAGCGTGGGCTCTGCCCTGCTCTGAGCCTGGGGATGCTCCCAGGGCACTTTGGTGGCACGGGACACCATGGCCACTGCCACAGCAATCCCACAGGCCCCAAATCCCACAGAGCTGGACCCACTGCTGGAATCTGATCCAGGGGGGATTTTCCATTGTGGTTTCTCTGGGACACGGCAGCAGTGACAGCACTTCCATGTCCACAATGGAATATTTTTAAAATCTGTATTTATTTCATGGATTCAGGGATGGGAAGGATTTCCCAAAAATTTATGGTGGTCGTTAAAGACCAGGAAGCTGAAGATGTTCATTTGGGTCAGCAACATTTATAAAGGGAACTCTGCTGAGTTTTTTGAATGTCAACAAGGAATTTCTGCCAAAATTTTACACAAAATTTATATAAAAACCTTAAAAGTTGAGTATTTGTTCACCTTTTCCCAAAGGACTTGTAGTGGAGAACACTTGGTGTTGGGAATGGAGATGGTGATCCTTGGTTTCCGTTTACCATGGGTTCAAAGTCAAAATACTGTCTGAAAATATTTTGGGTTGTTTTTCCTGGTTTTTGTGGGTTTTTTTAGGTTTTGACTTGATGTTAATATAAGAAAAACGCTCTCTTTGTTTCCTCATTTCAAGGGCTCCTCCCGCATCATGGAGCTTCACAGAAGGCTTGGGAAAGCCAAGCCACCATTCCCATTCCTCATTCCCAAGGGTTGGGAAAGCCAAGCCACCATTCCCATTCCTCATTCCCAAGGGTTGGGAAAGCCAAGCCACCATTCCCATTCCTCATTCCCGAGGGCTGGGAAAGCCAAGCCACCATTCCCATTCCTCATTCCCAAGGGTTGGGAAAGCCAGGCCACCATTCCCATTCCCAAGGATGAGAAAGCCAAGCCACCATTCCCATTCCTCATTCCCAAGGGTTGGGAAAGCCAAGCCACCATTCCCATTCCCATTTCCCAGGGATCGGGAAAGCCAAACCCTCATTCCCATTTCCAAATATCTGGAAAGCCAAACCACCATTCCCATTTCCCAGGGATTGGGAAAGCCAAACCCTCATTCCCATTCCCATTCTGCAAGGATTTGGAAAGCCAAACTGACCCCGAGAGGGGTTTTGGCAGCTCTGCTTTCTCCTCGTAGGGAAATCCTTTGCCTGGGGGATGTTTGAGCTGCTCGGAGCTGCATTTATGTCCTTTGCAGCAGTGAGGATGTCCCTGAAATTCCCACACATTCCCAGGATCATGAATCATCTCCAGGTAATCTCAACGGAGCTGGAAGCCATTGGGAAAGGGGCAGTTTGGGGGCTGAGGTGCTGCTGAGTTCTCCTTCCTCTCCTAGATGGTCCCAGGGAATGGGATTAGAGGATTCCTGCTTGTTAATATCTGCTCTGGTGAGCTCCGAGGTCTTTTCCAACTGAATTCATTCTAGGATTCCATAAATATTTCATTTTGGAAGCTGAGAGAAGGTCTGGGACCATCCTCACCCCACCCTGATTGTTTGAAAACACAAATCTCATGTTTAATGTCTAATCGTCTTTAAATTGCATGAAAATATCGGAGTTCAGTCCCCTCAGGAATTCATCCCTTCATTCACAGCATCCATGGGGTGGGGACTCTTCAGGAAGGGACTTTCTGGCCCTGAGATTGTCACTTGAGCATCTGTGTGTTATCAGTTGAGCATCTGTGTGTCTGCAGCCTCTTCCTGGAGGAAAATCAACCCAAATCATCTTTAAAGAATAACCCAGGGAGCAGCTCCCTGGCTTCTCATTATCCCAAGAATCAGAACAGCTGAATTTCAGAACATTCCCGCATCCTCAGCGTCGCTGTGTTAAATTCAGGCATCTTCACTCCTGGTTTAAAAATATCCCTGAAGGAACTGCAGGAAAACTGCAGAGAGCTGAGTTCTGCAAGACGCGTTTCCTCCCAGGTGACAGGGCTGACTCGAGTCTGGCTGGACCCTGAGGGAATCCTTCCCAAAACCACACTCAGGATGGTTTTCAGAGCTAAGGAGAAAACAGGCACCCCAAAATCCCACCCTGAGCATCCCTGGGAGTGCTGTCCAAGGTTGGATGGGGCTTGGAGCAGCCTGGGATAGTGGGAGGTGTCTCTGCCTTGGCAGGGGTGACACTGGATGGGATTTAAGGTCCCTTCCAACCCAAACCATTCCATGATTCTCTGATTGAGATTGGCAAAGTCACAGAATCACTGAAAAAGCTGAGCTGGAAGGGACCCACAGGGATCACAGATTCCAGCCCCAATCCCTGCCCAGACACCCCAACAACCCCAGCCTGGGCATCCCTGGCAGCGCTGTCCAAACGCTCCTGGAGCTCTGGCAGCCTCGGGGCCGTGCCCATTCCCTGGGGAGCCTGGGCAGTGCCCAGCACCCTCTGGGGGAAGAACCTTGCCCTGATCTGCAGCCTGAGCCTGCCCTGGCCCAGCTCCAGCCGTTCCCTGGCTCCTGTCCCTGTCCCAGAGCAGAGATTGGAGCTGCCCCTCAATTTGGGAAATCTGGGAGTTACAGCCCAGGTTCCAACGGCAGCAGCTCCCAAGTGACACCCAGACTCAAGGGTCCTGTTTTCCATTTTTCCCACTGTCCCCATCTCTGCTGATGGGCCTGGACCTGAGGAAAATGTCCCTCATCCCAAAATCCCAAAGAAAGGAGGCAGAGCTGTGTTTGCTGTTTGTGCTGATGGGACACCCCACCAAGGGTATCCAGGATTTGGTGTTTGGTGGGAATTTGGGCCTTCCAGGGCACCTCACTGGCCCCAGGCATGGCCTGAAGTAGGGACAGAACTGGCAAAATCAGAGAAATGTGTTATAATTAACCTCTGATGATGTTTTGTGATGTTTATTCATTTATTTTCCTCCTCCTTTCTTGTCCTTCACTCTGTGGGCTGTACAGCCACCCTGGAAGGTTTTGCTGTTAAAGCAACCTTAGAAATCAATAAACACAAACCAATAAATCCCATTACCAAGTCCAGGTACTGTTCTAATTCCAGCCCTGTGTCCCCAGGCCACCAAGAGCACAGGAGATTTGTTCTTCTACCAGCCAGGCCAAGCTGTGAACTTTTGGCTGTCCCAGAACAATGAGAGCTGATGCAGCAGAGTAGTTAAAAAACTTGCTTAATTTGTTCATTTGACATGAAAGGCTCGCTGAGCAGCTTTGAAAAATTCAGTCAAAACAGCTCCCAGCAAGTCCAGGGCAGGAGCAGACCTCAAGCATCACCAGCTCAGCTCTTTGGTAGGTGAAGGTAAACAGAAAAATAGCATAAATCTCTGTTTCAGAGGATGAATCATTCGTGCTGTTGGATGAAGCGTTGGTGCGAATCCAGGGGTACCAAAAATCGTGGTTTCCCTTGCTTTAACCCCCATTTACAAGAGGGTGAATTCCTGTTTTTCACTGCTTTGAATCAGCAGAAATTCCAGATTTAGGTGAGGAAACCCCTTCTCCTGGCAGGTTCTGGTTTGGATTCAGGTCTCAAGGAACAATCCTGGCCCCTTCCTTTGGTACTGAGTGAAAACCCAGAGCATGGCTGTGCTCCAGGCAGGCCCATGGAGGAGTTTGCTCCAGGAGCACAGGGAACGAGTCTGAGCCGAGCCCTGATCCCGAGCTGTGTCCAAAGGCAGTGCCAGAGCACATTCTGTCTTCCCAAACGGAGTGTGCTCCATGGATAACTGTGCCAGCAGCTCCCCAGCCAGGGAATGGCTCTCCTGGGACTCCACAAGGAGAGTTTCTCATCATTAATTCCCACACTGGGAATTTGCACCACGATGCGCACGAGGCCATGGAGGAGATCCAGCAGCACAGAGCTCCTGACTCTGCTCTCTCCCCTGGAAATCATGAGGAAAACAGAATGAGGAGTCCTCCCACATCTCTGTAATTAATGGAGGAAGAATTTGAGTCTTGAGATGACCAGAAGGGTTGTTTGAAGGCACAGAAAGTTCCTGCTCAGACTCCTGGAAATGGCATTCCCAAAAGAGACAACACCTCCCCGAAGATAAGGCAGCTCCCGAGAGAGAAAGCAGGAGGACACTGAGTCCTGGGAGTGTCCTGCTCTCACCCTGTCAGTGTCCTCCTGTCACTCCCCAGGGCCTGGGCCCAAGGGCACATTTGCACTCTTGTTCCTTTGTCCTTTTTCCTGTCAATTCTTTTCCTTTTGGATCTGTTTTCCTGGTTTTTCTACCCGCTGGATGTGCCATCACGCAGAAGTTCAGCACTTCTGAAAGGGGACATTCTGAATATGTGTCGTGCTTGGCTTCCCTGTGGCTCCCAGGGTTATCCCAGGGCTGTCCCAAGTCCAGCCCACACAATCCTGGCCCAAACGTGGGGCTGAGCTTTGCTTTGCCTCTCTCTGGTGACATTTTCAGGGTTCCATGAACGGTGCAGCTTCCAGGTCCTGTGGAAATCAGATGGTCCCTGTCGTGCAAAGAGACACAGCAGGGCAGGAACTCAGCGTCCCTGGGGTGGCTCCAAGGAATTTGGAGCTCCTCACATGGCTGAAAACACCAGGGCAGGGCTGAGGGCTCAGCAGCATTCCCAGATCCAGCCCTTCCAAGCAACTTCTTTAGAACAACTTCGAGTTTCCTTCCAGGAAAACATTCCTGGGACAGCCCAGCAGCTGCACCACCCAAGGAGGGGTAGAGTTCAATTGTGGATTTTTCTTTTTTTTCTATGATTGATACAAACTCTGTTTATAACCAAAATTCCTTGGAATTAGCAAACCTGGAAAAACAATGGCTCTTCCAGGACTTTTTTTTGTTCTGTCCCAAGTTTGGTTGTGAAGTTTCTGTGTGAGCAGCTTCCCAGGAAAGTTCCCATCCAAATCCCAGGGATAACCACAGTCAGGCATCCAGGAAATAACTCCATGGAGGCAGCAAAATGAGCTTCAAAGGACATTGGTCAGCTGGATAAATATCCCAAAAAAATATAATGCTGATGGAAAAGAGCAGAGGAGACAGCAAGAAGGACCATGGGCTGAGATACCCAAAAATGAGAAGATTGAGGGAAGACACAAGAATTTCCAGGAAGAGGAAGGGTGGAGCAGGGCAGGCAGGACAAGACATGAAAATCCTGCAGAGATTTGGGAAAACAATCCAAAGGTGGATTCCTGGACACAGGGAGTTGCCTGGGGTGGCCGTGGAATTCCCACTTCCCAAAATTTCGAAGGACAGACATCTCAGGAATTCCCAGCTAACCCTGCTCTGAAGGGTGGATGAGGGAAATGACATTTCAAGACTTGTTTTCCTTGGTTTTCTGTTCCTCCCTGGTTTTGGCACAACCCAGGGAACACAGTTAATTATAGCCCTGGAGAGAATCGATCGTTGTTTTACCTTATTTGGTGGATAACAGCAAATCCTGCTTCGTGACAACGAGGAAACCTGGCCCGGGAGCTCTGTCTGCAGTTGCTGATCCAGACAGCAGCCCAGCCCAAGGACTTTGGGTTTTTCCCTGGTTCTCCATGTCCACCACTGGGGTCAATCCCCTTTTCCTGCACTTTACAGGGATTTTTTCCTGTGCAGCTCAACCCCACATTTCATCTCAGGGCACCTCTTGCTGTGCACAAATCCAGCTTGGATGAGAAAACCCATCAAAAATCACAACAGAAATTCAGATTTCCATGAAATTTAAGATTCCCAGATGCAGGAATAGCAAGAAATGAGTGGCTTTGCAGGCTGGGAGATCTCTGAATGCCAAAAATCCTTGGGCTCCCTTCAGAGCTGCAGAGAGGGACCTGCAAGGTGAGAAAGAGCCACTCCAGGCATCCAAGCCCATTTCCCAGGAATATGGCCTAGAAATTCCCTTTTCACCCCCAAAAAACTCCCACCTCAACATAACCCATTGAGTTTAGGAGGTTTGGTTCAAGAAATCCTTGGGCTTCCTGAAAAGCTGCAGGAAGGCACCTGCAAGGTGAGAAAGAACCACTCCAGATATCCAAGCCTGGTCTAGAAATTCCCTTTTCACCCCCCCAAAAAACCTCACACCTCAGCATAATGCATCGAATTTAGGAGTTTTGGTTCCAAAAAAACCTCAGGGTGAAATTCAGACAAGAAGAAATCAAGATATTCCTGGTGCAGAAGTTCCTCATCCATCTTTATCGGTGGAACAGGCACAGAAGGGCTCCAGAGCTCCAGGAAAAGCTGGATGAGCAATTAAATTCCTGCTCAGAGTCAGTGAGATCTGTGTGAATCGGGAGCTGTGAAGGTGTGAAATGAGACCAGAAGCAGCCCTGGAGCTCCCTGCCCTGCCCAAGGCCCATCCCTGCTTCCCTGTCAAGCTCCAGGTGGGATCTCGCTGGCTGGACGTGCTCCCCCTGGCACGGTGCCACCGCTGGGATTGGCCGTCCAGTCCCTCAGCACTCCCAGATCATTAAATTATTTCTCTCTAATCCAATCAGCCACGTGAGCACGGAACAATCCATGGGACACTTGAGCAGGAGGCTCCATCTCCATTTCCTGATGTCCAGAGCATCCCTGGGCAGGGGCAGGTGAACAGGGAGTTGTTGATGCCATGGCACCACCTTAGAGACCTTAAAGACCCGGGTAATTTGTCATAAATCCCATGTTTTCCGCATTTCCAAGGATTTTTCTCCTCTGTTGTCTGGTGAAGAGGCGAACATCCCATTTTTGTCGAGCTTGAAAGGCACTTGCACCTCATGGGGTCAGTGGGGTGGGGTTTGGAGAGGGGATCAAATCCCACAGCTCTGCCTGGAAACCATCTGGAGCTCATTGGATCCAGGCTGGAGAGGCAGCTCTGGGTTTTCTCCATCGTCCTGTGCCAGCAGGGAGCTCCAAAACCTCTTGGGAACACCTCGAAGTCCAGGCTGAAGCACCTCAAAGGCTGGCCCAGCATCAGGTGGGGTATCCCGAGCCCTTCCCAGAATTCCCTCACAGCCTTCAGCAGGGGAAGGGTTGCCCTGGTAGGAATTCCAGACAAGGAAAACATCCTGCAGCCCATAAATGCTGGATCTGGTCCATGGGGCTGCTCCAGGGGCACATCCCAGCCCTCAGAGGCTTCCCAGGGCCTTTTCCAGGGATCTCACACCAGAAACAACCCCGGACACTGTGAGGTGACAAGGAAGCAGCACAAGACATTTCCCTTACCTGAATTTCACTGTTTCTAACTTGTCCCATGGCTTTTCTGCCCTTCCCACATTCCCTGGGATCCTGTGCAAGCTCCAAATGCCCCCCACGCCCCTGTGCTGGAGCTGGCACCAGATGCTCCACATTTCCCTGCCTTGTTCCAGGGTCTCCGCAGTTCTTCCTCTTGATGCCTGAGGGATTTTTTCTGCTTTTCTCCTGAATATTTCTCACACTGTTCCCTATATTCACAGGTATCAGCATGCACACTTGGGATGCTTTAGGTGATAGCTCAGCCTGGTTTCATGGTGTTTATAGGGCCGGGAGACCAAACACCCCTGGAACCACGGAGAGTTAGAGACCAAACACTCTGTTTCCGTGGGCCCTCAAGGTCTCCCAGTAGGACAGATTCTGTAAACTAGAAGTGAGCCCAGCCCAGCCCCTTATTGGGCCCTCTGGTAGATCTGCTAATGAGTAGAGTCTTTAATTGTACACTCTATTGAGGGGACGGGGCTTTGGCGCCGCGTTCTACCTGGACGGCAGAAGCCATGGAATGGGATCCTATTAAAATACCGAGGGAAACAACCCCCAACCCTCTGACCGTGTCTGAGCCTTTATTTCCTAAGACCAGAAAAAGGCATCACTCTGATCCTCTTCCTCTCAAAGAGGATTCCTCAGGTGATGTCAGCAGAGGGAAATAAAGGGGAACAGCTCCCAGCCTGAGCCAGGAGCAGCTGGGAAACCTCTAAGAACAACTGGGGTGCTGAAAATCTACATGGATTCAGAAGACAACAGGAAAAAATTCTCAAAAGGAAATGTTTTTAAGGTTGTTGACTGCAAAAAACCCCCTTTAACTTTGAAAAACCTTAAGAAACACCGGCTGTGGCACTCGGGGCTCTGGTTTAGTTGACAAGTGGTGTTTGGTCAACCTTGGAGGTCTTTTCCAGCCTAAATCATTCTCTGGTTCTATCCCAGCCCATCCCAGAGGCACAAACCAGCAGGGAAATGAATTTAGGGAACCACCTCCCTCCTGTCCCTGTTCACCCCACAAGCACCCACAGCTGCCTGGGATGAATTCCAGTCGAGGAAAACATCCTGCAGTCCATAAAAGCTGGATCTGGTCCAGCACCCTGCTGCAGGACCCTTGAGCCGACCCCAAACTGCTTTTGCCGTGCTCTGAAGGAAAATTACACCCACCAGAGGGTTTGTGAGGAGCCAGCGCTGCTCTCAACAGCCGCAGGCTGGTGCTTAATGAGCTTTCAGCTGATTGCTACTGAGTGGAGAGGCACAATTAAAGCCCATTAGCTGCCATGACATCACCAGCTCGGAGGAAACTCTGTGCCGGGCAGGAAGGAGGCAGGACAGCCATGGAATTATGGCTGTGGAGTGAGTTAAAATCATTGAGTTATAGCCATGGAGTCACAGCCATGGAATGAGTTACAGCCAAAGAGTTACAGCCATGGAATTGTTACAACCATGGAGTTGTTACAACCATGGAGTTACATGCATGGAATTGTTACAACCATGGAATTACAGCCATGGAATAAGTTACAACCATGGAGTTACATGAATGGAATTACGGCCACGGAGTTACAGCCATGGAATGTGTTACAGCCATGCAGTTGTTACAACCATGGAGTTGTTAAAGCCATGGAATGAGTTATCACCATGCAATTACAGCCATGGAATTGTTACAACCATGGAGTTACATACATGGAATTACAGCCTTGCGATTGTTACAGCCATGGAATTACAGCCATGGAGTGAATTAAAATCATTGGAGTTACAATCATGGATTTACAGCCATGGAGTTACAACCATGCAGTTGTTAAAGCCATGGAATGAGTTACAGCCATGGAGTTACATCTATGGAGTTACAGCCATGGAATTGTTACAGCCATGGAGTGAATTAAAATCATTGGAGTTACGATCATGGATTTACAGCCATGGAGTTGTTACAGCCATGGGGTCACAGCCATGGAATTGTTACTGCCATGGAGTCGTTACAGCCATGGAATGAGTTAAAAACATTGAGTTGCAGCTGTGGAATTACAGCCATGGAAATACAGCCATGGAATTGTTACAGGCAAGGAGTTGTTACAGCCATGGAATGAGTTGCAGTCATGGAATTGTTACAGCCAGGGAGCTACAGCCATGGAGTGAGTTAAAACCATGGAGTTACAGCCGTGGAATGAGTTAGCACCGTGGAGTTACAGCCGTGCAGTTGTTACAACAATGGAATTACAGCCATGGAGTCACAGCCATGGGAAGTTACCACCATGGAATTACAGCCATGGAATTGTTACGGCTGTGGAATGAGTTACAGCCATCGGGTTACAGCCATGGAATTACAGCCATGGAATTACAGCCATGGAATTGTTACGGCTGTGGAATGAGTTACAGCCATCGGGTTACAGCCATGGAGTTACAACCATGGAATTACAGCCATGGAAGGAGTTACAGCCATGGAGTCACAGCCATCCTGACAGTTACAGCCAGAAATCTCCTGAACTTTGTCTGTTCCTTTTCCCTGCTAAATGGAGCTGTTTTTCCCCAGGATCACATTTCCCTGGAGCAGGGGGACAGTGCTGCCTGGGATTACCAGGGTGATCCATCCTTCCACAAACTGCTGGAGCTGTTGGAGTTTGGGAGCTGGAGCTGTTTGGAGTTTGGGAGCTGCTGGAGCTGTTGGAGTTTGGGAGCTGGAGCTGTTGGAGTTTGGGAGCTGGAGGTGTCTGGAGTTTTGGAGCTGCCAGGATTTCCAAGCAGCAGCTTGGAACCTGAAACAGGGCACAGTCCCAGGCCTCCCAAGCAGGACAGGCACAGGCACAGCACCACATGGGAGTCAGGGATTGCCTTAAAAAGCCATGGAAGCTGAGGAGAGGCTTTGGACTCTTCTTCCGTGGATGCATGTGGAATTCCTCAGTTCATCCTCACTGAGGAGCTGCTCTCCAGGCTCACCGGGGTGCACATGGTCCTTCCTTCCTTCCTTCCTTCCTTCCTTCCTTCCTTCCTTCCTTCCTTCCTTCCTTCCTTCCTTCCTTCCTTCCTTCCTTCCTTCCTTCCTTCATTCCTTCCTTCATTCCTTCCTTC